>CAWUFW010005249.1:832500-1373221 GCA_963921515.1 Calotriton arnoldi | reverse complement strand
AGTAACTTGTGCTTCGATAACAAAGACCTTTTGCAGTCAGTTATTATGCAATAGACAACGGCTGGGATTTCCCCCAACTTTTCTAAAATTGCTGTGCAGTTGCAATTGTCTACTTGGGGATGTGCCTTTTGCTGTGGAAGAGAAACTGAAGGATCCTTAGTCTCCAGCTGTTTCTCTGTTATTGCTACAGTAGCTGCTATCTCCTGTACCACCACTGTTTGAGTATCCAATTTGGATGCCTGCTGAGTTAGAGGATCCTGCAGGTGCATCTCATAATTGCAGGAATGGGCTGAGACAAAGGAGTTTCTGGAATTCCACAAGGCGAGGGCTTGTTGTGGCTCAAGCTCTCATCCTGCTGCCGTTTTGTTCAGAACTTAGATAATGGTGCTGCTAAGAGAACTAATATATATTGGCTCCTTTTCAAGTGGGGTGATGCACGTTTCTACAAAAGCTAAGTCCTTTTCAACTAGGTTAAAGGAGTCCTCCAAGTTGGTTTCCTTGGCTGAGCTTTCCAGATGGCTGTGAATCCCTGTGGCATCAAGTCCGGCCATCCCAGTTTGATCAGTTTGGGCTTGGGCAGAAATGACTGGTGACGAAATCAGTGAGTGGTCGGCCTCTGTAGGAAAGGTATGAATTTGTGTTTGGTTGAAATCAGCTTCATGCCTGTGAAATTAGCAGATGTGGCGACATTAGAGCAGCCGATTACATCTAAGTGACCCTGAGAGAGCTGGATTGCTGAGTAACTCTGATAGATATGCTCAGTTAATTAACTGTCGACAATATTTTCAGGCAATATTTAATGATGGTAGTGCAAGGAATGGTTAGTCGACGCTTGGGTGATTGACACCTTGGACGGGCCTGGAGTTTCAGACAGGAGGTTATTTCCACGAAGATTGTGTTTGGGGAAACGTTCAGTAATTTTCCCTTGAAGGTAGATCTCCTATAATACAAATCGAGACCTTCTTGCGCCTTATTTGACTTTCCCGTGCTTCAAGTAGAGATGTCAGGACTGGAGCTGGTGCTAAGGAGGGGACCTGATGGTCCCCCTACTGGCTCTAGGTCATAGTCAACATCCTTGACAAAACGTTCTTATTACTATTTGGGGCCTCGCTAAAGCCCACCTGGGCTGATACACTGTCATCCTCAGCAGGGCTGATTGCAATACTAAGGGATTTCTCAGCCTTTTGCTTCCTCGATGGAGGCCCCAGGGTTGCTGCTTGCCACAATGCCCTCCATGTTCCGAGTTTGCAGCTGCCCTGGTAAGAGGCACGATCTCCCTTGGCTAAGATTACTCTTGGTTAATCTTGCTGAAATGAGTGGTGCAGAAGGTCTTGAAAATCAGAAAGTTCAGACTTGTCAATTAGGGCCTGAGATGGCTAAATGAAGCGAAGTGGGTGAGGATGATGAGTATGGGAAAGAAGATAGAGATAGTCAGGGTAGACAGGAGCAGGGATAAAGTTAGTGGTGGGGAAGAGTAAATGCCGTGCCGATGAGAAGTCCAGCCCCAGTTGCAATGTTCGCAATATACTCAGTGCCCTGCAAGCACACTATTGCGTCCACACCACTGGCTACAGTCCTGCCTCTGGCCACAAGCCGCACTGGCACCACCAGCCAAACAGGCCATATGGAGAGCACAGCAACCTACTGATTCCCAGCCTCCTTCCAGCTGTATCTCCCCGCTGTCCAGGCTACACAAATCACCAATCGCCCTGTGACTCATCGGTGACTTCAGCCACTGGTATTCTTGTGAGCCCCCTGGATGCAAGTGTAGCAGTGGAAGTCATGGCAGGGGACCAACGGCTGGTGACTGGGAGCAAGTGGGATGAGCCCCTGAGGGAGCCCAGCTGCGGCTCAAACACCTCAGTTGCTTCTTGGCTGGGGGCCAGACTCTGTCCCCTCAACAATCTCAGCTTGACAGGGCTGCTTGCCACTTGCAGGAGCGGCACGGGACTCCAGGAGAACAAGCTTCTACCCTCATGCGGCGTGTCCTGGTGTTCTGATCTCAGCAGCCCACAGTCCAAAAGGCCATCTGGTGATCAGGCAGTTGAGCGGTCTGCAGCGGCTGCGTGATCTGAAATACTGGGCATGGCCTGAGGGCGGCGTTCAGCAGTCTGACTTCATACAATATTAGGGAGTCGCTTCAATAAAACCTTAGGAGCATGATGAATATGCCTACCCAAGCCCTTCAGAAGGCAGTGGGATCCCCTCCTGCCATATCTCTTACTTGCCTAGTGGGAGATTCCACAGAAGAGGTAGGGTTCAGTCCTTGTGAGCCTCTGTTTGAACATCCTATCCGTTACCCACTGACTTTGGCCATGGAGGGTTGGGGATGTACTACTGAGTACCCAGCAAAGGATATAGTCAACTTGGGCTGCACGTGATTAACATAGATTAAAGCCTTCAGGCTAGCCAAGAGCTAACAGAGTGGTATGACCAGAAAGCAAATGATCTCGAGTGCAGTGTTAGAAAGCCTTTGAGGACCTGAAGCCCACACAATGCAATGCTCCTGTTTTGAAGGCTTCTTGCTGTGGTCAGTTCTTAATTGTGAAGACTTATGTCTCTGACAATAGAGTTGAGGCTTTTCTCGCTCAAATGGACAATAAGAGGAAATAACATGCAGTCACATTTGTTATTTGCAGACTAGAATTAGACTGCTGTTGTTATGCTATGTTACGTTAGAGGTATTTGTAGCTCGCACATATTATCCATGAAGGGTATCCTGGTGCAGTGAACTGGAAGAAAGGCATTGCAGGGAAAGCCTGGAGTCGAGGTGGATTAGAACAACCAGGTTTTTTTTTTTTTTTCCTAAAGTCCGGAGAACGAATTGAGCATGTATGAGGGACGTTTTCCAGGTTGCCAGGGCCAAGTCTGAGAAGGAGTGACCACCAGATATGGAACAATGGTAAGCTGGCTGGAGGAGGAACGCAGTTGTCTGGTTGGATTGTAGAAATTGATTCTTTTGCTGAGGTAGAAAGAACTTTGGTTGTGAAGTACACTGTAGTTATTGGAGAGAAGTTTTAAAAGGGCTCGATTGTGGATGGGAAGACATTGGAGTGCGGTTAGAAACTGAGGCATGATATAGAAGGTTAAGCACTAGTCTGTTGGCCACATTCTGAACCACCTGCAGCCTCTTGAGCAAATGGGACGAAATGGCAACATAGAGGGCATTACCATAATCTAACCTGCTTGTGATGAGAACGTTTGTGGCTATATTTTTGGTGTTTAGTGATAGCCATTTGAAGATCTTTGCTTTGCGATATTGCTGGCGTTGACAGCTTATTGTTGTACTTGTTTGCCACTTAAGCAACTGATGGCTATGGTGAGAACCATAACTTTCTCAGTGGTCAATTTCTTTGCAGGGATGGGACTTAGAAGTGGAGCACAAAGCTGGGTTTCAGCTGGATTTTCCTGCTGGCTTTGCCAGTTTGATTCCGAGACGTCTACAACTGTAGGTTAGGGATTTGGGTATCTAGATCTAGGAGGTGTATCAGTTATCACTGGAAGGTCCCATACATAATTTGTGAGTATGCATCGTTCCCCTGAGTTACCCCTTGATGACTCTTTGGTGTATTTGTGTCCTTTTCATCCTCCATGCACATGACAATCATGCGTATATGCTGGGGACACTTTTTAGTTAGTGACGTTCAGACCGAGAGCAGGCTTCTGTTAGATGGACATTCTCAGCAAGTGTGGCCTCCTTAGCGTGTGTGACTACTGTCAGATCGCTGAATTATTTGAGACTGGCAGTGGTGGCAGCATTTAATTGGAAGTGATGGGACAGGCCTTTTAACCTTTGCTCATGGGAGAGCTGCCTATTGGCTTCGTCATAGTAAAGTTCTACAAATGCTCATGTAATTGGGTACTGGTTTGTGGTACTGTGATCTAGAAAACTATGGATCCCGTTTGAATAGTAAGCCTGGTGGAATCGATCTTGGATTTCCATAAGAGAGATGATGTACAAAATGGAGGTTGAAGGAAGCCTGCCAGATGAGCATGGTATATTGCTTTCCTGTAACCTTTGTGTTGGAGGGATGGAGACAGTCTGGTCATGTCCTGCCTTTTGTCCTCCCTTAACAGCATCCTGGCTAGGCATGATTAGAGGGTGTGAGGAACCAGATACAGTCATCCATCTATTTAGAAGTGCAATGTTAGTCCTGTTTCAGGACGTTCCTGTTTGGGGCAAAGGTGATCCTCTCCATTGTGCCCATGTCTTGACAGTCCGAAAGTGCATGACTCCTAGTGCTATCTCCTCCAGCCTGCCATCACACAAAGACTGAGTGTCTGCCTTGACTAAAGATTGATGCATAAACTGGCATATTTGAGTTCCAAAGTTCAACTGAGGAGTACACAATCCCTTTTTGGAACATCTGTATAAAAGGAGGACTTAAGCATGCAGTCATTGTTTCAGGACTTCTCGTTGACCAGTAGAGGCATTGTCCTGCAGGGTGGTTGAGGACAGCCAGTTCTCTATTTGGGAGAAGGAACGTCACCTGCGAATTCTGAAACCGGCTTATGGAGTAACTTAACTCTGCCTTGGATAAGGAGTCGTCCTTCTGGCTTAGGTGTCTTTGCCAGAGGATTCTGCCCATAGTAGACCCCTGCTGTACCCCTGATGGAAGAGCTGCCGATAGGAAAGCGGACTGAACAAACCCACGAGTGAAGAGTGGTGTGGAATTTAATAAAATATCTCCTTGTCCATTGGGCAGGTTACTTCATAAATCTACTTGTCCTGTAACAAAATCCAGTTGTCCCTTTTGTGCAATGTAATGTGGCAACAAATTATGACAGCAATCTCATTATATAAGAGCTCTGAAATAGCCTCTCTGTTTATGCCAGGGCTCCTTCCATAGTAGGATTTGAATACTAGCAATTCCCTTATGTTGCCACGTTTCTGCAGATCTACATACTGGGGCTGAAGGTAATAGTAAGCAGCAGTTCCAGGGTTGGAATGCCCTTTTGAGTCTGTGCAAACCTGCTAACTTGCATGTTTTAAGGGTTTTCACCAACTCTTCTCTAATCTTTTCTCATACTGAGAAAGGTTGGATATTTACTCCTGACAATGGCAGACATAAAACTTCTTCATGGGTTGGGAACAAAAATGGTTCGAGGGAAAGTGAACTTGCAAACACTCAGATTTTTGCATGAGCAAAACTACACCTGCATATTTGCTCATGCTAAAATGCAGTTCACAAATATTTTCTAGGAGTACTATTTCTTGGCCTACTTCTGTAAATTCTTGAGAATTCACGAAAGACGTATATCTGCACTTAATCCAAGGACATGGGTGCGCTTTATTTAATAATTGGACCCCTAATTAGGTCTGGCGTTAACCATGACGTTTTGTGTTTATTAAAATCTTGTCTCTCTTTCTATCTGCTAGCTTCACTGGGAGTGACAGCATTCTGTTCTTTCACAAGGAGTATATCGACAGTCGTTTTGTTCAGTGCCAGGAACTACTGTGCAATGTGTGCTTTTTGAGACCAAAACAATTTTTGCTGTTACCAATGTTTGTTATAATGTTTTACAAAAATCATGCCAAAACAAGTCACGCTTTGACAAAACCAAAAGGCTGACCAACAATTTCAGACCTACTGGCTTTACCAATGCTTGTTTATTTTTGTTTCCCATAATCTTATTAAAACTGGTTACACTAATTTTCCATTATGAATATTTTTGGGAAATACTAGCATGCATCAACACATTTTACTAAATGATGCTGTAAAGAAATGGTACCTACATTTTTTCAGTAGTTTAGCGAAATGTTTTTGCATTTTTTTTGTGAACATTTTATTTTGAAAGCAAAGAATACTCGATCTTGCTTTCAGGCTTCTGCAAATATTTGCATCTAATCAGAGAGCATTCTGGGAGCAATATACATAGCCTCATATTGTTAAACTTTGCAAACGTGTGTGAACATTTTTATACTCTAACCACTGTCAGTAGTGCAGTCTGAACTTGCAACATTTACTTAGAGAGCTCACCCTAATAATAGACTCTACATTAATGAACCATAAATACAGGTTTCAGCAGCATTAACACATGGACACAAATATTACCTTAACTGCAGGCAATGCCTTTCCCTGATCCATAATGTGGTACTGTAAACTGGCAGCCAAAGGGTTTGTGCTGTAGGGGGTTGGGCCTACTTGTCCCAAGGACAAAATACACATGAACACTGGTTGCCCTTGACCCCAAACAATATGTCCTGGGCGTCGGGCTATAGGAATTCAACATCCCTGGAAGACTGCATTGTACTGTGGAGGAGCTGAGCTGCTGGGACGCAGTGCATTTCTTGTACACAAGTGTGCTTTCTCACTCTCCCCCACTGGGCCTTGACTCTCTCCTTGGCCTGGGAGAGACTTGTAGGGCTTCCGGCGGAATTAGCATAGGGCCTTTAGTGTGCATCCCTCCCGTAATTTGTTGCAGGTCCCATCTGGATCCCAGAGTGCACTGCGCTGAAACAAGTCTTAGCCACATCCTGTGGTTTTATTTCTAACTGTGCCTGGCATTCGCAACTGCGCCTGTGACTACCACTGTTGTATGTGCTGGGGATTCTTAGAGGGTAGGGTCTGGGACTAACCTTAATTCTCCAAGACTCCCATTACTCACTACTATAGCCAGGAAGGGGCTTGCTTGCCCTGCGAAGCAGACATCTGCAGCCATTCCTCTAAGCGACTGTGACCTTTTGTGTCCCTCAAACCTGAATGACTAGAAGATTGTGGAATTGAGCAGCGGGGCACTATAGCTTCTCCAAACAGCAGTGGCTTACAGCTGAAATTGCTGCATAAGCTCTAGGTATCCCTGCTTCCTCGTTACATTGGCAGAGAGCGCTTTTGAAGGGCCTGTACAGTGTGGGCCGGCCTAAACACAATTGCATTATTGCTGCAGCAATCCAGAGAATGTCAAGAAACCAGGAAACTGTTCTTCTCCAGACACAGATTACGTGTGCACTGACCATGTAGGCTGATGGCTACGTTCTATGGTGTGGCTGGTGTCCTTCGTAGACCGGGTTGGCTAAAGAACCCTCATCGCACCCAGAAGTCCATAGCAAGAATCTTAACACTCCTTTAGATGGTGAGACCCTTTTTGGAAAATTGTGAATGAGGCCCTGCAGGGTATTAAAACTGACCCATACACTGATAGTTTGTTAGGGGTAATTCAGTACAAGTGTCCTGCTACTTTTCGAGGCTTCAGAAGACAGGCAGTACTGCCCTTGCCCCCATTACAGTTAGGACCAGGGTTACCCTTCAAGCAGAGATTAGCAACAACCTTATATAAGTCACAGGCAAAAAAGATGGTGATGTTGCTATCATAATCCCAAGGCACCATCAAGAGAGTCTGACTTCTCAATTTCGACCTCTTTACCTCCCTCAGTCTGGGCCCTGAGGAGAGATTCTCTGACTTTCCTCCAGAATGAAACCGTTACATGAGACCATTGTGGTACTCTAAAGTATACGGCCATACCCTGGAGTACCGAAGATGCCTCCCTTCTGTTCACTTTAGCTGGAGCACCAACTCCACCTTCAGGAGCTGAAATAATAGATCCTCACCCTAATTCTCAAATGATCTATGTAACAGGTTCCAAGGAGCTAAGAAAATCAAGGTTTTCTTTTCTGGGTTCCTTCTGGTCAAGAAGACTGGTGGGTGGTGACCAATCTTGGATTTCAAAGTGCTCACATTTCTCAAATGGTTCAAGATGATCACTACACAACTTATTTCAGTGCTGCATGAAGGGAAGTTTGTCACTTACTCGGGTCTACTATGTTTCTTTCCATATCCATCTGCATCACAAGCTTATCAGAGGTTTTCAGTGGTGGGACAGTATAATTTAAAAACACTTCTCTTTGGTCTGAAATGTGCTCCAGGAATTTTCAAAACGTGGCTGGCCCCATTGGAAGCCTACCAGAGTAAAGTGGGTCATCAGGTGTTCCCTTACCTAAACAAGTGGCTCTTGAAAGCTCCATGTCCAGGCAAAGCCAGCAAATGTACTAAAGGCTGCTTAAAGCTCTTTTTTTTCAGATGTATCTTGACATAAAGCCTTCGAAACTGCTTAGCCAGCGCAAGAAGGCGTTCCTTCACATGCTCACATTTCCAACTTGCGGACAGTGGAAGCAGGTTTTTGCACATGGAACACATTTCCAGTCAAAGTTTACAAATCATCTATGCGCCTCATGACATTGGGTACACTTCTTTCCGCTTCTGCCAGCTGTGAATGTGCCCTGTCCTGCAGGAATTGGAGCAGCTTTGGCACCAGGTGGCAGGACCATTGGAGGAACTGCTAGCTCAGCATTTGCATGCTTTTCACCACATCAGACACAGGCTACCTAAAAGTGCATGGAAAGCTGTGCACTCTTTAATGTTTCGTACAGCCACTTAGATGCGTGCTTTATTCAACGTACACCCTTAGCCATTTGGTTATAGCGCAGCATTTACCATCCCAACCTTTCCTATGCTACCTCAGTCATCACATATAACATACAAGAGAAGAGACTCTTTTGCATTCAGTTCTTTGTATGAGCTGGAGTAACTCGATGATTTTTCTGCTGAAGAGAAGTAATAACCAGACTGTCAATTACAAATAAAACTGGAGCACTTTTAATGCTTCACATACATCTGTAGTCTAGTCTAGTTCGCATCAGTACCAAATTCAGGAAAAGACCCACTAAACCGATTTTGGGACTTGAGACTTTCTAGACTGTATAATCATGTGAAGCACTCTGTCAGAGCTCCTTGTACCTAAAGTTTTCTTTAAGGGGATTGCCCTTTCAGGGTTGTTGTATGTGGATTAAGGTGCACTTAATAGTCAAGTTGAGGAGACAAATGTCAAAAGATTGAGTGCGAACATGGGAGAAGTTCTGAGGCTCCTGTTCAACGTATTGGGCATTCCAGATCTCTTCAGAACAGCAGAAGTGCAATTTCAGGTACATATGGCCAGAGAAATGATCTCTTTGGGAAACATTACTTTGATGAATTGGTGCAAAATATATTTTCTTCTCATTTTCATGATCAGCATCTGAACCTATTGCAGGCTAGTATGGAGTTACTAAGGGAAACAAGGATACTCCTTACAGACATATATTTCTTCCCACTGTCCTCACCATGATATTATATGCTCAATGCCAAGACACATGTTTATTATTCTGCTAAGGAAAACATCCTTGGCCATTAGTCTAGGCTACAGACTGTTGGAGAGGGAATATCACATGTTCTAGGATCTAATTTTAAAGTACTAATGACATTTCTCTTCTTCAGAAGGAAGGGCAGTTAAGGGCTGGGAATGCTGAAGTTACTTGTTGGTTGGTAAAATATTATGACTCCTGAGTAAACCCTAGTTGCCTGACCAGGGAGAGCGGTGTCACTAACCTGCTCTGCATCATTGTTGGGGAGGAACTCAATATCCCAGCTACCCCTGCATCACTGGATTCGCGCTCTTAAGCACGCAACGCTCCCGCAGCGGTGTAAACCGCAGTCGCCTGAACAGGGCGAGCCGTGTCACTAACCTGCTCTGCATCATTGTTGGGGAGCAACTCAATATCCCAGCTGCCCCTGCATCACTGGATTCGTGCTCTTGAGCGCGCAACGCTCCTGCAGCGCAGGATGCTCACGGGGACACGCCCGGGCTAAGGGCGGGTCCATCCGAGCCTGGAGGAGGCTGGGCTGGGCCCCCCCTCTAACGTGGTTTGTTTGCATACTTTACCGGGGGTCCCACTTGGAACATGGTGAAGAGAAAGGCTAAAACTTGTGATCAAGGAACTGAGGTTGTCAACACTTCCTCTCGAGAGCAGCAGACGTATTGTTGAAGGAAATAGAGAGGGCGGAGGGAAGGCTGTCTGGAGGAGAGGTAAGCCTATTGCCCGTACAAGTACCTCGAATTAACGATGACTTGCTGCCCGGAACTGCTGATAGTCTATCCGCCCCAATTGAGGTGTTGTCAATGGACCCCGTTTGCCCGTCTAGAGGCTCGGGTATCCAAGAGCGTTCTGACTCTCCCGAGGAACCTCTGGTCAAAAAGAAGAGGGGCGGTAGGCCCCAAAGACTGACCAGCTCGACTATCTGAACAAGGGTGGATAAGGGACTCCCTCCAAAGACTCCTGTTGAGTTTGTGAGTCCCTCTCAAGAGTTGGAATGTATTGTGGCCCGCCTTTTGCAACCTGTAATGAGGAGCCTCGAACGCATTGAGGCATATTTAGCTACGATTAGCGCGAGGGGGGGCAGTGTATCTGAATGTATTACTAGGCCTGTTGAAGCCATGCAGAAGGTTATTTGTAGATGTCAGTGTAAATGTAAAGATATTCCTGTCATCAATACACAGCATGCAGTTAGGGCTGAGTCCTTACCGACTTTACCCCGCACACAGGGTAACAGGGAAGCAGCCCCGCGGGGGGGGGTCCAAGTACAGCTAATATGCCCTAGCTGGCCGATTCAATAGCTATAAACAAAACAACTGATCAGCGAACACCTAGTTCTGATAGCATGCTTAGTGGCCCCTGAATTTCTACTACATCTAACAAGGCAACTGCTTATAATGGTTTAGCCCCTCAGACCCAACAGGTTATTCAGACATACAGCACCACTGATATCTCTAACTCGAGACAAGATGTGTTAGGGGAGGGGGTCGGAGTCCATCCTAATCAGCACAAGTTTAACTTGAATCCCCCCGTTCCCCCCCCGGCTGCATGTCTATTTGTGGTGATTTTAGTAAACACACCAGTATTACAACATCCACAGTTAGAATGAACACACCAATTGATGAACAAATCATTACACTGTATGTCTAAGTTTATTGATCCATCCGTATGCTCGAAGATTGCGAATCACATTATCGTGGCTAGAAGAGTTCTTTGGGTGGGCAATTCCTCAAAATCAATTGGGAGGGATTGCATAGTAATTAACTTTGACAATCAATGCCTTGTGAAACATCTTTTTGATATGCTTCCCAATTCCACCATAGCATCAATACAAATTTACGCCTTGCCATTAGGGTTCTTTCATAGACCCCATGGCGTTAAATTCTCAGATAGAAAGCTGATTAATTGCTTTGGTACCTTTCCCCCTGCTCTTTTTCCTCCCCACTCCTTTAGTTGTCCCCGATAAAGGAAACCTATAGCAGCAATATCACAGGCCAATAAATTTGCACCCCTGGAGGGTTTAGACACCTGTGATTGACGTGAGGACAGTTGTGCGACTCAGCGCATACAGCATACACAGGGTCAACTGGAGGCAGTCTCACTAATAGCCAACCACCCCGTGGATCAGAGAAAAGACACGGTTAATGCATTAACCTGGAACATAGCGGGGTTAAGATCTAAGCGGGACAACGAAGATTGGATTAAGATTATTGAAGGATATGACTTAGTTTGCCTCCAAGAAACGTGGGAAGTTGACGTCGTGTATATTGATGGATTTCATATAACTCAAACTCCTGCAATTCCCTCACGGTCAGGTAGAGCGAGAGGAGGACTATTGACCCTGATAAGAAACACTCTACGTATAAATATATTTAGGACTGATCTGCAGTCCTCGTACTACCACCTTATAGTGTGCAGTGGTCTGGGAGTAGAGGACATGCTCCTAATTAATTTTTATAATAATAACTTTGAGGGCAATATGTCCCATGTAGTTGATTTATTAGAGTGTGCAATTGAGAGGGCAATATCTACTCACCACAATCCCCTAAATATAGTATGGCTGGGAGATTTCAATGCCCATAGCTGCCCCAAGACAGCAACACCATTGTGTGGGGTGATTGACGAAGAAGGTGTTGTCCCGTTCCATTTTTCACATACTTTGTATGGGGACGAACGGAACAGGCTTTTGGTCACAAGAAACTTGGTAATATTCAAGCCAACTGATGAGCTCACTAGTAACTTGGTAAAAACGTTCAGGGACAATGTACACGGTACCACGCTAGACTATTTTAGGGTGGCGCTACCTTTTAAGATCTTTTTAAGCCAGATAGGAACCATTGCCACAGCTTTTAGTGATAATGTTGCATTGTTTTTCCAAATTCACTGGAATGGGCGTTTCAATAGGGTGGATAAGAGAGTTCAGGCACCAATAATAGCAAGAAGGAATGGAATAGTCCTTAAATGGGCAAAGATAAATAAAGATGTAGTAATGCCAACTCTAATTGGGTGTACCCAACAGGAAATATCAACTTGTCTAGATCTGCATAGTGACCCCCTGAATATAGTGCAGGCTTTTGTTTCATTATTGAGCGTGGTGGAAGCTAATTTACAATCCCGGAAGAAAAGCTACCATACAATGAATCCGCTCTGGTTTGATACTGCCTGCACGAAGGCACTCAGTAATTTACACAAAGCATTAAAGGAAAGGCCAAGAAATAAAGCTCTGGTCATCCCCCTCCGTTCTCAATATAGAGAATGTAGACTGGACAGACTCAAAGCCCTAAAGGAGGAGGCGTGGGACAAACTACAACTATCCCAGCTCTAAAAAGTTCTAAAGAATTCTGGGCTATAGTTAATTCCCCATTCTTGAATCAAGATACAGGACCCTCCCTAAGTATCAATGTGGGAGAAGATGCTTGGGTGGATCATTATACAGATATATTTGGGTCAGTATCAGACGGGGAAACCTTAACTGATGATGCCCTAATTTATGATAAGGGCACCCTGATTGTCTTTTCATTGGCAGAGGTAAAAAATGGCCTGATGCAATGCAGTAGTACTAAAACCCCAGGCCCGGATGGGGCTCCAATTGACTTTTTCTTTGACTACCCGGACTCCGTTCTTGACCAACGTTTTTAACGCAATTGCTTTAGTGGGCCCCCCCACCTCATGGAAGACGAAAATTATTGTGCCAATACACAAGAAAGGGGATAAATCAGTGCCCAAAAACTACAGGCCTATTTCACTTTTGGATGGAACAGTTAAATTAATGGGCCACCTGCTGCTAAACAGGCTAGAGGAATGGGCTGTAGATAAAAATATATTAATTCTGGTGCAACATGGTTTTAAAAAAGGGATGGGGACCTTGTGCTTAAACTTGAATTTAATTACAGCCAAGTACACCCACATAAAAAAAGGAAATGTTTTTATGGCGTTTATGGATCTCTCCGCAGCCTTCGATTCTGTTTCACGTAATAAATTATGGAATATCTTGAAAGACCTGGGTGTGGATGACAATATAATATTCTTCATTTGCCAACTTTCTTCCCAGTCCTCTGCATGCGTTAGATACGGTAGCCAGGGTGAATGTACAAGATCTTTCCCTATCTTAAGAGGTGTCAGACAGAGGTGCGTACGGCCTTTCTGTTCTCACTCTACACCAACGGCGTAGAAATGGCAGTGGACCATGATGTAGCTGATGTTCCCATGGTAAACAACAAAAAAAGGACCCCCATTCTGTTATACACAGACGACACCGTATTGATAGCCAGGACTTGCTTAGCATTGCAAAAATAAATTAATAATTATGTGTCCTATATGTCTGCACTAGATCTCCAGGTTAATGAATCCAAAACCTATGTTTTAATTGTGGGGAAACAACCCAAAAAATTTGTCATTTTTTATTGCTTCTTGGAAAATTGAAATCACCAAGTCTTTTTTATATTTGGGTGTACCTTTTAATAGTTCGGGGACTTAGTCAACCATGGTAGAGAATAGACGTAATGCACTAGAAAAGAGCGCAAACGCTATATTTTCTTTCACGAAAAAGCTGGATACAAAGCCTTTGGAACCTATTAAAATGATCTACTCTGCTAAAGCTATTGCATCAGCTACATATGGAGCAGGGATATGGGGAATAACTAAAGCTGATGCGATACAACAGAAAGAGGACGCCTTTTTTACAAAATTATTATCCCTCCCGAAAGGATGCTCAAATTACACTATGCATCAAGAGTTGAACGCCCCGTTTATGTCAGACTTCTTATTCATTGCCCAGGTCCTACTCTGGCATTGAGTCTGGAGGAGGGACACAGTGGGACTGACTCAAAATATCATAAGGGACTGTTTAAACCTTCAGCAGGTGCACAAGGTACCATGGCTTTATGTTAAGTATACATTGTCAACACTAGGCTTTGATTCTCTATTTTATGACCCGCTTAACTGCTTGAATACCCCAAAAGCTGAAATTAAATTACGCTCGAAAGTGTATAGGGCTAACGAAAGGCATGCTCTTAACTGTAATAAAACCATGGTAGCATTATATTTGGACCTTCCACCTATTCCTGGAGAAGCTAACTCATACCTGGTTTCTGTCACAAATCCCCGACACCGATGTGTACTGGTGCGATTCAGACTAAACCTTATCCCTTGCATGTTGGGTTTTCCTGAGGGACATACTCAATTAGCAAACTGCCAGTCTGCTCCTGTGATGGCACATCCCCTCAATCTATCCTTCATTTTATATTGTTCTGTAAATTTATATATATGAGCAGAAACAGTACATCTGGCCCTTGTTTCTGAAACATAACTTTGTACAATGCCGCCCAGCTTTGTCTTTCCTCCAAACGCTCCCTGATCCTTATGTAAACTTTTGTCTTGCATCCTTTTTATGTCTGGTGTTATCAAAGAGGAGATTGATAGTCATAATTTGCACCTTAATAGATTGTGGCACTGTTTTGCACTTTATATTATATATCAAATGAATTAAGCATGTTTTAAACAGGGCGGTCCCCTTTTAGTCTTAGTTTTTTAACTGGTTTTATTTGTATTATTTAGTTTTAGCAAATAGAAGATTGATTGGCTTATTAATTGCATTTTAACTTGCTTTGGTACTGTCTTACCCTTTTCTTATTATACATTGAATGAATGTGGTGGGTATTAACATAGTGTTTTATTCAAAGTATAAAGATGGCTCCTATCTGTGCTTATCTATCGAAACGTGATGGAATGTAGCAGATCAAACAATGCATATTTTATGAATTATTGTACTTTTATTATCTTGTGTAAGGTCGAATAAAGTGAAATTGATTGACTCATCAAGATATACATTTTAGTTAACTGTGCTGAACTGACGAGATAAACTATATGAAATGTAAACTTCAATTTTACTTTAGGTTTAAAGGAAAAAAAGAGCAAAGAGAAAAAATCCAAGGACCTTTTAAGATTTAAGGCAAAAAAGAAGAAAAAGAAGAAAAAAAAATCTAAGCCAGGTAACGTCAAATATTCATTGAATGCTTTCTATATTATTAAAAACACATTGTTATTGATGACGGGATCCTCATTAATAATAGCTAACATTATAATGTATCTGCGCAGCTGTGAGGTCAGAGAGCAGGGCTTGAGAAAATCACTCACCTGCTCACAACTATGACTTATTTTTGGATTGAGCGTATCCTAGTTTTGTGCCCCTAGTCAAGCTTGGCAAATGCTATCCGAACTAGGTTAAGGACTCTGCTCCCACCCACCCAAAGAAAATGCATGTTAGAACCCTTTGCATGACTGTTGAAGCAAAGTCTGCTCCTTAAACAGAGTCTTGCACTTCTTCCTTCATATTTAGGTGTCGTTCGAGACAGTTACTTGCGAGACATTTTGTTTACTAAAAAGGGCCTTGGAGCCAGCCCACTGCTAACGATTCTTTAGCTTCATTCTCACTCTTACTTGCTGCCTCCTGATTGGTTGGCGCATGCCAGTTTTATTCCTCTTCTTTAGTTTCTCCCTTCTTTGGAACATGGACCAAGTACTGATTGCTTCATTTTGATTAGAGTTGTTGCTTTTTTAAGTGTGCACTGATTTAATTCTGCTTTTCTCTGTGCTGCACACATTGTAAACTAATTTGCTGTTGATTTAATGCGCCATTGCTTTTTTTAAGTGTGCACTAATTTTATTCTGACTTTTCTATGCTGTACACGTAATTTCATCTGCTAGTGATTTCATGGAAGACGTGTTGCTTGTTCCCACGTCCCGGGTTGTATTGTTTCTGACGTGCTACCACAGATGTATCTGACCTGAGAAGATATTTATATTTATCTGGAAACTCTTATTTTAAGAATGGTCCAAATAGAGCACGGATGCTGCTCTTGTTTGGAAAAGGCTGTTTAATATTTGTATCTCCACACCACTGCCGACAACTGGATCCATCCCCTTCATCCCCAGTTGGTACGATGTGTGGCTCCTTCACCACTAGCCCTTTCCCGGTCGAAAATGTATTTATTTGGAAACAAATGATTTCTCGACTAAACTTAGTACATACGAACAAGCCCCTATATCGGATCATAGGCACTAGATGTTTTTCATATTTTGTAGGTCGAGATAATTTGTATTGTGTTATAATTGCGTTGATATCACACTTACAAGCCTTGATGAGGCTTTGAAGGCTATAGGGCAATTCTCTAGCGACTCTGGCAACTTTCAGATCTGGCGGATTACCAATCCAGGTCAGTATTTGTAAAAAAAAAAATATATATTTGTATCCTTAATTTTTATATCACAACAGGTTGCTGTTCTCTAACCACATTTCATAGTAAATGTTTAAGATTGGTTGACTAGCAGACCAAAGCCATGCATATACTCAACAAAATTTGTAAGAAAGGGAATTCGAGCCATAAGAACGGCATCATCGGCATAGAGGAGTGCCAGTACAGGATGATGTCCCACCTGTGGAAGATCTTTACATTGGTTGGCTAGGACGTCACCTACACTATTTATATATAATGAGAAAAGCAAAGGTGCAAGGACACAGCCCTGTCTTACCCCTCGCTGTATGCTGAAGAATTGTGTACCTTCTCCCCTTGTTCCATATCTAACTGGCTCAACATCCTTTATACAACTCTCTTAAAAAGCTGATAATTGATGCCTCCACCTCCAAGTCACTCATGATAACCCACAACTTAGCATGAATAACGCAAAGGCCGATGACAAATCAACAAAGGCCAGGTAAATGCTCCCCTCTTTGATCTTGGTATACTTTCCATTTAGCATTGTAAGGTTAAAGCCATGCTCTAATGTCCCAATCCTGCGTCTAAACCCATTTTGCAAGTCTGACAAAATATCGTGAGATTTTGCCCAATCCTGTAACCTGTTCAAGATAATATAACCTGCTGTCTTTGCTAGGGAATCAAGAAGGGAGAACGGTCTATAACACGCAGGGTTAAGACTGTCTCCCTTTTTATAAATCGGGACGATGGGTGATTCTGCCCACGTGGGTAAAAAAACTGTATCACAACATGCCTCAGTACCAAAGTCAGGCAGGCCCCCCATAAAGGAGTATTACATTTATAAAAATCCACTGGAATAGCATCAGGGCCAGGAGCTTTCCCACCCTTGCTTGCATTTATTGCTCTGTTGACTTCCTCCAAGCTAAAAGCAGTAATGACAGACTTGGGAGGTGACATTAATATCATTATTGTAGGTTTCATGGTCCTTCTCTGATATACCAGTGGGGAAGGAATAGATACCAGAAAAATATTTAATCCATTCATCGTCCAGGATCGCAACCTCCATCCTAGGGCGTTCCTGTGCTCTCAATGGGGAGGAATTAATTACCCACCAGGACACATTATTGTCGTTGTTAGTGCTTGCCTCATGCAAGGTTTCCAAGGCTTTCTCCCTCAACCATAATTTCCTTTGTTTCCCCACCCTTTTGTAATCAATTCTACATGCCTGAACCTCAGATTTGCATCTAAGAGTTTTATGTAATGCCTATCTCTTATGGGCCTTAGAACATTCAGAGTCGAACCATCCTTTTCTCACTTGTCTGTTTTTCTCTGGCAATGGAAAGGCTCTCTTTTACCCCTTGTGTAATCGTTAAAAAAGCCTTAATATTAGCACTTGGATTCGTTGTTTTGTCTAAGCAGATCTCAATAGCTATTTTTTTTAAAACCCTCAGGCACAACCTGTGACCAACGCAGGGTATATCCACTTACGGTAGCCAATTCAATATCTTCAGCCAGAGTGGTGATTGACTCCGCTACCGGTTAAAAAGTAGAGCAAAGGAGAGTTGGATACTCTGAGGAAAATGGTCACTTAGTGATATAGAATGTATATCAAAATTAAATGTGTGTACAGCTTAATTATTAATCAGTAAAACAAAATCAATAATACTGTGAGCATTTACCCCATTAAAGGCACTATTAAATCATAAACAGCGAAAGAGACATATGACATTAACATTATATCATGCATGTATACAGTTTCAAGTATATAATTCCTTGAGACAGGTAAGAACAGTAAAAGTGCAAAGTTATTCGAGCAGACACCGATATATTTCCATAACGTTACTCCTTCAGTACGGGGTGGTCCGTGAACGGCACACATATCATTCATCTACTTTTATTCCATGCCCCCCAGATCTTTGTCCATTTTTGCGGGCACCCTCTCCCTTCATAGACTGCTCTTTCGGCTTGCATACACCAGTCCATGTCCGACTCCCAGTCTCGAAATTTGGGACCGGATACACCTTTCCATGTCCTTGCAATGTTCCGTTTAGCAATCATACATCCCAGGGAGACCCACGTTTTAGGGAGAAGAGGTTTAATCGGAGAAGGCCAAATCAAATTTATATATCTGAAAGAGACACGTTAGTGACAGATTCCTTACCTTAGAATATCCCCAGGCGTCAGGCTGGATCCGGAAAGTTTTTGCGTAGCAGTACCCTTGCGCGTCGGTAGGCGGCGTCGTGCGGCTCCGTCGTCGGTGTCGGGACCGCCGGAATGACGTCGCGGGCAGTACTTAGACGCCGCCCCTGCGCGCTGACGTCAGTTCTTTTTCCGCGCCAGTAAGCGCAGATCCGGGAAGAGCAGTGCCCTAGTCATTTTTTGACTAACTTTTTGGTGATTTTTTCACTGTTTTTCTTCGAGTCATCTAGGCTCCGAGGTGTCGGTAGGGATGCCCGGCTTCAAGCCATGCGACGCCTGTGGTCGAATGATGTCGATCACAGACCCGCATTTAGAGTGTCTCTACTGTCTCGGCCGCGACCACGACACAAAGTCGTGTTCCGACTGCCGGGCCTTACACCCGAAGGCTTTGCGAGTGCGGTCTCGAAAGCTACTCAAGGTCCGGCAGTCGGCTCCGCGCCGCACCAAGCCCCGGTCACGGGAGAGGTCGAGGGGCCGGTCGCGGAGTCCTCGCCCGTCATCGGAGTCCAAGTCTTCGCACTCTTCGGGTAAGTCGAAGCACAAAGTGTAAGAAGCATCATCGCTCTAAGACTTCGCCTCGCCGGTCTCGCGACTCGGCTGAGGCCCCTGTCGGCACCGTCCCCGCGGCTCCGGAGGTGCCTGTGGAGCCGCCCCTGCATTACCCGTCCTTCCCGGGTTCAGGGGCGACTCCGGCCGAGATACAGAAATTCCTGTCGGCCATGGCCCGCCTCTTCGGGCCTCAAGGCCCCTCCGGTGCACCTTCGGGCCCCGCGGGCCCTGATGGGGTTGCCCCGGCGCCGCCGACGACTCCGGTCCCGGCGCTGCCTGTCTCACCAGCCTCGCTCCCGGCTACGGCCCCGGCCTCGATCCCGGCTCCGGTGGTACCGCAACCCCCATCGACGCCGGTTGACCTAACTACGCCGACGCCGATGTTCCTGGTGCCGTTCCTGACGCCGCCCGGGGCTCCGGGCGGCGTCGTTCCCGGTTCTCTCCGGATCCGGACGCGGCGTCGGACCGGCGTCGCCCGACGCCGGTTCCAGCGCCAATGAGACCTTGGGTCCCTGACGTCCCCCTCCTCCTTATTTTCTGTCGGAGGAGGACCAGGAGAGCTGGGAGAGGGGTCGGAAGACCCTCTCACACAGCAGTGAGAGTATGATCAGGACTGGGCAGAGGAACTTGGGGATTCCAGTGGTCTGGACACTTCTCCTGACACTGGCATGCTGTCTCCTCCTTCCGTGGCAACGGAGGAGGGAGCAAATTTCGCAACGGTGTTGCGTAGAGCAGCTGGAGCCTTACACCTCCAATTGTCTACAGTGGCTGTCAGGACTAACCTCCTGACGGAAGTGCTTCAGCCGGCAGCTACCTCCTCGGAGCCATTGCTGCCGTTTAATGATGCACTGTCTGACGTTCTTTGGGCACTTGGTCCAAGCCCGCCACAGGGGCTCCTGTGGATAGGAACGTGGCCCGACGCCATCGCCCTGCTCCGGGCGACCCCTTGTTTCTCTCTCAACATCCCACCCCGAGAGCTTGGTTGTCCAAGCCTCTGCCTCCCAAACCGCCTTCCCTACCGCCCCTCCGGATAGGGAATCCAAACGCCTGGACCAATTTGGGAAGAAGGCCTATTCTTCCTCCAGTGCTGGCTTGCGGTCCGTCAACACCGCTTGCCTTTTGGGCCGATATTCCCACTCTCTGTGGGATTCGGTGGCGCTTGTTTTGCCCCAGTGTCCTGAGGAGGTCCAGACACTGCTTTCCCGCACCATTGCGGAAGGAAGGGATGCGGCAAAGTACACCATCCGTTGTGGCCTTGATACCGCCGACTCGCTGGGCAGATCGCTTGCAACGACGGTGGCGCTGCGTCGCCACGCCTGGCTGAGAACAACTGGTTTCTCGGGTGATGTCCAGAATACACTCATGGACATGCCCTTTGATGGAGTCGGTCTTTTTGGTTCCAAAGCAGACCATGCGCTGGAGCGCTTTAAGGACTCACGGGCTACTGCCAAGTCCCTGGGCCTTTCTGCTGTGCGCCCTCCGCTAACATCTGCTTTACGCCCCTTTCGTGGCCACGGAAGGGGCGCACAGTCACGTCCGCTGCCCAGCCACCGGCCCGCGCAGCAAGAGTCTTCGCGTGGCCGAGGACGTGGCCGAGGACGTGGCGGATCGGGTAACCAGCGTGCGGGTCAGGCCACCAACCCCGCCGCGTCCGCGGCCTCTAAGCCCTCCTAGTCCTTCTTTTCAGGTGCACAGCACGCCAGTAGGGGGCAGGGTCCGCCATCACCTTCACCACTGGCGTGCCATCACCTCGGACAGGTGGGTCTTGGACATTGTCCGAAGGGGCTACTCCCTCCCCTTCGAGACCACCCCCCCAGCCATGCCACCTCAATTCCACCGCATGTCAGGGGATCACTTGGTGCTTCTGCAGAAGGAAATCACGGCCCTCTTGGCCAAGAGGGCCATCGAGCATGTTCTGACCCCAGAAGTAGGACGTGGTTGCTACTCCCACTACTTTCTGGTGCCCAAAAAGGACAAGGAGGACATGCGTCCTATTTGGACCTCCGGAACGTCAATCGCTTCCTCCGGAAGGAGAAGTTCAAGATGCTCACCTTAGCTCAGGTCTTGACTGCCCTCGACCCTGGAGACTGGATGGTAGCGTTGGACTTGCAGGACGCTTATTTCCACATCCCCGTCCTGCCGTCCCACCGGCGTTACCTGCGGTTCATGGTGGGCCTCGAGCATTTTCAATTCACCGTGCTCCCCTTT
The DNA here is from genome assembly GCA_963921515.1 of Calotriton arnoldi. Classification (NCBI taxonomy): domain Eukaryota; kingdom Metazoa; phylum Chordata; class Amphibia; order Caudata; family Salamandridae; genus Calotriton; species Calotriton arnoldi. The sequence goes on along the minus strand of CAWUFW010005249.1, from coordinate 1,351,923 downwards.
GGCCTCACAAGTGCCCCTCGGGTGTTCACGAAAGTGTTGGCGGTGGTCGCAGCTCATCTGCGCCGGGCAGGGGTTCCAGTTTTCCCCTACCTCGACGACTGGCTGCTGAAGGCGGGCTCGTCCCAGGCAGTCGTCTCCCACCTCCAGACTACGGCCGAACTCCTGCACTCGCTGGGGTTCTCCATCAATGTGCCGAAGTCGCACCCGATTCCTTCTCCACAGCTCCTTTTCATCGGAGCAGTTCTGGACACGACGCAGTTTCGGGCCTATCCTCCCGAACGGCGAGTCCGGGATATTCAGGCTATGATTCCGATCTTTCAGCCTCTATCCTGGGTTTCGGTACGGATGACCCTGAGGCTGCTGGGCCTCATGGCCTCCTGCATCCTGCTGGTCGATCATGCCAGATGGCATATGCGGGCTCTGCAGTGGGACCTGAAGTTCCAGTGGGCGCAGCACCAGGGCAACCTGTTCGATCACGTCCAGATCTCGGAGGGGACTGCAAAACAGTTGCAGTGGTGGCTCTGGAACCGGCAGTGGGTCATGGGCAGATCCCTCTCCCTTCCCCAGCCAGAGCACACAGTTGTGACGGACGCGTCCCTTCTGGGATGGGGCGGTCACATGGGAGAGGCGGAGATCAGAGGCCTCTGGTCTCCGGCGGAGTCCCGGCTCCATATCAACCTTCTGGAGCTTTGGGCGATCCGACTTGAACTCAAGGCATTCCTTCCCTCTGTCAAAGGGAAGGTAGTGCAGGTGTTCACCGACAACACCACCGCCATGTGGTACTGCAACAAACAAGGCGGGGTGGGGTCGTGGACCCTATGTCAGGAGGCTCTGCGCCTCTGGACATGGATGGAACATCAGGGCATATTCTTTATGGTTCAACACCTGGCAGGTTCCCTGAACGCCAGGGCGGACGAACTCAGCCGCAGGTGCATGATGGATCACGAATGGCGTCTTCACTCGGAAGTGGCGCAAGGACTCTTTCTACAGTGGGGAGAGCCTTGGTTAGATCTATTCGCCACCGAAGAGAACGCGCAATGTCATCAGTTCTGCGCGTTGGAATTTCCAAGGCGGCACTCGCTCGGCGACGCTTTTCGTCGCGAGTGGAGTTGCGGTCTGTTGTACGCCTTTCCGCCTATACCACTTCTACCCAGAGTGTTGAAGAAGATTCGGCGCGACCGGGCCCAAGTCATTCTTGTGGCTCCGGACTGGGCTCGAAGAGTTTGGTATCCCGAGCTACTCAGTATGAGCGTCGATCCCCCGATCCGTCTGCCTCTTCGGGAGGATCTTCTGTCGCAGCAGCAGGGGACGGTCCTCCACCCGAACCTGTCCAGTCTCCACCTGCTTGCGTGGAGATTGAGCGGCGGCAGTTGATTCCTTTCGACTTGCCTCCCGAAGTTTGTGATGTGATTCTGGCAGCCAGGCGTCCCTCCACTAAGGTGGTATACGCCTGCAGGTGGAACAAGTTTGTGGCATGGTGCACAGCAAAGGCTGTGAATCCCCTCTCTGCCCCTCTTTCTGAGGTTCTTCTGTTCCTTCTTTCTCTGGCCCAACAGGGTTCTGCCCTGGGTACCATCAAGGGCTATCTTTGTGCAATCTCGGCCTTCCTCAGGCTCCCTGATCAGCCCTCTCTTTTTAAGTCCCGTGTTGTTAACAGGTTTCTAAAAGACATTACACACCTCTTCCCTCCTGTTCCGTTTGTCATGCCTCAGTGGGACTTAAACTTGGTTCTTACCTTTTAATGTGCGCTCCCTTTGAGCCTCTACATAACTGTCCTCTTCGTCTTCTTACTTTGAAGACAGCCTTTCTGGTGGCCATCACCTCCGCTCGGCGGTTGAGTGAGCTCCAGGCTCTATCATGCAAACCTCCCTTTCTGTCTGTCCATCCAGACAAGGTTGTTCTTAGGACGCGTCCGTCCTTCTTGCCAAAGGGGGTTACTGCCTTCCACATTGGGCAGACCATCACTTTGCCCACCTTCTTTCCGCCTCCGCATCCTTCCAGAGAGGAAGAGAGGCTCCACCGTCTGGACCCAAAACGTGCGCTTTCTTTTTATCAACCGCACACAACACTTCCGGGTGGATGACCAGCTCTTTGTTGGCTACGTGGGCGCCAAAAAAGGTCGGGCGGTGCACAGGAGAACCATCTCCCGCTGGGTCACCTTGTGTATCAAAGCCTGCTATTCTTTGGCTAAGAAGGAGCCTCCTGTTGGGCTGCGTGCCCATTCCACCAGGGCAACGGCTGCTACCACGGCTTTAGGCCGCGGTGTTCCGCTGCAGGATATATGTTAGGCAGCTACGTGGGCCTCGCTGCACACGTTTACCAAGCATTACTGCCTTGACAGCCAGGTCCGGAGGGACGGCTTCTTTGGCCGCTCTGTCCTCCGTGACTTCCTTGTCTGATCTTTGTTCGCAGACCCACCACCGGGGTTGGTATTGCTGGGGTATCTATTCTAAGGTAAGGAATCTGTCACTAAAGTGTCTCTTTCAGATGCACAAGTTACTAACTTGTGTAACGATATATCTGTAAGAGACAGTAGTTAGTGACAGATTCCTTACCGCCCACCCATCCTCCCCGTTCTGCGAACTGATTTCTAGGGTTAAGGACATCCCTTTCAGGGCCCTAGTATTTTTCAGACACCTATGTCAGCTTCTTGCATGGCTCTGCGTTCCTGGCGCGGAAAGTCGTGTACAGAACTGACAGCGCGCAGGGGCGGCGTCTAAGTACTGCCCGCGACGTCATCCCGGCGACCACGACGCCGACGACGGACGCGGAGCCGCACGACGCCGCCTACCGACGCGCAAGGGTACTGCTACGCAAAAACTTTCCGGATCCAGCCTGACGCCTGGGGATATTCCAAGGTAAGGAATCTGTCACTAACTACTGTCTCTTACAGATATATCGTTACACAAGTTAGTAACTTGTGCATTAGTTCATTCAACTTATCCCCTCCTTGATTGTGGTTAAACTGGGATTGGCAGACATTTTCTAGGTTGGTCAATCCACATGTTTTTTCAGAGGACATATTGCACAATCGTGTATTAAAATCACCCCCCACCCCCCAATAAAATTATCAAATTTTTGCTGTTACTCGTGTCAAGGCCCTCCGAATCATTATCCAGTTTTCTTCAGATATCTGTTATTTCTTGCATGGTACTGTTATTATGGAAGTTAATCACTGCGATCCGGAAGCTTCACATATGATTATTTGATCATGGGAATTAAATGACACCATACCTATTTTGGTAAACGGCAGGTTATTGGAAACGTAGATACATAGCCCACCCTTTGATCTACCGTAGTTTGAAGGAGTAGCTGGGACGTGGTATGTTCTGAACCCATTTATGTGTATAGGGTCCATAAGCCAGGTCTCTTGTAAGCAGAGGAGGTGGAAGCCCCCTACCAATTCTAACCATTCTTTGGTATTAATTTTATTCTGGAGGCCTGCCACATTCCAAAACATAAATCCAGTAAAAGCTCCTGGGGACTCCCTGATTGGATGTGAGCCGGAGCGACCAAGATAACATTATTATTTAAATGCGGGTGATTTGAAGTGGTAGTATTCTTGGCTCGCTTAGTGGCTGTGTGAAGTTACCAGTATCAGGACTATCTGAGGTAAGTAGGGTCTTTGCCTCTTCCTCTATGTCCACACACTGCTCCCCATTAAGTCAATCTAACCATCCAGGTTTGATAGGGTCTGGAAGCGATTATAAGTTGGAATAGCATATTTAGGGTTATTCGGCTGTCTCAAATTAATTTGTTTCCTGGGACTCATAAAGTCAGGTATATTAATAGGTTGATAGAAATAACCTAAATGAAGAGAAGAGATAGTGTTTGGAGACACATCTGTGGTCCTAGTCCTGCACAAGACAGATTGCACCAGCCGTGGATTTTTGAAAGACAACATGATGCAATAACCTGTCAGTTTTCCGAGCTTTACCCACCCATTTAACTCTCCTTACCATCTTTATAGCTTCAAAAAGGTGCTTGGTTAGGCCCGTTCTAGCGCCTAGCAAGTTTAAGGACTTATTTCTCAGCGAGGTCCATGTTTCCTTACTTTGTGGGGGTGGGAACATTTGCCAGAACAATTACGTACGGTGTTGCATCCGGGGGAAGATCAAGGAAGTCGGTTATCTGGGTCAGGGGGCTCTATGAGTTGGTCGTCAGCAACGGGAGTGGTTATGGCTTGACAACAATTTTCTCTCCATTAGGCATATCAGGGCCCATAGCCTTTCTGGAGGTTTGAGTGCGTATGTAGTTAAGTGGCCCCTGAGTGCTTCCTGTAAATCTATTATTAGTGGGTGCAGCCTTGTATAAAGACTTATGTAGGGGTAGGCCGGTAGTTGAAAATGGAATATTATTTAGTGTCCGCCCTGTTGCTAAGGTGTTCAGCAGATCTGAGCAGTTAGTGGAGTTACTTTCGACTTGCTTTAGGTAAGTGTTTAAAGAGTCCAATGTTGGTTTTACATATTCTAGAGATTTAACTGCCTCACATAATAAATCTAATTTTCAGTTGTTGGTCTCCGAGAAATCCTGAGTAGCATAATTAATTTCAGCATTTGCAAGTTCTGGTCGATTAGGAATTTTGCTGGCAGGATTTAGCCTCTTATTCCGGGTTACTCCCTTATTCAAATCAATAGTTAAAGGGCGTTGCTGAGGCTTTTAAATACATTTCGATGGAGGTGGGGAATCAGTTTTAGATGAAGAAATCAAATCCAAAATGTATTGTATGCACCTGTTATTCCCCTTATCATTCACTATACCTATAGCTTCACCACTACTTGTAGGATTATCTGGGTCATTAGGAAGAGAATCAATTAATTACGTGGAAGCCCTATGCGATCTCAAAGTTAAGTGTTTCCTCTACGCAAAAGATTTGCTTATCATTTGCTCCCATAGCTCATGAAATATATTTCAGTAAAGATGACTGTCTTTAACCTGGAGACTGGTTCTTGCTAACAGCATGATGTTTCCTCTTGCCCGCACTCAGAAGAGTAGAAAGCTAAGAGCTGCCTGAAGGACGAGGGCAATCAGGAATAAAGCAAAACAATAACTCCACCCCCCATAAATCCTCAACTTAGTCACACAGTCCTCTAAAGGAACCGGTAGCGGCAGTTTTTTTTACTCCCTAGGTCTTAATTAAAAGATTTCCCCATCCTCCTTTTCAATGAGTCCACCAAGATTTGCGCAAGTTCATGAAAGATAGTCTTCCTAGATGAATGGTTGGGTATCTTGCTTTCGCACCTCCTCTGTTAGTCAGCTATCAATATCTCACTGGCTCAGATCCAACTAGGGCTGCTGATCTTGGTAGTCACAGTCCCAAACAAACTGTCCCAAGAGATCACATTTAGTACAAAAAGAAAAGTACCTTTTTCAGGAGGAAAGTAGCCATTAGAGGGCAGGCTCAGCCCAGCCTTGTCAAGCCGCGGATGAGCGTAGACGGGCTTGCTCTTGGCCCAGTCATTGCCCAGGTACGTCCCGCACGGCGGGGCTCGATGTGCGCTTTTACAGCACGTCGTCCGACTTGCCAGGCCCACACAAAAGCTATACTCTGGGGGACGAAGTCTCTCCCCAGAGGCTTCTTTGGTGGATAATCAAGGCCCCTGCTGCTGCTCTGGTCTCCCCAAATTCAGTCACTCCTTTGTAAGTCAGGCACATTTTCAATTACTTCTGTAAATCCAGGGCTAGCAGCGCTAGCGCATGTCAGGTTATGGGTAAATGCTGCTCCTTTGCCGTTAAGTAATAAAAGTGTTTTATGAGGCACTCAGCAAATGTTTTGTGTTGGGCCCTTGGGACAGGAGCTCAAGGAATGCACCGGCTGCGAGCACACCGGCCCGCTCTTCCCTGTACCTGTACATAACTGCCAAGGTTTCAGATTGCTTGTGTGACATTTTCGTAATTTCAGTGTAATTATTTGTGACATTCAACAATTATGAGTGACACTTTCTCGCGAGCAAAAATTAAGCAATGAAGACGAGGGAAACACATATGTATCAGAAATTACAGCCTTTTCAGCAACGAGAAACTCTACGAAGATCTTAAAACTATTGCAAAGCACCAGAAATGGAAGGGCACTATCTGACATGAAACACAGACTGCATAGCTGCCACGTTTTAAGAGTGCTTATGTGTGACATTTTCAAGGTTTCAGGGTACTTATGAATCACATTCAACTACTAAATGTATGACACTAAGAGTGACACTTTTTTGCGAGCAAAATCAACAAATTAAGTACATGGAAACAGATAAAACATAAGAAATTGCACTCATTTGAGCAAGGACAAGCTATGAAAAGAACTTGAAACTGCTGCAAAACACCTGATCCTACTGTAAAACGATTGTATACCCACAATCTACTCACATCTTACATGATTTTACACTTATCATTACTGCTTCTTGCAGAGCCACAAACAAATTGCATTTGACAGTGTAAAATTGCCAGATCATGTTTGGCTACGGAACACTTTATCGCACTTAGTTCAGCAATCCAATTCCCTTTCTTATTGTAATCTCAACCTTATTGCGTGCTCTCTTCCTAAACACAAACATCACTGCACTGATTCTAGTGCTTGCTCCGTAGTGTAACAGGCCACTTACCAACGGGCAGTGCTTGAAATGGAAAAATAGAAGTGTAGGTAGTCTGTACAAGAGTACCTGCTTGTTTCTGAGAAGTGCCGGTACTCTCCCTCTCAAAATTAAAAAGTGATGGTACTCTGTACCGGACAGTACCGGCCCATTTAAAGCACTGCCAATGGGAAAATCCTGCCTGGGGCTGTAGTTTCTAAGCTGCAGTGGGGAACTCGCTGCTGACAGCTAATCTGCTCAGAGCTGCTCACAGACAGTGCGGTGCTAGGGTCCGTGGGACAGTCCATACACCACAGTGCTCTGACCGGGGCAGAAAGGGCAAATGCTCTCAGCAGCAGAACTTATGTTGCAGTGTGTGCCGGTGGGTGTCTTTCAAAAATAGCGCTCACCATAACAGGAAACAAGTGGAGTACTTTATATTGCGTAGGCCCTGCCAGGGTCGCAGCAATTAATGTCTTCCTGGGGGCCCGGCAGGACTTGTAAAAAAATACCTGATCCTGTCTGGAGTTAGTCACGCCGCGCGCCATCCACTGACGGGAGCCAGCCAGGCTTTGGAGGAATGATTGCATTGAAAGGAGCCTGCCCTGACAATAAACAAGTATTATTTATATCCTAACAGTTACCGACCGCCTATGCTGGCAGGAGGTATCATAAAGAGGAAGCGAAGGCCGAGTCTCGGGGCCCATCGATTTGTAGAATAGCTTCAGTCGGTAATAGCAGGGGCATTAAGGGGGGCCTAGCGAGAAACAAGTCTAGCCAGGAGCCTCCTTCCTAGCAACCAGAACCCAGGGGAAAGCAAGCCACGTCAAGCCTCAACAGCAGGCCGATCCGCACCACCAGACGCAGTGCACTGAAGGAGGCATCCTGAAGCGCCTGCGGGTAGGCAGCAGAGCTGCCTACCTCTGCAGCCCTGGGGCAGAGTATCTGAAAGAAACACATAGTGATAGATTCCTTACCTTAGAATATCCCCAGGCGTCAGACTGGATCCGGAAAGTTTTTGTCAGCAGTACCCCTGCGCGTCGGTAGGTGGCGTCGTGCGGCTCCGCGTCCGTCGTTGGCGTCGTGGTCGCCGAGATGACGTTGCGGGCGCTAATTAGACGCCGCCCACGCGCGCTGACGTCCGTTCTTTCTTTTTCCGCGCCAGCAAGCGCAGATCCGAGAAGAACAGGAACCCCCAGTCAATTTTTGACTGACTTTTTGAAGCTTTTTGTCTGTTTTTTCATCGAGTCTTCAACTCCCGGTGCAGATAGGATGCCCGGTTTTAAGTCCTGCGGGACTGTCACCGTATGATATCGGTGATGGACCCGCATTGTGTGTCTCTTTTCTGCCTGGGGCGCGATCACGACCGCAAGTCGTGCCCCGGCTCAGTGCCGTTCGAGGTCCCGGTCCCGTGGGAGGTCGAGGGACCGTGCGCGGAGTCATCACCATCGGTCTTCGGGATTCAAGTCTTCGCACTCGGGGTCAGGTAAGGCGAAGCACAAGAAGTCGAAGAAACTCCATCGTTCTCCGACTTCCCCTCGCGCGACGCGGCTGAGGGTGCGGGTGGTGCCTCCCCCGCGGCTCCGGCGGAGCCTATGCAGTCGCCGCCGGACTACCCGCCCTTTCCGGGTTCGTCGGCGACTCCGGCCCAAATACAGGAATTCCTGTCGGCCATGGCTCGTCTCTTTGGGCCGTCGGGTCCCGCCGGTGCGCCTTCGGGCCCCGCGGTCCCGACTGGGAGTCCTCGCCTTATATCGCCGGCGGCTCCGGCTCCGGCCTCGGCGCCGCAGGACCCCCTTGGATCCAGGCCTGGATCCCGGTCGACGCCGGTTGACCTTATAACACCTCCACCGACGTCGACCCCACCGGCACCACTTTTGATGCCGCCCGCTCCTCGGGATGACGTCGACCCCGGTTTCAGCCCCGAAGTGGACGCGGCGTCGAGCCGGCGTCTATCGATGCCGTTCACGATGTTGCTCGGGGATTTCTATCCCCATGTCCATGCTCCTCATTTTACACCTGTTGAACAGCCTGAGGAGCCAGGGGAGGACTGGGAGGGGTCTGAGGACCCTCTCGCAGCTGCTTGAGAGTCTGAACAGGACTGGGCTGAGGAGTTGGGGGGGGGGGGGGATGCCAGTGGTCTGGATACCTCACCAGACCTTGGCATACTGTCTCCTCCTACCGTGGCTACGGAGGAGGTGCTAGTTATGCTGTGGTGTTGCGTAGGGCGACCGAGGCCCTACACCTCGAGCTTCCTACGGTGGCCGTCAGGACTAACCTCCTGACAGAGGTGCTTCAGCCAGCAGCTACTTCTGCGGAGGCGCTGCATCCCTTTCTGACGTTCTTTTGGGCACTTGGTCCAGGCCCACCACAGGGGCCTCCTGTGGATAGGAACATGGCCCGACGCCATCGCCTGCTCCGGGTGACCCCCTTTTCCTCTCCCAACATCCCACCCCGAGAGCTTGGTTGTCCAAGGCTCTGCTTCCCCTACTGCCTTCCCTTCCGCACCACTGAATAGGGAATCCATGAAACTGGATCAGTTTGGAAAGAAAAAAATTTCTTCCACCAGTTCTGCGCTGCAGTCCATGAACACCGCATGCCTCTTGGGCCGTTATTCCCACTCTCTGTGGGATACGGTGGCGGACGTGCTGCCCCACTGTCCGGAGGAGGCCCGGCCAGCTCTCTCCCAGGCTGTTGCAGAGGGGAGAGACGCAGCTAAGTTCATGATTTGTTGTGGCCTAGACACCGCCGACTCACTGGGCAGATCGATTGCAATGACGGTGGCGGTTCGCCGCCACGCCTGGTTGAGGACCACTGGATTTTCGGGGGATGTCCAAAACACACTTATGGACATGCCCTTTGATGGCCGTCGCCTCTTCGGCGACAAAGCAGACAGTGCGTTGGAGCGGTTTAAGGACTCACGGGCTACGACCAAGTCCTTGGGACTCTCTGCAGTCCGCCCTCCTCCGCCTTCTGCTTTTCGCTCCTTTCGTGGTACCGGAAGGGGTGCCCCGCAGCGTTCGCATCAGAGCCACAGGCCTGCGCAGCAAGCATCCCAGTGCGGACGCGGGTTCCGCCGTGGCGGACCAAGGGGCCAGTGGGCGGGTCAGTCCACCACTACCCCGGCCACCACTGCCTCCAAACCTTCCTAGTCCGAACTTTCAGACCCATCAAACGCCAGTGGGCGGCAGGCTTCGCCATCACCTCCCCCACTGGCGCACCATTACTTCGGACAGGTGGGTTTTAGAGATAGTCCGGAGGGGCTACTCCCTCCCCTTCGAGACTACCCCTCCAGCCATGCCACCTCAGTACCACCGCATGTCGGGGGATCACTTGGTGCTTCTTCAGCAGGAAGTTGCGGCCCTCTTGGCCAAGGGGGCCATCGAGCGCGTTCCGACGCACGAAGTAGGTCGTGGTTGCTATTCCCACTACTTTCTGGTGCCCAAGAAGGACAAGAGCCTGCGTCCTATCTTAGACCTCCGGGACGTCAATCGCTGCCTCCGCAAAGAGAAGTTCAAGATGCTCACTCTAGCTCAGGTCTTGTCTGCTTTCGATCCACAAGACTGGATGGTAGCGCTGGACGCCTATTTCCATATCCCCGTCCTGCCAGCCCACCGGCGTTACCTGTGGTTCACGGTAGGCCACGAGCACTTTCAGTTCACCGTGCTCCCCTTTGGCCTTACCAGCGCCCCTCGGGTGTTCACAAAGGTGATGGCGGTGGTCGCAGCTCATCTGCGCAGATCAGGGGTTTGTCTTCCCCTATCTCGACGACTGGTTGTTGAAGGCGGGCTCGCCCCAGACAGTCGTCTCCCACCTCCAGACTACGGCCGACCTCCTGCACTTGCTGGGGTTCTCCATCAACATGCCGAAGTCGCACCTGATTCCCTCTCAGAAGCTCCTCTTTATCTGAGCGGTTCTGGACACGGCGCAGTTTCGTGTCTATCCTCCCAAACAGCGAGTCCGGGATTTTCGGGCTCCAATTCCCATCTTTCAACCCTTGTCCCGGGTTTCGGTCAGAGTGACTCTGAGGCTGCTGGGCCTCATGGCCTCCTGCATCCTGCTGATCAATCATGCCAGATGGCATATGCGGGCTCTGCAGTGGGACCTGAAGTTCCAGTGGGCGCAGCATCAGGGGAACCTGTCCGATCACGTCCAGATCTCGGAGGGCCCTGCACAACAGTTGCAGTGGTGGCTCACGAACCGGCATTGGGTCGACGGCAGATCCCTCTCCCTTCCCCAACCGGAGTTTACAGTGGTGACGGATGCGTCCCTCCTGGGATGGGGAGGCCACATGGGACAGGCTGAGATCAGAGGCCTCTGGTCTTCGGCGGAGTCCAAGCTCCATATCAACCTTCTGGAGCTTCGGGCGATACGGCTTGCACTGAAGGCATTCCTTCCCTCTGTCAAGGGGAGAGTAGTGCAGGTGTTCAGACACCACCACCGCCATGTGGTACTGCAACAAGCAAGGCGGGGTGGGGTCGTGGACCCTCTGTCAGGAGGCTCTGCATCTCTGGACATGGCTGGAACATCAGGGCATGTCCCTGGTTGTTCAACACCTGGCAGGTTCTCTGAACGCCAGGGCAGACGAACTCAGCCGCAGGTGCATGCTGGATCACGAATGGCGTCTTCACTCGGAGGTGGTGCAAGGTCTCTTTCAGCAGTGGGGAGAGCCTTGGTTAGATCTATTTGCCACCGAAGAGAACGCGCAATGTCATCAGTTCTGCGCGTTGGAATTTCTTAGGCGGCACTCGCTTGGCGTCGCTTTTCGTCGCGAGTGGAGTTGCGGTCTATTGTACGCCTTTCCGCCTATACCACTTCTGCCCAGAGTGCTGAAGATCAGGCGCGACCGGGCACTAGTCATCCTTGTGGCCCCGGACTAGGCTTGAAGAGTAAATGTAAATGTAAAATGTAAATACGTATTTGTAAAGCGCGAACTACTCACCCTTACGGGTCTCAAGGCGCTGGGGGCCGTCGTGGAAATTAAGTGAGCTATTGCCCAGAGTCACATGGTGCTGAGCTGCCGGGGATCGAACCGTGAGCCCTGTGCTCCGAAGTCAGCTGCCCTGGCCGCTGCACCACACCTTGCCACTGAAGAGTATGGTATCCCGAGCTACTCAGTATGAGCATCGATTCCCCCAATCAGACTGCCTCTTCGGGAGGATCTTCTGTCGCAGCAGCAGGGGACGGTCCTCCACCCGAACCTGTCCAGCCTCCACCTCTTTGCGTGGAGATTGAGCGGCGGCAATTGATTCCTTTCAACTTTCCTCCTGAAGTTTGTGATATCATTCTGGCATCCCTCTACTAAAGTGGTATACGCCTGCAGGTGGAACAAGTTTGTGGCATGGTGCACAGCAAAGGCTGTGGATCCCCTTTCTGTCCCTCTTTCTGAAGTTCTACTGTTCCTTCTTTCTTTGGCCCAGCAGGGCTCTGCTCTGGGCACTGTCAAGGGCTACCTTTCTGCCATTTCAGCCTTTCTCAGGCTCCCTGATCAGCCCTCTGTTTTCAAGTCCCCTGTTGTAAATTGATTTCTCAAAGGCATTACACACCTTTTTCCTCCTATTCCTTTCGTGATGCCTCAGTGGGACTTGAATTTGGTTCTTACATACTTGATGTGTGCTCCCTTTGAGCCACTTCATAACTGTCCTCTTCGTCTCTTGACCTTGAAGACTGCTTTCCTGGTGGCCATCACGTCCGCTAGGCGAGTGAGTGAGCTCCAGGCTCTTTCTTGTAAGCCTCCTTTCCTATCAGTCCATCCGGACAAGATTGTGCTCAGGCCCCGTCCTTCCTTTTTGCCAAAAGTGGTTACGGCCTTTCACATTGGGCAGACTATTACCTTGCCCACCGTCTGGACCCAAAACGTGCGCTCTCCTTTTATCTCAACCGCACACAGCAGTTCCGGGTGGATGACCAGCTCTTTGTTGGCTACGTTGGCACCAAGAAAGGTCGGGCGGTACACAAGAGAACTATCTCCCGCTGGGTTGTCTTATGTATCAAAGCCTGTTACTCTTTGGCTAAAAGAACCTCCGGTGGGGCTGCGTGCTCATTCCACCAGAGCTACTGCAGCCACTACTGCATTGGGACGTGGTGTCCCCCTGCAAGACATCTGTCGGGCAGCCACGTGGGCCTCGCTGCACACGTTTACCAAGCATTATTGCCTGGACAGCCAAGTCCGGAGAGACGGCTTCTTTGGCCGTTCTGTTCTCCGTGACTTTCTGGTGTGATCTTGGTTCGCAGACCCACCACCGGGGTTGGTATTGCTGGGGTATCTATTCTAAGGTAAGGAATCTATTGCTATGTGTTTCTTTCAGATGAACAAGTTACTTACCTTCGGTAACGATATATCTGTAAGAAACATTAGTAGTGATAGATTCCTTACCGCCCCACCCATCCTCCCCGTTCTGCAAACTGATTTCTAGGGTTAAGGTCATCCCTTTCAGGGCCCTAGTTTCAATGCACCTGTGGTCAGTATCTTGCATGGCTCTGCGTTCCTGGCGCGGAAAGTCGTGTACAGAACTGACGTCAGCGCACGTGGGCGGCGTGTAAGTAGCGCCCGCGACGTCATCTCGGCGACCACGACGCCAACGACGGACGCGGAGCCGCACGACGCCACCTACCGACGCGCAGGGGTACTGCTGACGAAAACTTTCCGGATCCAGTCTGACGCCTGGGGATATTCTAAGGTAAGGAATCTATCACTACTAATGTTTCTTACAGATATATCGTTACCGAAGGTAAGTAACTTGTTCATCAGTGCGGTATAAGAGATGGAGAGGCAGCCGGAGTACGGGGCACGCACCGGAGATCCCGCGAGGGCCGGCGGCAGGGGCCGATGCCACAGGCAGCGGAAAGTGAGGTGATATTAAAGCTATAAAACAGAGTTATTACGAGGGTGCTACACTCACAGGGATTGATAAGACAACAGGCTCACCTGAGTCTGAGGTTTTCTGTGGTAGGTCGGTGGTCTAGTAGAGGTCACGCACGCCTCACATTTGCAGTTCGTTGTGATGTCGTGTGCACTAGTACCTCGGCCGGGTGACGTCAGGCGTGGCTGTAGTCGTCATTGAGTGACTCAGCGGCGCCGCGGGCAGGAATTTTCCAGCAGGCTATTACATTGTAGCAGCAGTGCACAACTTGATTAACTGTTTACTGAGCCTGTGCTCGTGCTGGTGGCAGCGCCCGGGCCGGCAAGTCTGCGGGGAGCAGCAGAGCCGGCGCAGGTGTGACAGGCGCGTGCGCTAGCAGCCTGGAGTGGCCAGTTACTCAGCGCTGGTACAGGCAGCAGAGAGTCAGTACTGTGGCATTAAAATGCGTGACGATGCATTTCAGTGCGGTGATGCGTAACACCACACTGAAATGCGTTCGAGTCACGCCTGATGCGTGATACTTGGCAGGCCTGCCTGTACTTTGGCTAGAGCAACAGGGGCGTCGATTTCCTGGTTGGAGTTTTGTTTATGGTGGGATAATATGCTAACCTAATGACTTAATTTGCTCGGTCAGCCAACCATGATATAAAAAAGACAGAGCTGTTTGCAGCCACTGCAAACCGCCATAAGGCTATCATTCATTCAGTATTCTTTAGTCGGTTAAAGATTTTACCCATAAAAGATGAATACAATGCAGTATTTATAAAGCAAAATTTGAAACCATGCAAAATGTGCAACTACTATACAAAATCCATATAAGTACCAAAATGAGGCCTCTAAACAAATCCAGGTTCTGTATAAAGATGCTTTTAAATTGCAGAAGTTCCTAGGTCCTAAAAACAGTATCAATGTATGTGTAAAGTGCAAGTCACAATTCAAATATAAGAATATAGTCCAAATTAAAAGACAGAACAAAAAAAAGTGACATTTATACCTAGACTACATATTACCAAAAAGTTCATACTTGTTACTCATTCTCTGGGCTTTCAAATATCAAAATATCCAGGTGTGCGAGGGTTTTCCTTATTCAAAATGCCTCTAAAACATTCACAAGTACAGCGTTATAAACACACATTTTCCAATTTAGGCGGGTACAAAAATGTCAATTTATAGTCCGTTATGTTCCTATCTTTAAATAACGATCTAAATAGCATTTCCTTAGTCCCGTATAAAACTTACATAAAAGAGCAAAGTGCATTGTTAACTGATGTAAATAGCTATCACATGGGCATTTCGGATAGTGTACCGGCCAAGGACTTGTTTTTGTAAAAGAGACCATTAACATGGATATTCAAAGTCTGAAGCGCAAGAGAAGGAATTCATAATTCGGATTTTCTAGTGAGACTAGATATGGTGGCTGAATGCACATAGATAATCTGTAACAGTATATTTGGTCATTTCTCCCAGTAATCTTTTACAATCACTTGCTTTTCTCAACTATTTCTTGAAATCTAACTTGGAAACAAAACAGGACTCTGGGTCTGCGAGGAGTGAAGGATCTTTGTTGTCACCTAAGTACTCTCTAATGTAATGCAACCATGGTATTTCAATTGCAGTATCTGGAGACAAACTATCCTTCAGATCTGATAGTGACTTCTAGCCGCAGAATCCTCACCTTTGAATTTCCCCAGGTGTCAAACTGGATCCGGAAGATTTTTCGTGAGCAGTACCCTGGTAGGTGGCTTCGGCCGGCTCCGCGCGGAGTCACTGAAAGTGGCGTCCGCATCACCTAATATATGCACCACCTTGGCGCACTAAAGTCCGTTCTTTTCTTTCTGCCCCAGCCACCGCTGATCCGAGAGAAGACCTACCCCTCTGTCAGTTTTTGATGGAAATGATGTGAAATTTTTTCATTTTGGGTCTTTTCCTCCTGGTGTGCCGATGTCATAGAGGAAAACAGTTTTAAACACTGTGGCGCCTGTCACCGCGCCATGTCAGTGACTGACCCGCACCATGTGTGTTTGTGGTGACGAGTGCAACCACGGCTCCAAGTCATGCTCTGATTGCCGGGCCATGGCGCCGAAGGCTTTGAGGGAGCAGTCATTAAAGCTGCTAGAAGCCTGGCATGCCACTCCTTGGAAGTCCCGGCCGAAAGGAAGGTTTCAGGAGTCTGAAGTCCTCTTCGTCCCTTTCGAAATTATCTGGGCATTTAGGTAAGCGGCACACAAAATGCAAAAAGTTGATGCACGCTTCAACTTTTCCTCGCCCATCAGTTTAAGCGACGAAGGAACATCGGTGTTCGAGGCCTGGTTCCTCGGAACCTGAGCAGATTCCGCACTGCGTCAGTTTTCCAAGAGCTGCAGCGACCGCTGCTCAAATTAAAGAGGCCATATGTCTCATATTTGAGCGGTCTGACCCCTCTGGCGCTGCTTTTGGCACTGCTGGGTCTGAGGAGGCCCCATCTGGTTTCATGCCGGGGGCTCCAGGCCCAGCTACGATGGACCACCATGTATCCGGGGATCCGGACCAGCGCCGGTTGTACCATTCCGAAATTCCCAGATGCAGATGCTCCTGGCGCTGCTGGTGCGCACTGGCGGCACCAGCCCTTTGTGATCCCCAAATCCGAGCCAGTGCCGTGTTGACCGATGCAGATTCTGGTGCTAACAGGACTCCTGTGTCCTAGATCGAAGCCTGAGCCCTGTTCTGAAGGGCTAGGCCTTGGGTAGGAATGAGAGGGGTCACTAGGTCCTTTGGAATACCAGCCCTATGATCAGGATATGGACTGGCGTGAGGAACTGGGTGATGCCAGCGGATTGGATAAGTCTTAAGATACCGGTATGCTTTCTCCCCCTACTGTGGCTACAGAGGAGGGAGCTACATACACATTGGTGGTGCGGAGGACGGCTGAGGTCCTCGACCTCATGTTCCCTCGGTGGCAGTCAAGATCAACATCTTGACAGAGGTGCTGCAACCAGGAGTCTCCTCCTCTGAACCCCTACTCCCATTCAATGACGCCCTCACCAACGTCCTTCTGCAGACCTGGTCCAAACCTAGCACAGGGGCTCCACTGAATAGGATGATTGCCCCCCGCTCAGGCGACCCAAATTTCCTCACCTGACACCTTACCCCGGAGAGCTTGGTGGTCAAAGCCTCCACTTCTTATGGCACATTCTTTGCCACTCCCCCGCACAGCGAATCCAAGAGGCTGGACAGGTTGGGAAAGAAAATGTTTTCTTCTGCCAGCCTTGCATTGCAGCAAGTGAATACTGCATGCTTATTGGGCTGCTACTCTCACACGCTGTGGGAAACGTTTGTGCAAGAGCTGCCACAGGTCCCAGAGGAGGTTCCGGCCATTCTCTTCCAAGCAGTCACAGATGGGAGGGATGCAGCAAAGTTAAGTATACGCTGTGGCTTGGACATGACACTCACTGTGCAGAGCAGTTTAGTTGACAGTGGCCCTCAGACGCCACTCCTGGCTGACAACATCTTGCTTTTCAGGGGATGTCCAAGCGTCCCTCATGGACATGCCCTTCGATGGCTCCTTCTCTTCGGACGCAAGGCAGGCTTGGATCTGGAGCGCTTTAAGGATGCGCGGGCTACTCCCAAGTCCTTGGACCTCTCGGCTGCTCCATATCATCCGAAGTCTGCCTTTCACGCCCACGGAAGGGGTTTTCAACTGCGCCAACCCTATGCCATCCACTGCGCAAGATTCCCAGCCTCTGCGTGGATGAGGGTACGGTTACTATCGGCCTCTTGGATCACGTAGCCAGCGGTCTGGTCCAGACACCACCACCTCCCCCTTGCGCGGCAGGTGCAGCCTTCAAACTTTCCTAATCTTGCCTTTTTAGATCATGGGTGTCCAGTTGGTGACCAGATCCGCCATCAACTCCATCACTGGCAGTCCATAACATCGGACAGGGGGTTTTACAGATCGTCCGAAGGGGCTACTCTCTTCTCTTCAAGACTACCCCTCCCTCTGTGCCACCATCTTACGACCGCCTGATGGAGGATCACTTGTCCCTGCTCCGCAAGGAAGTCAAGGCTCTCTTGGCCAAGGGAGCAATAGAGAAGGTTCTGGTGCCATAAGTAGGCTGTGGTCGCTATTCCTGCTACTTTCTGGCCCCCAAAAAGGACAAGCGTCTTTGTCCTATTCTGGATCTTCGAGCCCTCAACTATTTTTTCAAAAAGAAGTTTAAGATTTCACATTGGCTCAGGTCTTGTCTGCCCTGGACCCAGGAGACTGGGGGATAGCGTTGGACTTGCAGGATGCCTATTTTCACATCCCCGTCCTGCCTGCCCATCGGCGCTACCTACGGTTTATGGTTAGCCACGAGCACTTTTAGTGTGCCATGCTCCCCTTTGGCCTTACCAGCGCCCCTCAGGTATTCACCAAGGTGATGGTGGTGGTCGCAGCTCATCTGCGCTGATCAGGGGTGCCAGTCTTCCCCCATCTTGAGGACTGGCTGACGAAGGCAGGCCCGCACCAGGCTAGCGTGGACTTGCAGGACGCCTATTTTCACAGCCCCGTCCTACCTGCCCATTGACGCTACCTACAGTTTACGGTTAGCCACGAGTACTTTCAGTTTGCCATGCTCCCCTTTGGCCTTACCAGCGCCCCTAGTGTATTCACCAAGGTGATGGCGGTGGTCGCAGCTCATCTGCGCCGATCAGGGGTGCCAGTCTTCCCCTATCTTAATGACTGGCTGATGAAGGCGGGCTCGCACAAGGCTGTCGTTTCCCACCTCCAGACTACCGCTAACCTCCTGCATTTGCTGGGGTTCACTATCAACGTGCCATAGTTACACCTGACTCACTCTCAGCCACTCACTTACATTGGAGCTGTTCTGGACATAGTGCAGTTTTCGACTTATCTTCCGGAGCGGCGAGTCCAGGACTTTCGGGCTATGATACTGATGTTTCAGCCTCTTTACTGGGTTTTCTGTGATACTGACTCGGAGGCTGCTGGGCCTTATGACCTCCTGCATCCTGCTGTTGACACATGCCAGATGGCATATGCGGGCTCTGCTTTTAGACCTGAAGTTCCAATCTCTCTGACGTGGTCCAGATCTCAGAGAGAACTGCATAGAACCTGCAGTGGTGGCTGACGAACCACGATTGGGTCAGAGGCAGATCCCTCTCCCTTCCCCAACCAGATCTCTCAGAAATGAGATGCGTCACTCCTTGATCGGGCGGCCACCCCGACAACCGGGCTCAATATCAACCTGCTGGAGCTCTGTGCGATCCGACTGGCTTTGAAAGCCTTTCTACCCTCCATCAAGGGAAGGCTAATGCAGGTGTTCACGGACAACACCACAGCGATGTTGCAAACGGGGCAGCGTGGCGTTGTGGACCCTTTGTCAGGATGCCCTGCATCTCTAGACATGGCTGGAACAGCAGGGCATATCCCTGATGGTTCATCACCTTGCAGGTTCCCTGAACACCAGGGCGAACAAACCCAGTCGTCTTTGCCTAACGGATCACGAATGGCATCTCCACCTGGAAGTGGAGCAAGGTCGCTCTTAACAGTGGGAAGAGCCATGGTTAAATCTGTTTGCCTCCAACGAGAATGCACAATGTCAGCAGTTTTGCGTGCTGGAGTTTCCAAGGTGGCTCTCGTCCAGAGATGCTTTAGGTCTCGAGTGGAGCTCAGGCCTCCTATACACCTTTCCACCCATACCACTTCTGCCCAGAGTTCTCAAGAAGATCCAAAATGAACTGGGCCAAATTTATTCTTATAGCTCTGGACTGGCCACGGAGAGTCTGATATCCCGAGCTACTGAGCATGGCCATCAATCCTGGGGTCAGGCTGCCCCTTTGGGAGTATCTTCTGTCGCAGCAGCAGGGGAGGGTCCTCCACACGAACTTGTCCACTCTCCTCTTTCTTGCATGGAGATTGAGCGGCAGCAGTTGACCGCTTTCGACCTTTCTCCTGAAGTCTGTAACATTCTTCTAGCAGCCAGGCTTCCCTCCACCAAGATGGCATACACCTGCCGTTGGAAAACAATTGTGGCATGGTGTTCTTCCAAACAAATAGATCCCCTTTCTGCCTCTCTTTCTGAGGTGCTGTTATTCATTCCTGCCCTTGCCCACCTTAGCTGTGCTCTGGGCACTGTCAAGGGCTATCTTTCTACCTTCTTGCGGCTGCCAGACCAACCCTCTCTTTTCAATTCCCCTATTGTAAATAGGTTGTTGAAGGGTTTTGTACATTTGTTTCCCCCTCCCCCTTTAATTATGCCTCAGTAGAACCTTAACCTGGCTCTCAGGTTCTTGATGTGCACTCCTTTCGAGCCTCTAGACAATTGTCCCCTCAGGCTGCTCACCATCAAAACAAACTTTCTTGTGGCAATTGCATCGGCCCAGAGGGTGAGTGCGCTGCAGGCTTTATCTTCCAAGCCTCCATTCTTCTCAGTTTATCTGGACAAACTGGTGCTTCGCACTTGAGCCTCTTTCTTGCTATAAGTGGTAACACCATTTTATGTGGGCCAATCTGTCACCTTGCCCACCTTATACGCTCCTCGACATCCCTGCCTGGACAGTCTGGTCCAGAGGGACGGGCATTTTGTCCATTCAGTCCAGCAGGACTTCCTAGTTTAAATTTGTCCGCAGACCCAACACTGGGAATGATATTGCTTGTATATCTATTCGAAAGGTAAGGAATCTGTGACTAGAAGTCTCCATCAGATGAACAAGTTACTTACCTTCTGTAATGCCTTATCTGGTAGAGACTGTATCTAATCGCTGATTCCTTACCTACCAACTCAACCTCCCCACTCTGCAGACAGATCTCTAGCATCAGGGCTGATCCTTTTTAGGGCCCTAGTTTGGACACACCAGTATCCGTGCAGTTCATGGCTCTGCGCTCCTGCCGTGGAAAGTCGTAAAAATGTAACTGACGTCAGTGCGCCAAGGTGGCTCCTCTAAAGTGACGCGGATGTCACTTAAGGCGCAGACGACACCACACGGAGATGACCAACGTCACCTATCGGCACGCAGGGGTACTGCTCACGAAAAATCTTCAGAATCCAGTCTGACTCCTGGGGAAATTCAAAGGTAAGGAATCTGCAGCTAGATATAGTCTCTATCAGGTAAGGCGTTACCGAAGGTAAGTGACTTGTCTGATTGCTCTAGAGAAAGATAATTCTTGCCTCGACCAAATAGTATGCCACAATTGAACTGACTTGTGGTGTAACATGCCTTCTATAAAAGGAATCCCCAGTTCCTTGTGGCAAACATAAGACTATGTCAATCTTGGTAAGGCAAGTAATGTAGAAAGGAATTCGTTTTCTTGGACTTGGATCACATGGATATTTCCTACCCCCCTGTCCTATAAAGAGCCGCTGCTAGACATTTGGCATTATATATTATCATTTCCTTAAACTGCTTTCTATCGAATTTTGCCGCAAATCTAAAAACTCCCACTGTTCCAGTCAGTGTGTTAGCCACAGATTTTCTGTGTGAGGCCCCTGAATCACTAGAACTAAAGAGGATACTCCGATAGCGGAATACATAGACTCTAGACAGAAGATTCCCCCCAATGTGTGATGCTTGATTCTCTTTGGTCGGGCCTTCCCGCATATCATAGTCTGGGTCTTTCCCAGATTCACAGTGAAGTCCCTTTCTTCCATAAAATAAACAAATAAAATAATCAGTTGCTGTAAGTCTTCCCTGTACGTGACATCAAGATATCATCTTTGGGGTACATCAAAATAAGGACAGGGCAGGAACCAACTCTAGGTGTATCTGTGGGTAAGGCTGGTAACCTGGCATCTATTTCGTTAATATATATGGAGAAAGCAAAGGGAGTAAGCACACAACCTTATCTTACCCCAATCCTTATTAAAAAATTATCTGAACATTCCCCACTTGGTCCAAATCGGACACTTGCTCTCAATTTAGCTGGAAATTAATCTGTGCTATTTCACTTTCATTCAGTTGAGGCGTTTTAATCAGCAGCAGCACTTTGCATGCTGAGATTCTCCAATTCTATACAAGAGTTAAACTAAAAGTCCCCAGAATTCACTGTAGTATTGGCCAGCAGTGACCCATGTGTTCTTATTGCCTGCCTGTTGTAAGGAACCCTGATTGCTCATTCCCTTGGTTAAAGTTTGTTCACCCACATAAGAATACATAGAAAATGCAGACAGTAGCCTGGTAGAGGCAATACCTTAGTATGGTGGGGTTTCCCCCATGTACAACACGGCCAGTACATTATGATTGTGTAATCCCTGTGATGTTCCCAAACACAGAATTTGTTTTTCTCCTTTCTGTTGTCTTAAGGAAGGCAAAGACCAGCTTCTCCAGCATTGGATTTTTCATAGATCCATATGCTTAGATCATTTCCAGTCATCAGGATGGGAATCCCTGTAACTTTCAATAGCAATAAGTAGCGTTAAAGTGCCAAAAAGACCAAATAATAGTATTTATTTAGTAGCATATTCACCTTGGATGAAATGATCATGACTTTAAAGACAATTTGTCTGAGCACTCTACTCCCCCTAAAAGCCACCAAAGCTCAGATTTCTGTACTCCACCTTGTGTGAGTGAGTCCCCAAAAGGTTGTCTGCTGTACCTTGACTGGCTACATTTGACTGTGGAGCCCTGCCAAACCTTGCTCAAGCTACTCTACAGTGAGTTATTTCAGGTTCTATTTGTCAGAAAAATCCTAACTGTCTATGACCTGGCTTCAAAAAAGGCTTTGGAGCATCCAGAGCAAACAAATAGTATGAAAACTAGTCTCCTCAGACACCCTGTGAGCATATGTCCCAAAGCTGTCAACTTTGGGAAGACTCCTGATGATGCTGAAGGCTCTACTGTCCAAAACCCTGTTGGTGTCTTAAGTTAACGACCCTGTCGACACCAAAGAACATCCCATAGACTATGACCCAGTTGATGCCAAAAAAGAACTTGTCAACAAAGAAGACCCAATCAACTTCGATGGTGACATAGTTGATGTCAATTCCACTATATATCATTTAGACCCTATTGGGAGCATGCCACAAGATATTCCTACTCTGCTGTCACTGGAGCTGCCGCTTTTGTATTCTTGTCTCCAGGCAACACCATTGAAGTGTCCACCAACTACACCATGCATATTTTCAATTGAGAGTTGGAGGCCAAAGCATCAGGTACTGCATACAGGTCTGCACAGCTGGATATCCATTTTATCCCAGACTATGAGTACAAACAACCTGCAGAGGAAAAGTATGACCCTTGTTAGAGGCATAATTTCACGGGGGATGTATGAGTCTTAGTACTATGTGGATGTGCCTCCAACAGCACATTGTCATCCCATGGAGGTACCTAGGGGCTGTGATCACCACTGCAGTTACAGACCTCGATATCTAGATGCACCAATATCGCATGCCTCTGAATTTACTGGAAACTTTACAACAGATGGAGACCTTTCAAAAACTGGCCCGTCAACAGCAGTATTATATGGCACCTCCACCTCCAGTGCATTCTCTACCACCACAACCAGTATCTCATTAATAATTACTTTTTCATTCAATATTTCTGACGGAAACCGCAAAGGTAAATATTACCATGAAAAACATTTGTACCTTTCTCACATTCACATGGGGTTTTTAGAACCTGCTTACATAGTGATATAGCTCTAGTTTTCATGCTGAACTACCAAAGTGGTGGTATGATACTTCTGATTTGTATTCTGAACTTCTGGGTTAATGTTTAATTGGGGCATGTGAAATTAGTTTTTTTTAGGTGTATATCTTTTTATTAGTGTTTCAGATACTGAGCAACCAAAAGGCAACCCCCTAGCGATGTCGGCTGCAATCAATAAATCTGACAGTGTTAGGCAAATGTGGATCAACAATTACCCATAAATTAAGGGGAATAAGGCATACGTTAGATTAAGATGAGTGAGGACCTTCTTTTAACCCCACTTATCCCGCACTGCCCCTTTTGCGAACCCTAACTTTAGAAGGGTAAACATCCCACCCTGTGTCACCAGCATGAGTGCCTCTATGGGTGTACACCAGCTATTGCCTCAGCACTTGAAGAGGAGAGAAAAGAGTACATACATCCACATAAATAAAATCGACACCAAGACCCATCTTCAGAGAGGGAGTGCGGAGTTCCTGTTCCTCCACCCAACTTGGCAAAAACTGGTTTCTATTTGGCTTCATATGATAGGTGGGTATTATTCATATACTTATCAGCCATTCTATAGTAAATATGGACCAGAATGAGTAGGGGCAGTCCAAGCTCTTCCAGTTGTAAGCAGTAGTCAACTTGACAGCCCACAAGCATTGGATCACCATATGCCACTCCTTTTTTGCCACAGCCTCCAGATCTGTAGGTTTTAAGCCTAAAATTATCACCTGCAGCAAGATGGCAATTTGGTATCCCAATATATCCTTAAGCAGTTTGGACATTCCTTCCCATAAAGGACGTACCATCTGGCACTCCCACCAAATGTGCAGTGCCTCTCCCAGTCCCATGCAGCCTCTCCAAAATCTTGGGGCCGCGTTGTGGTACATGCAATGTAGTCTGAGTGTAGGACCACACTGTGAAATTAGGTTTTAACTGAAGCAAAATGCCATCATTAGTTACTTAGCAGTATGAGACTGAAATTGACTGCTATCTGAACGTACGGTAAGCCCTGAACTATAGACAGTGTATGTGCTAATCTTATACATAAATTGAATGCCTTTGGCTCTTTTTGTAAATATTTTTGTGCCATATTTTCTTTCCCCTTGTTTGAATCACTCTGTTATAATTATTTGATCCTCCAAGAGTAGTTCTCTTGTTGCAAAATATCAGGATTGATGGATTAACACTTGAGATCATTTCTATACATTTCAGTTCAGATGAATTTTGAACTAATTACTGTTCTTCACCTTGCATGAACTCTTTAAATCCTGATATGGCAAGAAATTATACCATATTGTTCCATCATTACATGTTTTAACCAACGGTGTGTGTTGCAACTGCATTGTTAGCAAGTGTATGTAACTTTTCCTGCATGTTTAAATGATTGTGGGGTTTCAGTTATGGTATGTGCTGTCTTGACTTTGTGAATGACGTTCTTGTTCAAGGGTACTATATTCTGTCGTATAGCAAATTTATTAGTAATGCCATCATGAACAAGGTATTTGAGATTCCTATCTACTCAAGACAAATATTTGATAAACATGAATTTATGAAATTGATACTATTTTAGTAAATCCTCTGTAATAATGACTATGGCTATTTGCCTGTACTCTAAAAATCTGTTTCAATGGATGCATGTAATGGAACTCAAAAACAGAAAGAAAATTAAAATACCAGTCACATCGGTGCAAGTGACTGAACTTTAATTGGGAAGCCTTAGAGCCCTCCTCCCACCACCTCTTTTTCAGCCTACACGTGGATCACACCGGCAATGCAGGTTTCATTCTGTGGGAACCATAATAGATGCAGCTAGAGATGTAGAAGCTTCTCATGCTATAAACGCAAGCATAAACTCTGCACGTCTAGACTCACATCCCCGGCACCAAATAACTACTGCTTAGCGACTTACAAAATAATATAGATCACAAGCTATGCAACCTCTATGCGATGCTAATCAGCATAATATTTAAATTTATGGGCATAATAAAAATGGAACAGTCAAATTTTGAAAAGGGGCCAAATAAGGTTGAGCTAGGGGCATCCGAGATTTCTTCCACAAGATCAATGTTTAGTGAATCCAGAACTAATTCAGTCTCCTCAGGCGATTCCTCAATAGCTCCATTCAAAAGCTCCAAAGAGCAGACATGATCCTTATTATCAGCCGATGCTGAGGAAGTAGTCTGTCCTGCATCCGTGTTGTTACAGCCGGAGTTTGAAATTCTGGTGCTGAAGCACGCATCTCCCCAGTAGGGAGCAGCTCATACCATGCATCTTGAAGCGGATGCAAGTTCATGGGACAACTCCAAAAACGGGTCGTTATCAGACTCATCAACAGGTTCATGTCCATAGGAACAGGCAGTTGCAGCTCAAGGCAAACATCACTCGAAGGTACACCATAGGCAATGAAACACTGGTTGTACGCAGGTAAACCAGGCAGGTCGGAATGACAATGACCAGTCAGTGTTCAGTTCCTGGAGCAAAGGGACTCCAAAGAATAGTATCATGCACTCATGGCACAGATGGACTGGTGGTAGTTCCATTACCAGTGGGCTATGAAACAGAACATCCATTGCAGAGTAGCAACAATAGAACCAAAATGCAGCAAATGAGGAATAACACCAAGGGTATGCCCCCCCAAGACACTCGAAAATAGGGAATGTATAGAGGCCGGTAACACTCCAAAGATTTTCTGGAAGGTACTGACTAAGCCATTCATGATTTTTTTTAAATTATTATGTTTTTTTAATTTAAGTGCGGCATACCAGCAATATTAGAAGCATTTAAGATGTGATGTACAAGTTCGCCTAAATGCAGCTGCAGATTTGTGCTTAATAGCGACTGTATTTCGCTGGATGTCCTTGCAGTATGCAGTTCAAAGGTTTCTCGGGCAGATGTTAATGCCATGTCTTTTTGAAACAATAAGGCTTCGAGTCGGATTAGCTTGTTAAAATCTGCCTTCAAAGTTGGAATTTAAGGCCATAACGAACTATCAAAAACCGCCTGCGTTGGAGTGAAAAGCATGTTATTGCAGTAGGTCACTATCTGGGAAACAGAAAGGACATATGGGATTCCGGCTTTCATTCCATAAAAGTCTTGGTCTTTTAACATTTAAATAACTTCCATTGTAAAGGACAGTAATGAGGGGGAGAATTGAAGGGGCTGGAATTCCTTTTAGAAAACGGGCCATATTCACTACATGCTCCTTGGATGGTAACGTGTTTACAAACAAGTGAGTGGTCAACAGAAGAGTCTCATTCATTTCCAGTTCACATCGGTAATCAAAAGAAGTGGCCACAACTCGTGATTAAAGCTCTCTCCCAGGGCTTTATATCTACCTACCAGGAAATGTTTCATACAAGATGTGAAATGGAATGTTGAAATTTCAATGATATTTCACCATGTATTAACCACACTGCGGATGGTGTTTCAGCTACTGTGCTGGGCAATTGTTCTGACTTCTTAATTGTAACATTGTGTAAGTGTCATCCTTTTTGGCCATGAGTCACTGTTCACGTGTGAGGTTGAAAGGCCAGAAAAGTTGAGTAGACTTTAAGTAATGCCATGGCACGCGGTCACTTTTTGGGACCTGAAGTGTCCAACTAAATTGCAGGATGGATCTAAGCTGACTTTGCCCACGGTATAATAATGACATGTCATTTTGCATAATATCAATAACAGACCACACAATGTGATTGAAACTATAAATGCAAGAAGACAACGTATTAATGCTATTATCAACAACAGCAAGTACTTTGTCCAAATTATCTTGATCAATTTGCCTTAAACGGACAGCTGCTTCCATTTTTGACACTTTTCTAATTTCATTGTAAGTTGCATGAATAAATCTTTTAGTGCGCAGAGACTTAGGACCCAACAAGAAATCAGATAAGTCCATGTCTTCCGACAGGAGGGAGAGGTGTTTTACTGCAGGTAGTGTGGAGTGTTCCAACCATGTTGGCTCAGTTTACCTACTGAATATGTGGTGACTATCCCTGCATGTTGAGATTGGGAATAATGAGGGTCAGGTCTGCTTGCCTTAAACACCAGTGTGGAATAAAAAAAAAAACAAGCATAACAACCATTTGTGTCCAATAGCCACAATAACCACCTGTTTGCACTTTAGATTTATGGAAGCAGAACAAGTATATATTGGACCTTGAACCTAGACACATTGACATGCGAGGACCTCGCTATTGGTTAATAGGAGTAATTTGTAGTTTACTGGACATTGATTTTAATTTTTTTAAGGCTAGATCAACTTGATAGTAGGCATGGTTAACTATGAAATCTGTATTAAATGAGTTAAAAATGCTTCGTGTTTTATTTAATCTAATTTGTATGGTTTTACTGTGATGTTTTTGGTTAATTTATTAATGAATTATATTTATTGATTGTGTTGTATATTTATGCGAAGAAACATTGCAAATAAAGTTCTTTGACTGACTTGTTTGGATCTGAAAGTGTGGAATTGAATGTACCATTCTGCACCATGCTATTGAGCTGTTCTTCAGTATAATTTATTAAATGTTGCCAATTATCAATCGGTCAATGGAAGGAATATTGAGTGATTTCATGTCTTTAATTTTAGCAAGTCGTAGACAAGTAGTCTGTTGAACTGTCATTTAGAAAAACATGTTTGTGTTGGAATTAAGCAGGCTCTCAATAAGGTGTCTGTTCCCTGAACCTGTAAATGTTTGGTACCCTAAATTGATTTCTTTACAATGGTATCCTTCTAATAGTCATAGCCTTTCAAGGCTAAATGTTTGACAAACAAAGGAGCATATATTAGCTTGGTTTGTGTCAGCATATATTTCTTTGCTGGTGTAAGGACCAGTTTAAAATAAAAAGATTTAGGGTCTAATGAATTATGTCCAGAATGATATGTCAATTTATCCCTGTATGTTTTTGAGCTCCCTTGCGAGGGAGTCGGGACAGTGTTCTCATTGTGTGTAATTAAAAAGTGTGCGTTGTACACTAGCTCGATGTAAATAATGATGTCCATAATGATAACTGAATATATCTGAAAGAGACACGTTAGTGACAGATTTCTTACCTTAGAATATCCCCAGGCGTCAGGCTGGATCCGGAAAGTTTTTGCGTAGCAGTACCCTTGCGCGTCGGTAGGCGGCGTCGTGCGGCTCTGCGTCCGTTGACGGCGTCGTGATCGCCGGGATGACGTCGCGGGCAGTACTTGGACGCCGCCCCTGCGCGCTGACGTCAGTTCTTCTTTTTCCGCGCCAGTAAGCGCAGATCCGGGAAGAGCAGTGCCCTAGTCAATTTTTGACTACATTTTTGGTGAATTTTTTCACTGTTTATTTTTGAGTCTTCTCGACTCCTAGGTGTCGGTAGGGATGCCCGGCTTCAAGCCATGCGGTGCCTGTGGTCGAATGATGTCGATCACAGACCCGCATTTAGAGTGTCTCTACTGTCTCGGCCGAGACCACGACACGAAGTCGTGCCCTGACTGCCGGAAACTTCACCCGAAGGCTTTGCGAGAGTGGTCTCGAAAGCTCCTGGAGGTCCGGCAGTCGGCTCCGCGCCGCACAAAGCCCCGGTCCCGTGAGAGGTTGAGGGGCCGGTCCCGGAGCCCCCGCCGGTCGTCGGAGTCCAAGTCTTCGCGCTCCTTGGGTAAGTCGAAGCACAAGAAGTCTAAGAAGCACCATCGCTCTAAGACTTCGCCTCGCCGGTCTCGCGACTCTGCTGAGGCCCCTGTCAGCACCGTCCCCGCGGCTCCGGATGTGCCTGTGGCGCCGCCCCCGCATTACCCGCCCTTCCCGGGTTCGGGGGCGACTCCGGCCGAGATACAGGAATTCCTGTTGGCCATGGCCCGCCTCTTCGGGCCTCAAGGTCCCTCCGGTGCGCCTTCGGGCCCCGCGGGCCCTGATGGGGTTGCTCCGGCGTCGCCGACGACTCCGGTCCCGGCGTCGCCTGTCCCGCCAGCCTTGATCCCGGCCCCGGCCTCGATCCCGGCTCCGGTGGTACCGCAACCCCGATCGACGCCGGTTGACCTAACCACGCCTCCGCCGGCGCCGATCTCCCCGGTGCCGTTCCCGACGCCGCCCGGGGCTCCGGGCGGCGTCGTTCCCCGGTTCTCTCCGGTTCCGGACATGGAGCCGGACCGACGTCGCTCGACGCCGGCGCCGATGAGACCTTTGGTCCCAAATGTCCCTCCTCCTCCATATTTTGAACCAGAGGAGGACCAGGAGAGCTGGGAGGGGTCGGAAGACCCTCTCACACAACAGTGTGAGTATGATCAGGACTGGGCTGAGGAACTTGGGAATGCCAGTGGTCTAGACACTTCCCCTGACACTGGCATGCTGTCTCCTCCCGTGGCTACGGAGGAGGGAGCTAATTTCGCAACGGTGTTGCGTAGAGCAGCTGGAGCCTTGCACCTCCAATTGCCTACTGTGGCTGTCAGGACTAATCTCCTGACGGAAGTGCTTCAGCCGGCAGCTTCCTCCACGGAGACTGTGCTGCCGTTTAATGATGCATTGACTGACGTTCTTTTGGGCTCCTGGTCCAAGCCCACCACAGGGGCTCCTGTGGATAGGAATGTGGCCCGACGCCATCGCCCTGCTCCGGGCGACCCCTTGTTTCTCTCCCAACATCCCACCCCCGAGAGCTTGGTTGTCCAAGTCTCTGCCTCCCAAACTGCCTTCCCTACCGCCCCTCCGGATAGGGAATCCAAACGCCTGGACCAATTTGGGAAGAAGGCTTTTTCTTCCTCCAGTGCTGGCTTGCGGTCCGTCAACACCGCTTGCCTTTTGGGCCGATATACCCACTCCCTGTGGGATTCGGTGGCAGCTGTTTTGCCACAGTGTTCTGAGGATGTCCAGACACTGCTTACCCGCGCCATTGCGGAAGGTAGAGATGCGGCTAAATACACCATACGTTGTGGCCTTGATACTGCCGACTCGCTGGGCAGATCGCTTGCAACGACTGTGGCGCTACGTCGCCACGCCTGGCTGAGAACAACTGGTTTCTCGGGTGATGTCCAGAATACACTCATGGACATGCCCTTTGATGGAGTCGGTCTTTTTGGTTCCAAAGCAGACCATGCGCTGGAGCGTTTTAAGGACTCACGGGCTACTGCCAAGTCCCTGGGCCTTTCTGTTGTGCGCCCTCCGCTAACCTCTGCTTTTCGCCCCTTTCGTGGCCACGGAAGGGGCGCCCAGTCACGTCAGCTGCCCAGCCACCGGCCCGCGCAGCAAGCGTCTTCGCGTGGCCGAGGACGTGGATACCGCCGTGGCGGTTCGGGCAACCAGCGTGCGGGTCAGGCCACCACCTCCAACCCGTCCGCGGCCTCCAAGCCCTCCTAGTCCCTCCTTTCCGGTGCACAGCACGCCAGTTGGGGGCAGGGTCCGCCATCACCTTCACCACTGGCGTCCCATCACCTCGGACAGGTGGGTCTTGGACATTGTCCGAAGGGGCTACTCCCTCCCCTTCGAGACCACCCCCCCAGCCATGCCATCTCAATTCCACCGCATGTCAGGGGATCACTTGGTGCTTCTGCAGAAGGAAGTCACGGCCCTCTTGGCCAAGAGGGCCATCGAGCATGTTCCGACCCCAGAAGTAGGACGTGGTTGCTACTCCCACTACTTTCTGGTGCCCAAAAAGGACAAGGAGGACATGCATCCTATCTTGGACCTCCGGAACGTCAATCGCTTCCTCCGGAAGGAGAAGTTCAAGATGCTCACCCTAGCTCAGGTCTTGACTGCCCTCGACCCTGGAGACTGTTTGGTAGCGTTGGACTTGCAGGACGCTTATTTCCACATCCCCGTCCTGCCGGCCCACCGGCGTTACCTACGGTTCACGGTAGGCCTCGAGCATTTTCAGTTCACCGTGCTCCCCTTTGGCCTTACAAGTGCCCCTCGGGTGTTCACGAAAGTGATGGCGGTGGTCGCAGCTCATCTGCGCCGTGCAGGGGTTCCAGTCTTCCCCTACCTCGACGACTGGCTGCTGAAGGCGGGCTCGTCCCAGGCAGTCGTCTCCCACCTCCATACTACGGCCGAACTCCTGCCCTCGCTGGGGTTCTCCATCAATGTGCCGAAGTCGCATCTGATTCCTTCTCCACAGCTCCTTTTCATCGGAGCAGTTCTGGACACGACGCAGTTTCGGGCCTATCCTCCCGAAAGGCGAGTCCGGGATATTCAGGCTATGATTCCAATCTTTCAGCCTTTATCCTGGGTTTCGGTACGGATGACCCTGAGGCTGCTGGGCCTCATGGCCTCCTGCCTCCTGCATCCTGCTGGTCGATCATGCCAGATGGCATATGCGGGCTCTGCAGTGGGACCTGAAGTTCCAGTGGGCGCAGCACCAGGGCAACCTGTCCGATCACGTCCAGATCTCGGAGAGGGCTGCAAAACAGTTGCAGTGGTGGCTCTCGAACTGGCAATGGGTCATGGGCAGATCCCTCTCCCTTCCCCAGCCAGAGCGCACAGTTGTGACGGACGCGTCCCTTCTGGGATGGGGCGGTCACATGGGAGAGGCGGAGATCAGAGGCCTCTGGTCTCCGGCGGAGTCCCGGCTCCATATCAACATTCTGGAGCTCCGGGCGATCCGACTTGCACTCAAGGCATTCCTTCCCTCTGTCAAAGGGAAGGTAGTGCAGGTGTTCACAGACAACACCACCGCCATGTGGTACTGCAACAAACAAGGCGGGGTGGGGTCGTGGACCCTCTGTCAGGAGGCTCTGCGCCTCTGGACATGGCTGGAACATCAGGGCATGTTCCTGATGGTTCAACACCTGGCAGGTTCACTGAACGCCAGGACCGACGAACTCAGCCGCAGGTGCATGATGGATCACGAATGGCTTCTTCACTCGGAAGTGGCGCAAGGTCTCTTTCTGCAGTGGGGAGAGCCTTGGTTAGATCTATTCGCCACCGAAGAGAACGCGCAATGTCATCAGTTCTGCGCGTTGGAATTTCCAAGGCGGCACTCGCTCGGCGACGCTTTTCGTCGCGAGTGGAGTTGCGGTCTGTTGTACGCCTTTCCGCCTATACCACTTCTACCCAGAGTGTTGAAGAAGATTCGGCGCGACCGGGCCCAAGTGATCCTTGTGGCTCCGGACTGGGCTTGAAGAGTTTGGTATCCCGAGCTACTCAGTATGAGCGTCGATCCCCCGATCCGTCTGCCTCTTCGGGAGGATCTTCTGTCGCAGCAGCAGGGGACGGTCCTCCACCCGAACCTGTCCAGCCTCCACCTGCTTGCGTGGAGATTGAGCGGCGGCAGTTGATTCCTTTCGACTTGCCTCCCGAAGTTTGTGATGTAATTCTGGCAGCCAGGCGTCCCTCCACTAAGGTGGTATACGCCTGCAGGTGGAACAAGTTTGTGGCATGGTGCACCGCAAAGGCTGTGAATCCCCTTTCTGCCCCTCTTTCTGAGGTTCTTCTGTTCCTTCTTTCCCTGGCCCAACAGGGTTCTGCCCTGGGTACCATCAAGGGCTATCTTTGTGCCATCTCGGCCTTCCTCAGGCTTCCTGATCAGCCCTCCCTTTTCAAGTCCCCTGTTAACAGGTTTCTAAAAGGCATTACACACCTCTTCCCTCCTGTTCCGTTTGTGATGCCTCAGTGGGACTTGAACTTGGTTCTTACCTTTCTTATGTGCGCTCCCTTTGAGCCTCTACATAACTGTCCTCTTCGTCTTCTGACTCTGAAGACAGCCTTTCTGGTGGCCATCACCTCCGCTCGGCGGGTGAGTGAGCTCCAGGCTCTATCATGCAAACCTCCCTTTCTGTCTGTCCATCCAGACAAGGTTGTTCTTAGGACGCGTCCGTCCTTCTTGCCAAAGGTGGTTACTGCCTTCCACATTGGGCAGACCATCACTTTGCCCACCTTCTTTCCGCCTCCGCATCCTTCCAGAGAGGAAGAGAGGCTCCACCGTGTGGACCCAAAACGTGCGCTTTCCTTTTATATCAACCGCACACAACCCTTCCGGGTGGATGACCAGCTCTTTGTTGGCTACGTGGGCGCCAAAAAAGGTCGGGCGGTGCACAAGAGAACCATCTCCCGCTGGGTAACCTTGTGTATCAAAGCCTGCTATTCTTTGGCTAAGAAGGAGGCTCCTGTTGGGCTGCCTGCCCATTCCACCAGGGCAACGGCTGCTACCACGGCTTTGGGCCGCGGTGTTCCGCTGCAGGATATCTGTCAGGCAGCTACGTGGGCCTCGCTGCACACGTTTACAAAGCATTACTGCCTTGACAGTCAGGTCCGGAGGGACGGCTTCTTTGGCCGTTCTGTCCTCCGGGACTTCCTTGTCTGATCTTTGTTCGCAGACCCACCACCGGGGTTGGTATTGCTGGGGTATCTATTCTAAGGTAAGGAATCTGTCACTAACGTGTCTCTTTCAGATGCACAAGTTACTAACTTGTGTAACGATATATCTGTAAGAGACAGTAGTTAGTGACAGATTCCTTACCGCCCCACCCATCCTCCCCGTTCTGCGAACTGATTTCTAGGGTTAAGGACGTCCCTTTCAGGGCCCTAGTATTTTCCAGACACCTATGTCAGCTTCTTGCATGGCTCTGCGTTCCTGGTGCGGAAAGTCGTGTACAGAACTGACGTCAGCGCGCAGGGGCGGCGTCTAAGTACTGCCCGCGACGTCATCCCGGCGATCACGACGCCGACGACGGACGCGGAGCCGCACGACGCCGCCTACCGACGCGCAGGTGTACTGCTACGCAAAAACTTTCCGGATCCAGCCTGATGCCTGGGGATATTCTAAGGTAAGGAATCTGTCACTAACTACTCTCTCTTACAGATATATCGTTACACAAGTTAGTAACTTGTGCATCTGCAGGAAATGCAGTCAGTACAGTACTCACTTCTGTTCTGTGGCTTTCATTCCCCTCTCCCCCAGCTGAGGAGAAACAGCTATGATGTTGCTCACAAGCTGTAGAGCAATTTCCTGTATGGTAATGAGAGGAGTTAGGGCACTACCAAGGACTCCTCGTGGCCTACTGTTTAGAATCGCCACATGATGCAACTTGATGTGATCAGTGGAGACAAAATGATTGTCTTTAGAACCAGCAAATTGTGGCAATATTACAGTTCTTGTACCTTGAATGCCAAGCACTGTCACTGGTGCGCGATATGATGGGCCAAATTCCTTTTTCACTGCAACCTTTTCTTGAACAAGAATCCCCAATTTGTGGAATCAAGCTGGTAGGTGCTAACTGCTCCTTGATTGCGGCAGAGGCAGACATCTTCAACTGTTCGTTTGACTGACTGTCACACAAGTTTTGCAAAGCCTATAAGACAGCAGAACGATCACTTATGTAAAAGGGTGTGGCTGCTGCCACAATGTCTGGACCATCAAGGACAGGAACATAGATTTTTATGCCCAAAAGTACCTTGTATGGGGTCCGGCCACCCAGATATTGTTTAGGGCGATTATTAAGTGCTCTTTGTACCCCATATAGGTGGTGGATCCAGCTATGACCTGTACCTAATACTCTAGCTGTTAAGGATTGCTTTAAGTCACGGTTCATCATCTCCACTACCGAATTTCCCTCTGGATGATAGGGGAAAGAGTAATGCACTCTACAACTAGGTAAGCCATAGTATCTCTATATGCTTTCAAGGCGAAAGCAGGGCCTTGGTCCGAGTGTAGTGTAGTGCATGCACATGTTCTGATAAAGACTTGCACATCTTAAATAACAGTGCAAGCGTCAGCTGAACGTTGTAGCAACACCCAGAGGATCCTTGAGGAAGAATCAACAGCAAGTAAGATGCATTTAAATGCTCCATCCAAATTAAGAGGACCACAATGGTCCAAATAAATGCAACCAAAAGGTTTGTTGGATATCAACAGGTGTGTCTCTGGTGGGCGTACCACGGTAAAACCTTGAATTTGTTGAGAATGTCACAACTAAGGACATATTTCTTGGCCTGTTTAATAAGCAATGCCACCAATAATGGTGCGGTAGTAGCAAAATTGTGGCTGTCGCACATGCATGTGCAGAGGTAGCACCTTCATGCGCTGCGATCACTAAGGATAGCCTGTGGTCTTGGTTGGGAATCAAGTGATCACCAACCCCTGGAATCGTAACAAAGGGAACTTTTTGTTAGCTTAAATGGTATTAGCTGGAAAGCACCTAGACAAAGGGGTGCCGTCACGTGTAGCATTAACAGCAGCCAGTATATTGTCATCTACCCTCGTTTGAGAACGAGTAATCACAGCAACTGATGCAGTTGCAACTGCATATTTGGCCGCTTCGTCTGCCAAAGAATTCCCTACAACATGTGTTTTGACCCGCTGACTCGATGTTTGAAGGAAATGAGTCCGTAGCTACTCATCTTTTAGGTCTAACACCTTTACCCGAAGCAGAACAGAATTCTTTATTGTGCGATTAATTAAAATCGTGGCTTGGCCAGCACAGTACAGAATTGACTGCAGGGAGATAAAAAACGAAAAGACATACATAAAAATGACAGTTAAAATGCAATTAAAAGGAGAGCATTCACTACAGACAAAATAAGTGCTGATAGAGCAAACATAGTAATTGCAGTTAAGAGCTATGTTTTAAGAAGCGGGGAGAGGGGGCCCTTCCCCACGACTGTCCAGGATGCTCCCTTTACCACCACTCCGCATTTGAGTCCCAGTCCAGGGTAAAGTGCATCAAATTAGGAAGCTTTCGTGGACCCAAAGTACAAATTTAGGCACAAATGTGCGTTCCATAGTGTGACCCACGGCGGATCCGTGTGTTTAAGGGACAGTCTCTTTACCCAGCCCTCATAAAGTGCAATACAGTGTAATAAATTAAGGTGCAGGTCAAAGACTTAGGGCGCTAATATTGACTCACAGGTTCATTCCACGACTGAAGCCACAGCAAGACAATAGATGTTTAAAGAGAAAGTAGGATCTTTCTGGCATAGTTACCCCCACTTTTTGCCTGTTGTCAGTTGGTTTTGACTGTAATACACTGGGATCCTGCTAATCAGGACCTCAGTGTCTGTGCTCTCTCTCAATTTACTGGTACTTTGTACACCCCACAATTGGCATACTGGTGTACCCCTGTAAGTCCCTAGTATCTGAAAGAGACACGTTAGTGACAGATTCCTTACCTTAGAATATCCCCAGGCGTCAGACTGGATCCGGAAAGTTTTTGCGTAGCAGTACCCTTGCGCGTCGGTAGGAGGAGTCGTGCGGCTCCGCGGCCGTCGCGGGCGTCGTGATCGCCGGGATGACGTCGCGGGCAGTACAAAGACGCCGCCCCTGCGCGCTGACGTCAGTTCTTCTTTTTTCCGCGCCAGTAAGCGCAGATCCGGGAAGAGCAGTGCCCTAGTCATTTTTTGACTAAACTTTTTGGTGATTTTTTCACTGTTTTTCTTCGAGTCATCTAGGCTCCGAGGTGTCGGTAGGGATGCCCGGCTTCAAGCCCTGCGACGTCTGTGTTCGTATGATGTCGATCACAGACCCGCATTTAGAGTCTCTCTGCTGTCTCGGCCGCGACCACGACACAAAGTCGTGTTCCGACTGCCGGGCCTTACACCCGAAGGCTTTGCGAGAGCGGTCTCGAAAGCTACTCGAGGTCCGGCAGTCCGCTCCGCGCCGCACCAAGCCCCGGTCACGGGAGAGGTCGAGGGGCCGGTCGTGGAGTCCTCGCCGGTCGTCGGAGTCCAAGTCTTCGCACTCCTCGGGTAAGTCGAAGCACAAAAAGTCTGAAGCACCATCGCTCTAAGAATTCGCCTCGCCGGTCTCGCGACTCGGCTGAGGCCCCTGTCGGCACCGGAGGTGCCTATGGAGCCGCCCCCGCATTACCCGTCCTTCCCGGGTTCGGGGGCGACTCCGGCCGAGATACAGAGATTCCTGTCGGCCATGGTCCACCTCTTCGGGCCTCAAGGCCCCTCCGGTGCGCCTTCGGGCCCCGCGGGCCCTGATGGGGTTGCCCCGGCGCCGCCGACGACTCCGGTCCCGGCGCCGCCTGTCTCACCAGCCTCGTTCCCGGCCCCGGCTTCGGCCCCGGCCTCGATCCATGCTCCGGTGGTACCGCAACCCCCATCGACGCCGGTTGACCTAACCACGCCTCCGCCGATGTCCCCGGTGCCGTTCCTGACGCCGTCCGGGGCTCCAGGCGGCGTCGTTCCCCGGTTCTCTCCGGACGCGGCGTCGGACCGACGTCGCCTGACGCCGGCTCCGGCGCCAATGAGACCTTGGGTCCCTGACGTCCCCCCTCCTCCTTATTTTCAATCGGAGGAGGACCAGGAGAGCTGGGAGGGGTCGGAAGACCCCCTCACACAGCAGTGTGAGTATGATCAGGACTGGGCAGAGGAACTTGGGGATGCCAGTGGTCTGGACACTTCTCCTGACTCTGGCATGCTGTCTCCTCCTTCCGTGGCTACGGAGGAGGGAGCAAATTTCGCAACGGTGTTGCGTAGAGCAGCTGGAGCCTTGCACCTCCAATTGCCTACTGTGGCTGTCAGGACTAACCTCCTGACGGAAGTGCTTCAGCCGGCAGCTACCTCCTCGGAGCCATTGCTGCCGTTTAATGATGCACTGTCTGACGTTCTTTTGGGCACCTGGTCCAAGCCCACCACAGGGGCTCCTGTGGATAGGAACGTGGCCCGACGCCATCGCCCTGCTCCGGGCGACCCCTTGTTTCTCTCTCAACATCCCACCCCCGAGAGCTTGGTTGTCCAAGCCTCTGCCTCCCAAACCGCCTTCCCTACCGCCCCTCCGGATAGGGAATCCAAACGCCTGGACCAATTTGGGAAGGCCTTTTCCTCCAGTGCTGGTTTGCGGTCCGTCAACACCGCTTGCCTTTTGGGACGATATTCCCACTCTCTGTGGGATTCGGTGGCGGCCGTTTTGCCCCAGTGTTCTGAGGAGGTCCAGACACTGCTTACCCGCACCATTGCGGAAGGTAGGGATGCGGCTAAGTACACCTTACGTTGTGGCCTTGATACCGCCGACTCGCTGGGCAGATCGCTTGCAACGACGGTGGCGCTGCGTCGCCACACCTGGCTGAGAACAACTGGTTTCTCGGGTGATGTCCAGAATACACTCATGGACATGCCCTATGATGGAGTCGGTCTTTTTGGTTCCAAAGCAGACCATGCGCTGGAGCGTTTTAAGGACTCACGGGCTACTGCCAAGTCCCTGGGCCTTTCTGCTGTGCGCCTTCCGCTAACCTCTGCTTTTCGCCCCTTTCGTGGCCACGGAAGGGGCGCCCAGTCACGTCCGCTGCCCAGCCACCGGCCCGCGCAGCAAGCGTCTTCGCGTGGCCGAGGACGTGGCTCCCGCCGTGGCGGGTCGGGCAACCAGCGTGCGGGTCAGGCCACCAACTCCGCCCCGTCCGCGGCCTCCAAGCCCTCCTAGTCCTTCCTCTCAGGTGCACAGCACGCCAGTAGGGGGCAGGGTCCGCCATCACCTTCACCACTGGCGTGCCATCACCTCAGACAGGTGGGTCTTGGACATTGTCCGAAGGGGCTACTCCCTCCCCTTCGAGACCACCCCCCCAGCCATGCCACCTCCATTCCACCGCATGTCAGGGGATCACTTGGTGCTTCTGCAGAAGGAAGTCACGGCCCTCTTGGCCAAGAGGGCCATCGAGCATGTTCCGACCCCAGAAGTAGGACGTGGTTGCTACTCCCACTACTTTCTGGTGCCCAAAAAGGACAAGAAGGACATGCGTCCTATCTTGGACCTCCGGAACGTCAATCGCTTCCTCCGGAAGGAGAAGTTCAAGATGCTCACCCTAGCTCAGGTCTTGCTTGCCCTCGACCCTGGAGACTGGTTGGTAGCGTTGGACTTGCAGGACGCTTATTTTCACATCCCCGACCTGCCGGCCCACCGGCGTTACATGCGTTTCACGGTAGGCCTCGAGCATTTTCAGTTCACTGTGCTCCCCTTTGGCCTTACAAGTGCCCCTCGGGTGTTCACGAAAGTGATTGCGGTGGTCGCAGCTCATCTGCGCCGGGCAGGGGTTCCAGTCTTCCCCTACCTAGACGACTGGCTGCTGAAGGCGGGCTCGTCCCAGGCATTCGTCTCCCACCTCCAGACTACGGCCGAACTCCTGCACTCACTGGGGTTCTCCATCAATGTGCCGAAGTCCCATCTGATTCCTTCTCCACAGCTCCTTTTCATCGGAGCAGTTCTGGACACGACGCAGTTTCGGGCCTATCCTCCCGAACGGTGAGTCCGGGATATTCAGGCTATGATTCCGATCTTTCAGCCTTTATCCTGGGTTTCGGTACGGATGACCCTGAGGCTGCTGGGCCTCATAGCCTCCTGCATCCTGCTGGTCGATCATGCCAGATGGCATATGCGGGCTCTGCAGTGGGACCTGAAGTTCCAGTGGGCGCAGCACCAGGGCAACCTGTCCGATCACGTCCAGATCTCGGAGGGGACTGCAAAACAGTTGCAGTGGTGGCTCTCCAACCGGCAATGGGTCATGGGCAGATCCCTCTCCCTTCCCCAGCCAGAGCACACAGTTGTGACGGACGCGTCCCTTCTGGGATGGGGCGGTCACATGGGAGAGGCGGAGATCAGAGGTCTCCGGCGGAGTCCCGGCTCCATATCAACCTTCTGGAGCTCCAGGCGATCCGACTTGCACTCAAGGCATTCCTTCCCTCTGTCAAAGGGAAGGTAGTGCAGGTGTTCACAGACAACACCACCGCCATGTGGTACTGCAACAAACAAGGCGGGGTGGGGTCGTGGACCCTATGTCAGGAGGCTCTGCGCCTCTGGACATGGCTGGAACATCAGGGCATGTTCCTAATGGTTCAACACCTGGCAGGTTCCCTGAACGCCAGGGCGGACGAACTCAGCCGCAGGTGCATGATGGATCACGAATGGCGTCTTCACTCGGAAGTGGCGCCAGGACTCTTTCTGCAGTGGGGAGAGCCTTGGTTAGATCTATTCGCCACCGGAGAGAACGCGCAATGTCATCAGTTCTGCGCGTTGGAATTTCCAAGGCGGCACTCGCTCGGCGACGTTTTTCGTCGCGAGTGGAGTTGCGGTCTGTTGTACGCTTTTCCGCCTATACCACTTCTACCCAGAGTGTTGAAGAAGATTCGGCGCGACCAGGCCCAAGTCATCCTTGTGGCTCCGGACTGGGCTCGAAGAGTTTTGTATTCCGAGCTACTCAGTATGAGCGTCGATCCCCCGATCCGTCTGCCTCTTCGGGAGGATCTTCTGTCGCAGCAGCAGGGGACGGTCCTCCACCCGAACCTGTCCAGCCTCCACCTGCTTGCGTGGAGATTGAGCGGCGGCAGTTGATTCCTTTCGACTTGCCTCCCGAAGTTTGTGATGTAATTCTGGCAGCCAGGCGTCCCTCCACTAAGGTGGTATGCGCCTGCAGGTGGAACAAGTTTGTGGCATGGTGCACAGCAAAGGCTGTGAACCCCCTCTCTGCCCCTCTTTCTGAGGTTCTTCTGTTCCTTCTTTCCCTGGCCCAACAGGGTTCTGCCCTGGGTACCATCAAGGGCTCTCTTTGTGCCATCTCGGCCTTCCTCAGGCTTCCTGATCAGCCCTCCCTTTTCAAGTCCCCTGTTGTTAACAGGTTCCTAAAAGGCTTTATACACCTCTTCCCTCCTGTTCCGTTTGTGATGCCTCAATGGGACTTGAACTTGGTTCTTACCTTTCTCATGTGCGCTCCCTTTGAGCCTCTACATAACTGTCCTCTTCGTCTTCTGACTCTGAAGACAGCCTTTCTGGTGGCCATCACCTCCGCTATGCGGGTGAGTGAGCTCCAGGCTCTATCATGCAAACCTCCCTTTCTGTCTGTCCATCCAGACAAGGTTGTTCTTAGGACGCGTCCGTCCTTCTTGCCAAAGGTGGTTACTGCCTTCCACATTGGGCAGACCATCACTTTGCCCACCTTCTTTCCGCCTCCGCATCCTTCCAGAGAGGAAGAGAGGCTCCACCGTCTGGACCCAAAACGTGCGCTTTCCTTTTATATCAACCGCACACAACACTTCCGGGTGGATGACCAGCTCTTTGTTGGCAACGTGGGCGCCAAAAAAGGTCGGGCGGTGCACAAGAGGACCATCTCCCGCTGGGTAACCTTGTGTATCAAAGCCTGCTATTCTTTGGCTAAGAAGGAGCCTCCTGTTGGGCTGCGTGCCCATTCCACCAGGGCAACGGCGGCTACCACGGCTTTAGGCCGCGGGGTTCTGTTACAGGATATATGTCAGGCAGCTACGTGGGCCTCGCTGCACACGTTTACCAAACATTACTGCCTTGACAGCCAAGTCCGGAGGGACGGCTTCTTTGGCCGTTCTGTTCTCCGGGAATTCCTTGTCTGTTCTTTGTTCGCAGACCCACCACCGGGGTTGGTATTGCTGGGGTATCTATTCTAAGGTAAGGAATCTGTCACTAACGTGTCTCTTTCAGATGCACAAGTTACTAACTTGTGTAACGATATATCTGTAAGAGACAGTAGTTAGTGACAGATTCCTTACCGCCCCACCCATCCTCCCCGTTCTGCGAACTGATTTCTAGGGTTAAGGACATCCCTTTCAGTGCCCTAGTATTTTTCAGACACCTATGTCAGCTT
Organism: Calotriton arnoldi; assembly: GCA_963921515.1. Taxonomy (NCBI): domain Eukaryota; kingdom Metazoa; phylum Chordata; class Amphibia; order Caudata; family Salamandridae; genus Calotriton; species Calotriton arnoldi. Next base: position 1,310,389 of record CAWUFW010005249.1, on the reverse strand, counting down.
CTTGCATGGCTCTGCGTTCCTGGCGCGGAAAGTCGTGTACAGAACTGACGTCAGCGCGCAGGGGCGGCGTCCAAGTACTGCCCGCGACGTCATCCCGGCGGTCCCGACGACGGACGCGGAGCCGCACGACGCCGCCTACCGACGCGCAAGGGTACTGCTACACAAAAACTTTCCGGATCCAGTCTGACGCCTGGGGATATTCTAAGGTAAGGAATCTGTCACTAACTACTGTCTCTTACAGATATATCGTTACACAAGTTAGTAACTTGTGCATATGGTACTAAGGTACGTAGGGCATTGGTACACCTGTGGTCTCCCATGGGCTACAGCATGTATTATGCCACCCATGGGAGCCCATGCAAACTGTGTCTGCAGGTCTGCCATTGCAGCCTGCGTGAAATGTACATGCACCTTTCACTTGAGATATAAGGCTTTCCTTATATCATGGTCCCTGCACTCAAAACTTATGTCACCCCTAAGGTAGGCTTTACAGCCCACAGGGAGGGTGCATGGTTCTAAGTGTGAGGGTATCACACTTGGAGAGGTGTGGTGCAGCGGCCAGGGCAGCTGACTTCGGAGCACAGGGCTCATGGTTCGATCCCCGGCTCTGGCGGCAGCTCAGCTCAGCACCATGTGACTCTGGGCAATAGCTCACTTAATTTCCACGACGGCCCCCAGCGCCTTGAGACCCGTAAGGGTGAGTAGTTCGCGCTTTACAAATACGGATTTTTTTTTTTTTTTTTTTACATTTTTTTACATCCCTGCACAAGCAGAGACACCCCTACAAACCCCGGAGTCCATTCTCTGGCTTTGTAAGAACGGGGAAGCCATTTTAAGGTATGTAGTGGACACTGGCCAAGTCGAGATGTCCAACTACATATTGGCTTTCCCGAACCTGGTCATGTTTGTTATATCAAATATGTTGGAATCATGCAGCTACACCAATTTCAGTGTTGGATGCATGATACCATGTACTGGGGGAGTCCCTTTGAGGACCCCCCCCCCCTTGTCTACATATGTAGCCGTGCAGGGTCTGTGTCCAAGCTAGTGCTGCTGCCAACCCCAGACACTGTTCTGCCCTTCTGCTGCTGAGCTTCATTCAGGCAGGGGAAGGCAGAAAAAAGGATTTTCTGTAGAGGAGAGGTGTGGCCACCTCTCCTTTAGGATTAGGTCTCTTAGGCTAGGATGGGGGTGCTCCTGAGCGCCTCCAGACTGCTTTGAAGGGCACATTTGGTGCCCTCCTTTCATAAACCAGTTTCCATTAGTACAGGAGCCCTTGGCTCCCGCTCTGGCGTGAATCCACACAAAGGATCGGGCAGTGACCACCCCCCTGCCCAGCTGCTCCCCTGGCAGGTGCTCAGAGCTCCTCCAGGTGGCTGCTTGATTCTGCTATCTTGAATCTTGGCCCCTGAGAGCATCTGACTGGTAGGTCCTCAGAGTAGTGTCCGTGACCCCTCAGAGAAGGGGATCACCGTAGAAGCTGTCCTTTTCCCTTTTTGGGTTACTTAAGGGTACCCCTAAGAGTGGGTCCTTAGAATCGTCCTAGACTCTGTCGAGATTCGTCATGGCTAGTCTGAAGACACTTCTGCTGCTGGACACTGGACTCTGCTGCAGGATCGAGCCAGGAACCAAAACAACACTGCTCCTGGTACGAAGATTCTTACTGCAGCTTCTTCTGCTCTTATAAGTTTTCTGCAACTCTGTGGTTGTGCATTCTTCGAGTCTCCCACGACTCTGCATGCATCCAAGCAAGAAGGAATCTCCCTTGGAGTGAAGGAGTCCCTCCCCTGCGCCTGTAGGCACCTCAGCGTCGATGACCGGTCTGCTGATCCTGCTGTCCTATGGACACCTCTCAACCCTGCAACACAGGTGGTGGTTTGTTGGCTCCCCAGAGGCCTGACCAGTCTTCCCTGATACTTGGGGGACTGCAATCCCTCTCCAGCCGACTTGAACTGCATCCCTATGCACTGCGTTTGTTTGTCGTTGCCAAGGATTGACGACTCTCCTGACTGAATATCTTCGAGCTTTAAGAAGCCCCAGCCTCGAGCATCACACAGCTCGAGAGTGTCACCGTCCCTGCATCTCTTTCGACGTAGGTGCCCATCTTGTGTGTGCTGCTGAGGCCTCCTTGCTACTCCCTGTTCCTGCTGCCAGAGGGTCCTCTTGGTGTCTCCATCGATTCCTGCTGGGTCTCCTGTGTGCGGAGGGCCGGCCATGAATTACCTTTGCTGGGTTAGTCCCACAGACCTTGCTGGTCTGCAATGAAGCATTGTTTCCTGCATCCCGACTGTTGTCTTTGCCAAGGCTTTTTGGTGTTCCTGCTGGCCACTGACCCTCCTGCCTTCTTCAACCGTCATGGAACAGCTCATGGGTGGCTCCTGTGCTCCTGCATCGTTACCTGGGCTCCACAGCTGCTACATCAAGACCTGCATGCTACAGCAAGCACCTCCAACAAGCGGTGGCATCGTGCTCCTGCTCCTCCTGGACCCCTCAGGGTGGATTGGACTCTGTCCCCTCTGCTTTCAGATACTTCTCATCCAGAATCCATGGTTGGGTCCCACTGACCTGGTCCATGAGACGCTGTAGCTGCTGTACTTACAAGATCCTCCATTGACATCAACAGGCGGTTCCGACACCATTACTTACCTATGCACCTGGGATCCCTGGTGTATGTATCCTGGTTCCCGGGGTATCCACGGGTGAGGTGGCTCTCCAACCTTCCTTTAGCCATCTGATTTCCTTTGGGAAGGGTACTGAAACCATAAAATACCAACCGTGACTTTCCCCATGTTATCATATGGACGTTTGACCCTGTGTAACATCTCTGCACCCAGGCGCCTGGGTGTCCCTAGCTACTTACCTTTGGTGGTTCCGTGCTTCCCCTAGCTTCTTCATCCTTGGGTATCAGTCCTGGTTTGGTACTCACCTCGTATTCCATTTTCTTAGTATATGGTTGGCCCCAGGGGCCCATGTGTTTTCTATGCTTTACTTAACTATTTTGAAGTATGTCTGTGTATTGATTTCTCCGGATAGGAGATATACCATGGTAGTTGAAGTGTTGTGTTTAATAAATACAGAAGTATTTTTCCAACACTGGTGTGGTTCTTTCTTGTGTGTAAGCTTCACTGACTGACTATGTGGTAATGTACCCGCTTTACACCCTCCGGAATAAGCCTTAGCTGCTCTCCACAGCTATCCCTTGAGAGCTTTGGTTATCAGGGACCACTACTACTATCACTAAGGGTTGCCTGGACTGAGTACATGGTGCCTCACCAATAGGTGTACACTATAAACTGAGCCAACCTCCTGGCAGCGACCAGGGTGGCTGACTCCGGAGCGCAGGGCTCACGTTTCGATCCCTGTGCTGGCGGCAGCTCAGCTCAGCACCATGTGACTCTGGGCATTAGTTCACTTAATCTCCCCCAGCGCCTTGAGACCCTTAGGTGTGAGTAGTTTGTGCTTTACAAATACAGGATTTGGATTTAGATTTACATTAGTGGCAGCTGTGGGATAAAGACTTGCACTGCTTTACCACTTTGTCATCAGTGAGGTTTCCATTAGAAACCACTACTGACTTGGGTTTACACTATACTAGATAGATAGTATACTTTTTACTAACCTTTTTGTTGAGTGACAGGGGTCTAACCTAGCCTTTTCTCCAATCCTCGGGAAGTTTAGATTACTAGGCATGGTAGATACTTTCACCTACACTAGTACCATGATACTATTTGGGAACCCAACCAGACTCTGGTCTGGGCGCAGTGCCTGTGGGTTCCAGGAACTTAGGGGCCTGTGTAAGACTAGGCAACTCAAGAACAGTCGAAATCCTAGAAGGGCTTATCTCTTTGAGTTACTCTGCCATGATGACCTCCAGAATCCTAGGAGACACTTAGATAAGGAAGACCTTGGTGGGGAGGATGACCCTAGAGTACAAGAGCAAGAGGTACTCAGTCCTGCTGGCTCTGTCAATGGGCATGGCCGTGAGGAATCAGATGAGACGCCTGTGGACAACCCTACACCTGTAGAGGGAGGTACTGATGGTACAGAAGGGGGTCACAGTAGTTGGCCCATTTATTCTCCCTCTGGCTTGATGCAGAGGATTCCTAGGAGGAACAGGACCTCATCCTCACTCTCCTCAGTATCTCAGGCTGGGTCCATCCACTCGAACTTAGAGGGGGAAACTTTAGATAGAGGGTACAGCATGCTCAGATTTGAGAAGGCAAAACTCAAATTGATGAGGGAGCAGCTGGCTCTTGATAAGGCATCCCTAGAGGTGGAGAGAGAAAGGAAGAATTTGGGGTTAGAACCCCATGATGGCAGCACAAGAGACTCTAGAGTCAGAGAGGAACACTTTGACACCAGGAGTCTTAGGATAGTCCCTCTTTGTAAAACTGGATATGATATCCATTCAGAGACAAACTTTTGGCAGTTTAAGACGAGGATGCAGAAACTATCAGGTCTTGAAAGAGTCACTTAGGGTTAGGGCTTACCTATGAGGAATACAGAATTAGGTTCAGAGATACTCCGAAAGCCACTTCACAAGACGGGGTTGATTTTATGGACTGTTAAGTTAAGGCTTTGGAAGGCTAGTTACATGGTAGTAATGTAGATGACCATCAAGGGCTGTACAATTTGATCATGAGAGAGCACATCCTTAATAACCATGTCTGAAAAACTGCACCAATATCTGGTGGGCTCTGATCTAAGCTTGCCCCAAGAATTGGGAAAGAAGGCAGATGGATGGCTTTGCACCACAGTGAGCAATAAGTCTCAGTGGGGGGTGACCAGAAGAAAAAGAAATCGAAGTCCCAAGAGAAAGATGGGGAGAAACCTAAAGAAAACAGGGAAGAGTATTCAACAAACTTCTTCCTCTGGCGGTGGGTCCAAATCCTCCTCTTCTAACAATAATAATGGTAAAAAGAAACCTTGGTGCTTTGCTTGTAAGACTAAGGGACATAAGTCATCTAATGCCATATGTCCTAAGAAAGGTACGAATACTGCTACGCCTTCCCCTAGTGCCCTTAGCAGTAGTATTGGTAGAAGTAATACCTCCAGTGGTGTAGCTGGGTTCACCTTGGGTACTGCATTGTGCTCTGACCTAGTCAAGAGAAGCAACTGAGGCTGTCCTGGTATCAGAGGATGGCATTGACCTTGCCACTTTAGCTGCCTGGCCTCCTAATATGAGGAAATACAGACAGCATCCCCTCATTAATGGTATTGAAGCTTACAGGGACATAGATGCTAGTGTCACCATTGTGGCTGAAGAACTGGTGTCAACTGAGCAAATTTTACTTGGGCACGCTTACAGAGTGACCAATGCTGATAATATCACAAAGTGCCAACCCATGGCAGTGTTTAACCTTAGCTGGGGGGGGGGTTACTGGTCCTTAAAAGGTTGTGATATCATCAAACATTCTTGTAGAGTGTCTTATAGGCAATGACTCTGAGACTTCAGCATGGGCTGAAGTGGAGTTAAGGACTCATGCAGCCATACTTGGAATCTGAGTGTTTTATGGCAATTAGAGCACAGGTCAAGAACCAGGAGATCAAGTAGCAGTGGAGCCCGAAATAAAGGCCCAAACTGCTACCAAGAAGAGAGGTAGGAAGGGTAAGAAATTATCCTCACCCCAGACTTCATGTGCGGGATCGGTCTTCTCAGGAAGATGATTTTGCCCCTTGTGAGGGAACTGCCCCAGAGGAGCTTGGGCATGACACAACAGAGCTGCTGCCAGCAGTGGGACCCTCCAGGGAGGAATTGAGTCTGGAGCAGAAGTCCTGCCCCTCTCTTGAGCCTCAGACAGCATGCTGCTGCAGGGGATGTCCGTGGGACCCACTGGTCTACTGGGAGGATGGATTTCTTTATTCTGAGGCTAAAGACCCCAAGCCTGGTGCCACCAGGAGGTTGGTTGTTCCTCAGGCATTTAGGGGATTCCTTTTGACCCTAGCACGACATACCCCTTGCTGGCCATCTTAGGCAAGGCAAAAGTTGACAGGCTTGTTCCACACTTTCATTGTCTCCCCATGTCTGAAGACGTAAAAGAGTTTTGTTGCTCCTGTGTCACCTGCCAAGCCAGTGGCAAGTCGGGTAACACTACAAAGGCCCCCTTAATTCCACTACCAGTTGTTGGGGTTCCCTAAGAAAGGGTAGGGATTGACATAGTTGGTCCCCTAGACCCTCCAACAGCATCTGCAAACATTTATATCCTGGTGGTGGTGAACCATGCCACCAGATAACCAGAAGCTATTCCCCTTAGGGCCACTACAGCTCCTGCAGTGGCCAAAGCCCTCTTAGGAATCTTTTCCAGAGTGGGTTTTCTGAGGTAGGTGGTGTCAAACAGAGGTGCAAACTTAATGTCTGGCTACCTGAAAGCCATGTGGAAAGAGTGTGGAGTCAATTACAAATTGCCCACACTTTACCATCCACAGTGCAATGGGTCAGTTTAAATATTCATCAAAACCCTCAAAGGTATGATTATGGGACTATCTGACAAGCTCCGAAGGAGATAGGATGACCTGTTACGTTGCTTATTTTTTGCCTTCATAGAGGATCCACAGAAAGGAGTTGGTTGCAGTCCATTTGAACTTCTGTTTGGACATCCAGTTAGGAGTCCACTTTGTCTAGTGAAGGAGGGCTGGGAGCAGCCTCTCAAACCTCCCAAGCAGGACATTGTAGATTATGTGCTAGGCCTGCGTTCATGTATAGCTGAGTACATAAAGAAGGCCATTAAAAACCTGGTGGCCAGCCAAGAACTTCAGAAGTTATGGCAGGACCAAAAGGCTGTTCTGTTTACCAGCCAGGGAAGAAGGTGTGGGTCTTCGAGCCTGTGGCCCCAAGAGCCCTGCAAGACGAGTAGAGTGGCCCCCATACCATCCTGGAGAAGAAAGGTGAGGTCACCTACCTGGTGGACCTAGGTACTCCTTGAAAGCCCCCATAGGTGCTTCATGTGAACCATCTGAAGCCTAACTTTGACAGGTCTGACGTGAACTTGCTCATGGCTGATGAGGGACCGGAGGAAGAGAGTTACCCTCTCCCTGATCTCCTTTCACACAATCCAGTTGATGGTTCAGCTGATGGAGTTGTCTTGGCAGACAGCCTCACTAAACAACAACAAATTGAGTGTAGACTGGATCTGAAAGAGACAGTTAGTTGTAGATTCCTTACCTTAGAATTTCCCCCAGGCGTCAGACTGGATCCGGAGATTTTTCTTAGCAGTACCCCTGAGTGTCGGAAGGTGGCGTTGGTCAACTGTGTCCTTCGTTGTGGTCACTGGGATGACGTTGTGGTGCCTTCTTAGACGCCGCCCCGGTGCGCTGACGTCAGTTCTTTATTTTTCAGCGCCAGCCTAGCGCAGATCCGGGGAGAGCTACCACTTAGCCACCTTTTGGCTAGCCTTTTTGTGACGTTTTGTCGACTTCTTTTCAAGTCTATTGACTCCTGGTGCGCAAGGGATGACCCAACGTCGGACTGGTTTCAAGCCTTGCGGGTCCTGCCACAAGATGATGTCTGTGACGGACCCACACCTCGTGTGCTTGTGGTGTCTGGAGCGCGACCACAACCCAAAGTCGTGCTCAGACTGCCGGGCCATGCATCCGAAGACTTTGCTGGTGCGTTCCCGAAAGTTGTTGGAGCCCGGTGGTCGGCTCTGCGTTGTCCCGGTCTCGAGGCTGTTTGCGGAGCCCCCACTCCTCATTGCACTCCAAGTCGTTGAGGTGATCTGGTAAGTCCAAACACAAGAAGGTGAAGAAGCTCAAGCACTCTAACCTTCTCCCTGTCAGTCGGCTGACAGGACACGGGATTCGGAGCATCGTCGCTCAAAGGCTCCATCTCCAGTGCCTGATTCAGGGACGACTCCGAAGCTTCCCCCCATTTCCAGGAGCTGGAGCGTCCCCTGCCCAACTTCGACAGTTTTACAAGGCCTTACACCTAGTCTTTTTTTTTTTTTTTAAATATATTTATTAACATTTTCTTAGTTACATTACAAAAACGTCGTTGGACAGCAAAACGTAGTAACATATTCAATGTAGCAGCAGCACAATACACGACCGACTGTTGTCGACATTCAAATAATTGCATCATATTCTCATACATTACTGTGGGCCCCTTCCGGTGGTACAACCCGTGCACCCCCCGTAGGGGTTCATTGTGAGTCAGAGAGTGAAAGCCCATAGTGTGCGAGCCATGGCTTCCATATTTTCCAAAACTTTTTGGGGCAACCCCGTACTTCATATGTCGTCTTTTCCCCCAACATATACATATCCATGCTTTTTTTCCATTCTGTCAGAGATGGAATCACCACTGCCCCCCATGCCTTGGCCAAATCGCGTTTTGCCACCACTAATCCCAATTGAAGTAAAGTTAACTTTGGTTTAGGGAGATCAATCTCAGTAGATATTCCCAGCAGAACAAACTGAGGATTAAGTGGGATCATCTCACCCAGAACAAGTCCCAGCTATTCTAACAGGGTCTTCCAATACCTTTGAATCTGAGGGCAGTCCCACACTGTGTGAAAGAATGTACCTGCCGACGCCCTACAGCGCAGACAATCTGGTGTTTCTGCCCTCCCTATGCGGTGCAGACGTGCCCTGTCATAGTACGCTCTGTGCAGAAATTTAAATTGAATCAGCCGGAGCCTGGATCTGATAGCCACCTCGCGGGGGTGCATCAACGCCATTTCCCAGTCCAGGTCCTCCATCTCACCCAACTCTGACTCCCATTTTGCCCGCAGTTTTTGCAGAGTGTCTGGCTTGTTATTAATGAGCGTCCTATATGTCCAGGAAACAGCCTTCTCTACGAGCTCCCCCATCAGGAGTCGCCCCTCCAGTGGTGCATATTCGGGAATGTCAGTGGTGTCTACATGTTGCGCTCTCCACGCATGGGCCAGCTGTATGTATTTGTAGAATTGAGACTTGTTCATATTGTAGTCGACCTGAAGATGTGAAAATGTAACCATCTCTTTACGGTGTAATATGTCTTTAAGTTGCGATATACCTAGTAAGTCCCATTGCTGGAAACCTCGTAATTTTGCAATTTCCTGGAGCCGATTACCTACCCAGAGCGGGGTTTCCTTAGTGACTCGACCATCCCATTTCATTTGTCTCTCAGCCTGCTTCCAGACCGTTATTACAATCCGTGTCGCAGTCAGGAGTTGGGCAGCTCCTCTACCCCCATATAGATAGTGTGTGTATGGGCGCTTAGTAAACTGAGTACGTTCAAGCACGTAAGTGGGGTGATCCCTCTCTACATGTTGCCATTCGTTCACAACAATTAAATGTGCCGCCCAGTAATACGCCCTAAGGTCAGGCAGTGATATACCACCATTGTATTGATTGCGTTGCAACGTCGCCAGCGCTATCCTCGGCGACTTCCCGCCCCAGAGAAACGTACGGAGCAGATCGTCAATTTTGTTAAACACCTCAACCGGTATGAGTTGGTAGGTATTTTGCAACACATACAGAAATTTGGGGAACACTCATCTTATATAGCGCTGCCCTGCCAAGCAACGTTAGTGGCAGAGTCTTCCACCTTTCAACATCCGCTCGAAAAGCCCTAAGCACCCTGTGAAGATTACGGTCCAACGCCATTGTCGTGTTTGTTGTGACATATATCCCTAGGTATTTTATGCCTTCCCGCGCTATCTGAAGTTGGCTGGGGCAGACGACATGGCCGCCGCCCTCACCTACTGGATACAGGTAGGACTTCCCCCAGTTAATTTTGTATCCAGCATGCATACCATATGTCTCACAGCAGCCCATTATTGCGGAGAGTGTCGTCTCCGGGTTCGTGACATACAATAGTATATCGTCCGCATATAAAGATATTCGTTCAGCAGTCTCTGCTTCTTCTCCACTCTTAAATCCCGTGATGTCCGGGTGCAGTCGGATCACACAGGCGAGTGGCTCCAACACCAGAGCAAAAAGCAAGGGCGATAGCGGGCAGCCCTGTCGAGTGCCTCTACCTATTGGGAATTCCCGTGACAGTACTCCATTTACTCTAACCCTGGCCACAGGTTTCTCATAAAGTACAGCTATCCATCGCCTGAATACCGGGCCGAACCCAAACTTCTCCATAACCGATATAAGAAAGGGCCAGTGGACAGTGTCAAATGCTTTTTCAGCATCAAGGGAGAGGACCAGGTGTGGATCTTCCCGGTCGCGAACCACCTCCAACCAATTATGTAGCCTTCGCAGGTTAAGCCTTGTCGACCTCTTGGGCATGAAACCCGACTGGTCCCTATGAATGAGACCCTTAATTACCACGGCGAGCCTATTTGCTAATATTCTAGCTAATATCTTGGTCTCCATGTTTATGAGGGAAATAGGGCGATATGAGCTACACACCTGCGGTGGTCTGCCCTCTTTGGAAGCACTACAATCGTGGCCGTACGCAAGTCTCTAGGTAGGCTTCCCTCATGTGTGCCTCCAAATATAGTTGGAGGAGGTGCGGGCCAAAAGCGTTGCATGTTGCTTAAAGAATTCTGAAGGTAGCCCATTAGGACCCGGTGCCTTCCCAGTTTTCATTTGGCCAATCGCTAGCGCGATTTCTTCCTTCGTGATTTTATTATCCAATGTCTTGGATTCCTCATTTGTCAAGTTAGGGAGCCGTATCCCTTGAAGATACTCTTGTATGCGGGGCATCTCGGCCAGACTACGCTGCGTGTAAAAGGCCCCATAGTAGTCCGCAAAGGCGTTGGCTATTGCGCTAGGGGTCAGATGAGTCTGACCATCCTCTGCTTGTATCTGGGAAACCCATCTATTGTCTAGCTCCTTCTTACTAAGCCAGGCCAATAACCTGCCAGTCTTGTCACCTACGTCATATAGGCGCCGATGCATGGCTTGTATCGCATTTTGTGCGTCTTTTTTGGCCAGCGAAAGGTATTCCTGTCTGAGAAGATGCAGACTGCGTAACATGGAGGGGTCCCCACCCACGCTCGCCCGAGACTCCAGCTGCAGCAGTTGGGCCTCCAACCCTGTGATCGCCTCTTCTTCCTTTCTTTTTTTGTGTGCTATAATGTTTTGTGCCCTATCTCTTAACACCGGCTTGTAGGTCTCCCACAATGTAATGGCAGAATCCACCGACCCCACATTCTCGCTAAAGTACAACTCTGTATCCACCCGCAATTCCTTAGCAACTTGTGGGTCCTTGAGTACCCACGGATTCAGTTTCCATTCCCCGTGCTGTCGACGTGTACGGGTACCCACTGTTAGCCACAAAGGTGAGTGATCTGAAAGGCCCCTCGCCAGATATTCTACCTTATGTACCTCCCCAATTTCCCTGCTGGAGCGAATATGTAATCTATCCTGGAAAAGGCTTTGTGCGCCCCAGAGTAAAAGGAATAGGCTGTGGCCTGAGGGTGCTGTCTACGCCACATGTCTTCTAGTGCTAGTATATCCACAAACCGCTTAAGCGGTGTCTCTTTGGGATTCCCCGTTGGAACAGTCGTGCGGTCACTCCTAGGGTCCATTACATCATTAAAGTCTCCCCTATGATATGTGTATCTGACCCCGCCTCCAACAGAATTGCTGCGAGTTTGTCCATCGTTTGCCTCTGGAGCTTGGGTGGTGCATATACACTAACAAAAGTAATATGTCTTCTATTCCATACCCCTTTGATCGCTACAAATGTGCCGCTAGGATCTGTCCAAGTGCGTTCTACTCTAAAGGGCGGGTTTTTCCTGATGAGTATTGCGACGCCCCTCGCCCCTGTGGAGAATCCAGCGTGTGCCATGGTTCTATAAGCACCTCTGCCCAGGAACCCACATTGAGTGCCTTTCAGGTGGGTCTCTTGTAGAAGAATAACATTGGGTTTCAACCTTTTAAAGTATGCGGCCACCAGTCCCCTCTTAACCTTGCTTCCCATCCCATTCACATTCCAAGAGAGGATCGAGTACATTCCTGTGTTAGATGTAGCCATCATGATGGTGCATTGTATCTAACTCACCCACGGGTCCCTTCCCCCCTCCCCACTGCCGTCTATTTTGCAATGACATGATGCATGTTACCACTTCGTTTTGCCACCTCACTACTACGTTACTGTGTGCAAAAATACTCAAATCTAAACAAACCCCCCCCTTGCCCCAAACATGAAATCCCAAATGACGAACCACACCCATCATACCCCCCACCCCACACTCTACAGGCACCCCCACCACCCCTTGATTTGTCAACAGGACAACACTGGTGCGGGTAAACCACCCAGAGGTCTGTAGCCCCCCCCTCCCTCACCCACTCAACTACAAAATACTGTAAAAAAAGAAAAAAGAAAAACACACACAACCCGCTGTATACTTCCCTTCTTCACAGCTGATAATTCAAGTGTCCTCAGTGTCTCAAGAGCAATACAGCATCTCTGCGAGGGCGTCTGGCCCCCGTATTTCATTCCTCCCCACCGTTACATGAATGTTGCAATAAACAAGGGTCCCCATCCGCCGGGCCCGAGCCTGAGGCCTCCAGGTGCTTAATAGTCTCCAGAAGAGGGTGTGCGGCGTCCGCGATTCAAAGTTCTCCGACTGGTCTGAGTCTCCATGGCCACTAGATCGCAAGGACGTCCTCGACGCACACTCCAGGGCTGTATCATCGTCCGAGTCCGACTGGTTGGCTTTCGGGTGTCTGGGCCTTAATGTTCTCCCTGGTGTACTCCCAACCGATGTCAGGCGCTTGGTCTTTCGCCTTCTTCTTTGCGGCTTGGGCCTCTCCCAGCCACGACTCGGCTGTGTGTTGGCAGACAGAGCGGCAGGAGAAGGCGTCCCCCGCCGCAGCTGAGGCCGTTCCTCAATCCAAGTCCATGCATCCTCCGGTGTCTGAAAAAAGTGTGTGGTATCCTGGAAAATGACTTTAAGTTTGGCGGGAAATAACAGCATGTATTGGACCCCAAGGGCGCGAAGTTTCACTTTGATGGGGTCAAAGGTGCGCCGTTGCTTCTGAACATCACGAGAGTAATCCGGGAATACCATCGCTCTCGTGTTTTCATCCTTGATTTCACCCTTTTTTCGCAGTTCCCTAAGGATCAAGTCCCTGTCCTGAAAGTTCAAGAATCGAGCTATCATCGGTCGGGGTGGGGCCCCGGGTGGCGGCCTAGCCCCAGGCATCCTGTGCGCCCTCTCTATGACAAAACAGGAGGAGAACGGCACCGCCGGTAGGGCATCTTTTAGGAAAGTCAGGAGAAACTGTCCCGGATCCGCACGCTCCGCATTTTCCGGAAAGCCTACGAAGCGCAGGTTGTTGCGGCGGGCCCTATTTTCAGCATCATCGACCCTCCAGAGTACATCCTTCACTGCAACCTGAAGATCCCTTACTTCCTTATTCGCGGTCCGGGAGGTGTCCTCAAGCTCCGAGACCCGTTGCTCAACCTCCGTTACGCGTTCAGAGACCTTGCGTAGGTCCTGTCGCAGAAAGGAGACTTCCGTCTGTACTTCGGCCAGTTTGCCCTCCAGGCTCTCACGAGAAGCACGGATCGCAAGCAGGATCTCCTCTGTGTCCGGGCGGGGTGCCGGGGCTCCCTCCGCCCCAGTGGGCGCAGGGAGGACCGTCGTGTAACGATCCATCTTCCCCTGTCGGGTCGCCTTAGAGTCCTTATCTTTCGCCATCATGGCTGACCAGGATGAGAACCAGTGAAGTCGAGAAGCGCGCAAGGCTCCCAGAGGTGGAAATGCAGTGGCGGGGGACCCTGCCTCGCAATACCGAGAAGTCCGGATGCAATCAGCACCAGCCCGCTCACCTTCCAAGTTCAGCTCCGCAAGCAATCCAGGATAAGAGGGAGACTACAATACTGCACTGGCAACGGCGCCCCGGGATGAACGTCCACTAGTGCCCCCTCACCCCCGCCCAAACAGCCCAGCTGGCCAGATGACAGAATTCAGTGTGGTGTTCAGGGGGAAACCCAGGCCGCCACAGCACAGCAGCGTCAAATGCGTGGAACACCGGCGACCACAACCCCACCGACCAGGGCTCTCTCCTTCTCTGGGCCCCTGATTTTTGCTGTTCGCCTCAGGGGTCAATGCGTCTCCAAATATAAGGAGAGGAGGAGGGGCACCAGAGACCACTGAAAAATCCAGGCCCCCGCGGGATAGTCGCAGTGAAACGGGAGACACCAAAGACCTCACTCCTCTGTGAGCCCGTGGACCTCCAAACAGTGCAGCCTTCACCCCAATTACAACAAGTCTCTGCCGCTCAGCCGCAATCCAGACGGCAACCAATGAGGGGAAAGTCTCCGTCCTCCAGGCGCGCCGCCGTGCCGGGGGAGCGGAGAAGCACACCGCGCAGCAGTCCCCCAGCACTTCCAGGCAGCGCGCGCCAACGAAATGCGCCACTCACCGCAGCTCTTCATCAAAACTCCCCATACCGCCGGCAGTCCACGTCTGCAGTGCCGCGGGTGCAGTCGTCCTCCAGTCCCCGCCTCGGCTTGTCCCACAGGCAGCTATCGGCCGCCGCGGGCCCTTCTACTTGCGGGTCGATGTCTCCCACCACACCGGGGTCCCAGGCGGGGGAACGCCAGCATCAAAATCCGCCCCCGGGACCTCAGCGCAGGGTCACCCAGCACCACCAGTCACTCGGATGCGAAGACCTCCTCCTCCGGTCTCAGCGCCCCTATCGAGCCAGTCCGACTGCCATTTTATCAGCTGCGCGCCGATCGTCGCGCCGACCAAAGCCCCACCGCCAGGCACCGAGGAGCTCTCTGACGGCTCACCAGAATCACCGTCGCCTGCACTGCCACCTCCGGCACAGGTATGTGGGGGGTAACGGCTGGGAGGAGCAGGATTGTCACAGGATAAATGTCAGGGCCAGCGGAGCTCGCGGAAGACGCGGCTACCCGGCCATGCAGTTGGCCACGCCCCCCTTACACCTAGTCTTTGAGCAGCCCGACTCTGCTGGCGTGCCTTCGGGCCCCTTGGAGCGGGTCAGGGGTGCTGGGCCTTCGATGCCGGTGGCTCCGGCACCGGGGAACCCCCGCTGATCCAGGTCTGGATCCGGATCGATCTCACTCGACCTTCCCCGGCACCGATCCCGACGATGACATCTGCCGCGCCGGTCGTGCCCCCGAACGACGCCATCCTTATCCTCATCCCTGAGTTGGACTGAAGCCGGACGGACGCCGGCCGATGTCGGAACCGACGCCGGAGGGTACTTTTGTTATCCAGTATTGGGGTATCTTTCATAGATTCACATGCCTGAATCATTCCCCGTCGTCGAGATGGGAGTCCCACGGTACCATAATCAAGCAGTATTCAAATAATGCCATAGGCTATAATGGCCTTGAGCCATGTTCTATATAGCCCATCTGTGTCCTTTTTTAGGTCTCGCCTACCTTTAGCCGTCGTGTAGCTCTTTTTCAAAGCACATACTCGTGCTTGTGGCGGCATACGCCTTGCGGGAGTGCGCAGCGGCGCGCCACAAGCACGAGTATGTGCTTTGAAAAGGAGCAGCCTGCTCTCCCAAGCGCGTGCGCGCCTCTTTCCTTGCCCACACGTCCCGTCGCGCAGCTCGCCCAACTGTTTCCATATCTTCAACACTGCTCCTAATTGGCAACAATGGCGGCTGCACTTTTCTTCTTGTTTCTTTCTTATTCTTCCATCCTTATTTATCTTTGAATTTTCTTTCCTCGTTCTCCCATTTCCGTGTTCCTTACTCTTTCTTATCTTGCTTTCTTGGAGGGTTGTTTCCTTTCTTTCCACCTGGTCCTTCATACCCCTTCTCGCTTACTACTTCTTATATTCTCCCCCCAACTCCCTCTTTTCAGTTATTTTTGCATTTTACTTTATTTGGTTCTCCAGTTCCTCGTTTCTTCTAGACTCTTGCTTTCACCTTTGTCTCTTCGTCGCCTTTTCTCTCCCAAAATATTTTCATTAATTTTCCTTTATTGTTCTCTACTTTTTCTAATGACTTCCACATTCACCTTTCATTTTGCTTCCCTTCATTTCCCTATCTACCGCTGTGTATGCGTTTTATTTTTTTCTTTCTCTTTTGCCTAAAATCCTTTTCACCCTCCTATCTGCCCTTTCTCCTTTTCATCCACCCTCATCTTTCACTCCTTACCTTCGACTCTCCGCCTGGATGTCAACAGATGTCTGACTGTACAATAGCCGGCACCTTCTGCTCCCGTCGCCCAGAGCGCCTGTACGTTCGCCCCCTCCCTCTCCCGTTGCGCTGAATATGTATTGTGCGTCTGTTTCTCGTCCCCGCTGTACATACCTGCGTGTCATCTGTGTGCTGTCCTCTGCACTCCTCAGACCCCAAAGCGTCTCTTATTTGTATCATCCAGCTTTTTTCTCCGCTGTTCCTTCTCGTGTCATCGTTCTATGTCACACATTTTTTTTCTCTTTTTCATACCACCCCATGCCTTTTCTCCTCTCTCTTTTCTCTCCTCTCCCTTTTCTCTCCCCCCCTCCCCTGTGCTGTGGCTTCTGTCCTCTACCTGTTCTGTCTCCTTTCTGTATTCTTTCCGCCGTGACTGTCCCCTCCCCCTTTCTCTCAACTCTCGCCTACTTTCTTCTTCCCCGTTTAACTTCTCTCTATTTTCTCTACTTTCCCTCGCCAGACGCTTCATTGAGTCACCTTCTCTCTCTATATTCTTTGTTACGTCTTTTCGGACTCTCTTTCTGTCTTACACCTTCTCCTTATCTTCCCTTCTGTCTTGACCTTTCACCTTACCGCGCGTCCTCCTTTCTTAGTTGCACCTGCTTCTCCAGGTCGTTGGCACCCATAATTTCCAACTCCTCTAATCTACGCGCCCCCATTAGCTCTTGTCCTCTCACCTGTCTCGTCTTCTCCACGCTCCCTTTTCATAGCGCAACGTTTTACTCTACAGTCGCCATTTGCTGGCATGCTCAGCCCCGTCACTCTCCCCTCTGGTTTTGCTCTTGTCCATTTTCTCCTCTTTCCTCCCTCTCCCCAGCCCCTTCCGCTACCTCACATTACTCTTGCTATAAATTACGCTCGTGCCCTATCCCTTCCACTGCATTCTGCTCCTGAAGCTCTGTTTTGAGTACTATTAATTGTATAATTGTAACACCCATTATTTACAGCGCTTAGAAACAGCTGCAGTATAGTCCGAGACACTATATAAAATCAAGTTCTTTCTGCCTGTCCTTCCCTCAATCCACCTCTTTCCTCACCCCATCTCCTGCTTTTCAGTACGTCTCTCTGCCCCGCCCTCCCTCTTCTTCTCTTCATCTCTTGCCCTCTCTTCCCTCTCCTCCCTTCCTGTCCCCTTCTTTCCGTACTATCATCTGGCGAAACCCAGTCTGACTCATTACAAATGGTTTACAAACGGTGAACAACATTCTGCTGTGAATGTGAATATGTTCAACTACATGAAACCAAAATGTGCATCCTTTTGATGTACTTCTTGAAAATGTGTTGCCAGCAGATAGCTCGAAGTTACCATTTTTAATCACTCTGTGATGTTACTGGATGTATTGTTTGAGTGGTCTCACACGATTTCCAATGTATACCAATTAATGCAGCTTCACCCCAGTGCGCAATAAGGTTTCACCAGCATATAAAACAAGCATTGGCATAGCCAATAGGTCTCGCCTTTGGGACCTTATAAGTATTTAATTCTGCAGCACAATATCCTTGGTGCAACATCAACTGTTGCATGGCTAAACACTTATAATGTCCCAAAAGCGAGACCTATTGGCTATGCCAATGCTTGTTTTAAAAAAGGGACTAAATGTTGAATGCAGTCAATCAGCTGCTAGCACCCTCTAGAACCTTCCCAGCAGAGGCACTTTCCCTCAGATTCTCACCGCACGTCATGTGTGAATGGAGTCTCCCTGAGTTCTACTCAGTTTTTATTCTACCTTCTAGGTTTTTCTTCTAAAAAAAGGAGGGACTCTTTCGGGCCTGCAAGACCTGTGGCAAGAAGAGAGTCCATGTTGATCATCCTCACAAGGACTGCATTTACTGCCTCCACCCAGCCCATGAGGTAAAACAGTGCAAAATCTGTTGCACTTTCTCTTCTAAAACTTTGAGATGGAGAGGGTAGGCTGCTTTTGTGGTTTCAGTCCACTAAGCACCGTAAGTCATCAGAGGAGGACAGCGATGGCTCATCCAGGCCTCACAAGAGAGCAAGATCTCAGGAGAAAGACTCTGGCGAGGGCAGGAAACACCTCAAACCCTCTCCAGAAAGCAAGTGCTCAAAACAGGAAAAATATTCTAAGGTCTCCTCTGAGCCTTCGTCTTCTGTTTCCTCTACTCCACTGAGGAAAGAAAAGAAGCACCATAGAGCCTCCTCATTGGATCCGGGGAAGAGCAGAACTGACAAATCCCCATTGATGACGCCACTGTCGACAGTCACTGGGTCGTCGACGACGACAAGTTACACGATTACGTCGTCGGCCATCTCTGGGCCCATACTGTCGACGAAGGTATCGTTGACTCCATCATCGTCAACGTCCGCCCCATCTGTGCAGTTGGCGAGGGTTGCAGTGACTAAGCCGACGAAGATACCGTCGATGTCCACACCATCGATGCCACTACTGTCGCTGACGAAGACACCCTCAACGACACCGTCGATGAGACCATCAGTGGTTGCGATTCCGTCGACGACACCATTGACAACGTCGGCAACGATACCGTAGACGACGATTCCGTCGACGGCAACACAGTCGACAACCAGGTTCCCAACGTCAGTGGCCAGGAGTCAGTTGATGATGATTAGGGTGAGAAGAAATATTTTCATCCTGAAATGTCAGCTTACAGTAAGATCTCCCCTTTGCCTCCTTCGCACCTTTTGGATCTTCAAGAGTCGGACGAAGATGATGAGGAAGATGATGGAATATACGGAGTGACGCACAGTCCTTCGGAGTTGCACGTTATGTGCCAGGAAGTTGACGAAGACTATGAGGACCAGCAATACTACAAGCCATATCTGGCTCCTCCACGTCATTATCAACGCTACGAATATCAAGAACATCGCCCTAGAGAGATGGCGCACCTGCCGCCAACTTTGATTCAAGACCTTCAAGCTATGCTGGCAGATTACAAACCGATTTCCATCGCAAGATGTTCTCAAGGAACCACCAGTGCAACCACAGGCCCTTGAGAAACCGAGTTCGCCAGCAACACCTACAGTGCTACAACCTTTTACGCAATAGCCGGATACCGTTGACCCTTCCTCCTCGGATGAAGAGAGAGAAGACGGTGAAATTCCAGACCCAATGCCTGCTGACCCTTGGGAGGACTACATCATTCCCACTCCCTCCCCTCCGTCACACCCTCCAGCGGATTCCCTGCCAGAAGACATAGAGGTTTTCCACATCTGAATGGAGAGGGCTTCTAGATTCCAACTCCCCATATAAATTATACATACAGACTGCTTCCTGTATGACTTTAAAGAGGAAGCCAGAAAATCAATGCGTACAATTCCAGTAATAGACTACATCTGGCTAGAGGGGATAAAGATAATGATGACCCCGGCCACTATACCACCAGTGCTCTCTCGCATACAGAAAATGTACAGAGCCCCAGAAAATTCGCCTTCTTGTCTGACAGGCCATCCGAAGCCGGATTCTGTTATCTCGCAGGCGGCTCAAAGGAGATCTAAGAACCCAGCAACCCTGATCTCCACTCCTCCGGACAAAGAAGGGCATAAGTTAGACATCATGGGGAAGCGTTTCTCCACCATGGCTGCACCTACCATCAAGGCGGCCAACGCTTTGGCTATCATCGACCGCTGCGATAGACAAATGTGGTCAGATATGGCCTCTTTACTAGACCTCATTCCTGAGGACAGAAAGATCCTCATAGGAGAGCGGGTGGCCTCAGAGACACAGGACTGCGATATGGACATAGTGTAGGAAGCTGGCTCTGTATATACATACCAAAATGAGGTATAGTGTGCACAGTCCAGTGGAACCCCAAAGGTAGGCAGAGGTAAAAGTAGATAGCACCTTACTCTCTATTTGTGGTAGTGTGGGTGAGCAGTAAGGCTTTATCAGAGGGTAGTGTTAAGCATTTGTTGTACCCACTCAATCAGCAAATGATGTCACACACTCAAAGACTGAACTCAGACCAATTTGTTTTGTATAAAAAAATTGTTGATTCGTTATTTTATTTCTAGAACAAAGTCAAGCCTGGCACAGGTAAGTGAAATAAATGCTTTGCAAAATATTATGCTGTGTTTACAAGTGAATGCAAGTTCAAATGCAGTTTGAGATGCAGGTAAGTCAAGGTATTGAAAATACTGTACAGATTACTTTTTAGTTACTTTTTAGATTACTTTTTCTACTTGGTGTGATATGCCTGGATATCACACTGCGATACAAAAGGGGATGATGGACGGAACGTTTGAGCCAATCAAACACTCACCCCCAGTCAACTGATCTGGGTTTAATCCATCATCATTCTTTAGCTCACTCCACCACCCCAGTTCAGACATGGCCATTTGCAAATCAGTCTGACCCTGTGCCTCATGGGAACAGTCCAGCCCGAACTGCCAAGCCATGTCTTCCCTGGACCGGAAACAAGCATCCTAGGACCGGTTTCTGGCATTTCAGCCGTCATCAGCCAGGCTTGCTTGAATCCAGTGGCAAAGTGAGCAAGGGACCCACGTCTGGGCATACCCCCGCCAACTTAGGGCGACCAAAGCGATACAAAAGGGGATGATGGACGGAACGTTTGAGCCAATCAAACACTCACCCCCAGTCAACTGATCTGGGTTTAATCCATCATCATTCTTTAGCTCACTCCACCACCCCAGTTCAGACATGGCCATATCACACTGGGCCATTTCCTAGAGCAAAGGTAAGTCCAATCAGTTTTGCACAATTGTTGTTTTTCAGGTTTCCATACAAATCAACTCCACACTTGAAACATTTTTCAGAGAAAAACAGTCAATGGTTTCCTATTGAGAAAAATTAAGTTAACGGTTACCAGGTAAGTACTCGGTCTTTGGGGTTGAGTTTCTGGGGTAAGAACAAGGGTTCCCCCAGGGTCAAGGATGCACTCTTGTTACACCCTCAGCGGCAGCCTGGTGCAGAGTGCTGAGGCCCAATATTATCCAATGGGGGATAGGGGGCCTCTGGTTGGTGGCTGCTCACGAGCAGGCCACAAGGTTGAGGGAGCAAAGCTCCTGCTGTTAGGCTCAGGGCAAAGGGGGATCCTGTTTAGCATAAAAAGTGCACCCACAGCGGCGCTGGGGCGGCTGGGTGCAGCGTGCTGGTTTGGCGTCGGGTGCCCTGTTCATTTCAATGGTGATTCTCTGGTTTCAACAAAGACTGCAGGCTCGGGGACGAAGATCTTCTGGAGGTGACGACCGGTTGGAGAGGTAAGTTGGGATGCCTGGGGATGCTGGGACACCATCGGTTGGGCCACCCAAGGCTGTGGGGCTTCGGGTGCAGGGGTGTCTTTAGGGGTCGTGTTTCTCTTACCAGCTCCGGTCGCGGTCAGGGAGGAGCCTCCAGAAAGAGGCTGCAGGCTTCGCTGGGAGATTCGAGGCAAGTCAGAGATCACTATATCTCGTGTCAGAATCCCCGGGGAGACCTCTTGGTGTTGGGCCACTCGGGCCGTGGGTGACGGGTGCAGAGTGGTGCAGACTCGGGGTTTTGGCCCGGAGCCAGAGTCTGTTGGTGAACAAATCCGGTGTTCACGGGAGACAAAGTCTTTTCCTTCGAAGGCAGGGCAGGTCCTCGGGGTTCTTGTGGTTGCTGGCTGCAGGACACACAGGAGTTTCGCTTCTGCAGGTTCGAGGTGGGGACAGGCCAATAGGGCTGGGGCCAAGTCAGTGGGCGGCGTCCTCCTCTTAGCTTCGGCACGGCTGTTCGGTCCTTCTTCTTCCTTACTTCTTGGTCGTTGGTTGTCTGAGAAGGCAAGGTTCGGGGGTGCCCCTAAATACTAGATTTAGTGGCGTTACAGGTAAGTAAAGGTTGGGACCAATGGGTTCCTTCCTTTGGGTGGGTACACCCCCTATTATGCCACCCTCCAGTGGGAGGGGGGCATATGCCTCACTCTGGTTGGCTGGAACCCCCCATCTGCAAGATAGCGGGGACTGAGAGTTGTGCTTCACCTCGCCTCCCCCACCTGAGGGGTGGGGTTGGCAAAGGTGGGCACACCTCCCTTCCTCACTTGGTTTTACCGCCGGTTCTCCCGCCCAAAGTGGCGGTCAGAACCAGTGGGGACCAGTTGCTGGAAGCAGCAAAAGGCCTGGGGAAGCTCACAAAGGCGGCAAACCTTTGAAGCTTCTCCTTCGTGGACCCTGCCCATCCTGTGGGAGGAGGCGTGGCACATCGTCCCAGGATGTGCATTGTTTCAGACCCCCGAGAGCAGCAGGCTCTCAACCCAGGGGTCCAGAAACATGTCTGGTGGTGGCAGCTGGGGATCAGCCACTCAGCCTGGACACTAGTGTTAGGTCATTTTTCAGGGGGCATCTCTAAGATGCCCTCTGTGTGTATTTTTCATTAAATCCCACACTGGCATCAGTGTGGGTTTAATGTGCTGAGAAGTTTGATACCAAACTTCTCAGTTTTCAGTAAAGCCATTATGGTACTGTGGAATTCGTAATGACAGACTCCCAGCACCATATACTCTTAATGGCATTACTGCACTTACAATGTCTAAGAATTGGCTTAGACACTGTAGGGGTACAGGGCTCATGCACCTGTACCCTCACCACTGGTATAGTGCACCCAGCAAGAGGGGTGGCTGATCTATGCCAAGGCAGTGGGTTGTAGGCATGGCACACAGGGGTGTGTGCCATGTCGACTCTTCACTTTGTTCTGCACCAAAAAATGCAGCCTGCAAAGGCAGTGTGTGTGTGTGTGTGTGTGTGTGTGTGTGTGTGTGTGTGTGTGTGTGTGTGTAAAGGTACAGGGCCTCTAAGGGTGGCACAATAAGTGCTGCAGCCCTTAGAGGCCTTCCCTGGTCACAGTGCCCTGGGTACCTGTGGTACCATTTAACAGGGGCTGACCTGTGGCCAGAGTGCCAATTGGGTTTTGTCTTCAATGCAGTTTTAGGGAAAGAACATAGGCCCTGGGTACCTGATTGGCAGGAGCCCAGGGTGCACTCAGTCAAAGTACATCAGCAGTTCAGCAAAAAGTGGGGACAACCATGCAGAAAGAGGGCACTTTCTTACAAATAGCCAACACTGGGTTCCGCCAATTGGCAGGTGCGGCAGTCTTAAGGCGCCAAGGGTGATTGAAAGCAACCACATTTAGACTGGAGGTCCAGTCAAAGGTTCTGGATATGGCGTTTGATGGGGACGCTTTGTTTGGCAAACGGATGAGGCGCTTCTATCCATAAAAAAGGACATGGATACAGCGAAATCCTTAGATTCCCTCCAATACAGGAAAGTTCCATTCAGAGGGGCAAAAGTACGTGGTTTTTCCACTTACAGAGGAAACTTCCAAAGGGCACAACAATACCAGCCCTATCAGCCACAATATAGGCAATCCTATCAACCCGCTGTCTACCGTCAACCGGCCACGGCTGGTTTCTCTTGCCAAGGGAGTCGAAAGAGAACATCGACCCAAGGCAGGGAAGAAAACAATGATTTCACCAGGGTACCAGCTTCCTCCTCTTTTTCCCCTCTCATGGGTGCAAAGATATCCAGTTTCTTCCGGCAATGGGAGAGTAGAACATCGAACAGTTGGGTGCTGGATTTGATTGTCTTCGGTCACACGCTGGAGTTCATACAAAAACCTCCAACTACGCAACCCAGGGGAGCCCCTCCCCCTCGTCTTCACCTTTTGCAGAAAGAAACAAAAGTTATGCTTGCAAAGGGAGCCATTGAGAAAGTTCCTACCCTGCAAAGAGGGCAAGGCTTCTACTCCCGTTTCTTCTTGATTATGAAGAAGTCAGGGGAATGGAGACTAATTTTGTATCTCAGAAAGTAAAACAAGTTCCTGAGGAAGCAAACTTTCAGGATAGTAACTCTGGCCGAGATCTTGCGGCGTCTCAACGAAGGAGAATTCATGACTTCCCTCGATTTGGAAGATGCATATTTCCACATCCCTATTCATCGGAAGCAAAGAAAATTCCTCAGATTCGCAGTGGCTGGTACCCACTACGAATTCAAGGTTCTCCCTTTCGGCCTCGAGTCGGCACCCAGGATATTTACAAAATGCCTGGCGCCAGTGGCCGCAGCCTACGTTCTCAAGGCCACCAAGTATTCCCCTACTTGGAGGACTGGCTGTCAAAGGCATCTTCGGCAAAGCAAGCACCCAGGACCACCAACGCTTGTTTACGGCTGTTCAGCAAGCTGGGGTTGACCGTCAACATCACAAGGTCCTCATTTATTCCCAATCAAATAGCACCATTCCTGGGAGCAAGATTGGACACAATCCAATGCAAAGCATTCTTGTCGGAAGAACGTCAAACCTGTCTACGACAATTGGCTATGGCCATCTCAAGAAAAAGTCATTTTCTGTAAGGAAATACAAGTCGCTGCTAGGGATGTGCTCATCGGTGATAGACCTGGTTCCCTTGGTCAGACTCAAAATGCGACCTCTCCAAGAAGAATTCCAAAAGCAATGGCTTCAAAATCGGGATCTTTCTAAAACATCATTCGGATTACTCCGGCCATGAAGATAGCAATGAAATGGTGGTACCACACCCCAAGCCTTTCAAAAGGACTGACTTTCTTGCAAAACATACCAGACTACATCCTGACACCAGATGCCTCCTGGGGAGGCCATGTAGGACCTTCAAATTCAAGGCAAATGGTCCAATTCTCAAAAACAGTCATATCAACAGCCTGGAGTTGAAGGCCATATTCCTCTCTTTGCAGGCCTTCCTGCCGAGAATAGCAGGGGCTTCCGTACTGGTCCGTACAGACAACACGACCAGTATGTTCTACAGAAACAAACGTGGACGGACTAAATCTCTCACACTTTTTCTAGAAGCGCAAGCACTGTGGAGCTGGGCAACAGAGCACAAGATTTCTCTAAGGGCCGAGCATGTTCCAGGTGTACAGAACACGCTGGCAGATGCTCTCAGCAGAGCTACAGACAATTGCCACGAATGAGAATTCCAGCTGGAAGGAGTATTTGCTCTATGGGGAAAACCAGCTCTGGACCTATTTGCCACGAACATCAACACCAAATGCCGTTCCTATGCCAGCAGGTACCCCCTCCCGGGGTCTCGGGGCAATGCCCTTTTGATGCGATGGTCAGGGATATATGCCTACTCCTTTCCCCCATCCCATTGATTCCCAGGATACTGACCAAAATGAAGCTGGAAGGATGTCACCTGATTCTCATCATGCCAAGGTGGCCCAGGCAACATTGGTTCCCGGAACTTCTTCACCTCTCAGAAGCCAGACCCATACGTCTGCAGCTGTTTCCTCCTCTCCTGTCAAGGGACAACGGTCCAGTGCACCATCCGAATCCGGAGTCACTGCACTTGTACGCCTGGCTCCTGAATTCTTAGAGTTTAGAGACATGAACATTTCGCAAGAGTATAGAGATATCCTCTCAAAATCTAGAGCGGAGAGCACCAACAGGACGTACAAACTAAAATGGAAAAGGTTCTGTTTCTAGTGCCAGCGAAATGAAATGCATCCATTTCAAGTATTCCCGCAACAGATTTTACCATATCTTCTCTCTTTGGCAAAATCAGGTTTAGCCTTCTCTTCGGTTAAGGTGCATCTGGCTTCCATCTCTCGCTATAGAAGAGCTTCCAGTGCCACTTCTCTTTGTGCCTCAAGCCTTATCAAACAATTAATGAAGGGGCTGTTCCGTACTTTCCCTCCAGTGCAAGCACCTCCACCGGAATGGAACATCAACGTGTTCCTTGCACAGCTCATGAAAAGACCATTGAACCCATTCATAAAGCTGGATTGAAATCCCTAACATGGAAAGTCGCTCTTCTGCTGGCCCTCACCTCAGCCAGAAGGGTAAGCGAAATCCAGGCATTCACCATTAAGAAACCCTTTTTAATATTTAAGGAGAACGCTGTGATTCTAAGGACTAATCCCACATTTAGCCCTAATGTGCCTTCACAATTCCACCTCAATCAGCCGGTTTTACTCCGTTCCTTTTTTTTTCCGCAACCATCAACGCCTGCAGAGCAGGCGCTACATACGCTGGATGTCAAACGCTGCCTTAAGTTCTAACTTCAGAGAACGAAGGACATTCGAAAGACTGATCAATTATTTGTTGCCTATGGCCAAGGCAGAGAAGGGTCTGCAATAACAAAAGCCACTATCGCAAGATGGATATCGGCTGTGATACAGTTCTGTCATGTCAAAGCCAACAAACCTTTGGAAAGGACAGCCAAGGCTCACTCTACCAGAGCGGTTGCTACTTCATCGGCCCTCTTCGCAGGAGTGACTTTGGAAAAGATCTGTCATGCTGCAACCTGGAGGACCACTCATACCTTCACGCAGCACTACTGCCCGGAATCCGCACAAGATGCAGCGGTAGGCCAGACGGTGCTTCGCCATCTCTTCCATTAAGGTAAGCCTTTTTCTAGCCTTTAGAAAGAGTCTTTTGTTCTTATGGTGGTTTCAAATACTAGAATGTATTAAAAAATATAAAGCATATCTAAGTAAAGTGTACTATTGGTTATGCTATTCCTTTTTTTTTTTTTTCCTCCAGCTAATGCTATGTATATGGAAATGCTGCTACATAAGCAATGTTTTACCTTTCTTTTAAGAGTATATTACGTGCATCCATTCATATAACAGTACGCACAGGTATAGCCCTCAGGGGTTTTCTTGTTACCTAAGATTTTTTGGGTTCACTATGTGTTAAGTCACCTACCATCCGCAACAGACAAACAAAAAAATTGAATGTGACTGCTTGCTATTCTGATTCAGGCATGTGAATCTATGAAAGATACCCCAATACTGGATAAGAAAATAAGTTACTTACCTGTAACTACGGTTATCCAGTATTGGTATCTTTCATAGATTCACATGCACCCACCCTCCTCCCCGTAGAGGCTGTTCCCTTAATACATTAAGACACTCACTTCTCACTTGTGCTGGGATAATCTGAGGGAAACTGCCTCTGCTGGGAAGGTTCTAGAGGGTGCTAGCAGCTGATTGGCTGCATTCAACATTTAGTCCTTTTTAAAAAATAAAAAAAAGGACATAGATAGGCTATATAGAACATGGCTTAAGGCCATTATAGCCTATGGCATTATTTGAATACTGCTCGATGGTACCGTGGGACTCCCATCTCGACGACGGGGAATGATTCATGTATGGGAATCTATGAAAGATACCAATACTGGATAACCGTAGTTACAGGTAAGTAACTTATTTTCTTCCCCTGTTCATCCCTGGTGTTCCCTATCGACCAGAGGGTGGTGATGAGGACTGGGAGGGGTCGCTGGACCCTTTAACTGACCAGCTAGAAGAACCGGACTGGCGAGAGGGCCTGGGTGACGCTAGTGGTCTGGACACTTCTCCAGACACTGGCTTGCTTTTCCCCCTACCGTGGCTACGGAGGAGGGAGTGTTGTATGCTGTGGTGGTGAGAAGGGCGGTCGACGTCTTGGGCCTTGAGCTCCCTTCGGTGGCGGTCAGGACTAACCTTATGACAGAGATGCTTCAACCTGCGGCATCCATGTCTGAACCCCTATTGGTATTTAACAAAGCTCTCACTGAGTCCTACTGGGCACTTGATCCAAGTCCAGCACAGGGGCTCCTGTGGAGAGGATGATTGCCCGCTGCCATCCCCTGCCCCGGACGACCCAGTGTTCCTAACCTAACGCCCTTTCCCTGAGAGCTTGGTGGTCCTAGCCTCCTCTTCAAAGGGCGCATTCCCTTCTGCCCCTGCAGATAGGGAATCCAAGAAGCTGGACCATCGTGTGAAGCGTATGTTCTCTTCCTCCAGCTTGGCACTGCGGTCCATGAATACTGTGTGCCCTTTGGGCTGATACTCCCATACCATCTGGGGTACGGTTGCGCAGGTGCTGCCTCAGTGCCTGGAGGAGGCCCGGGCCATTCTCTCCCTGGCAGTGGCGGATGGGAGAGACGCAGCCAAATTCACGATCAGATGTGGACTGGATACCACCGACTCACTGTACAGAACGATTGCCACGTCGGTAGCCCTTTGGCGCTACGCCTGGTTGAGGACATTTGGCTTTTCGGGGAATGTCCAGTCAACCTTGATGGACAGGCCCTTTGATTGCCGTTGTCTTTTTGGCCACAAATCAGACTCTGCGCTGGAGCGCTTTAAAGATTCTTGGGCTACCGCCAGATCTTTGGGCCTCCCTGCCCCTTCTTGCCCACTCCAGTCTGCTTTTCGTCCCTTTTGTGGCTACGGGACGGGCACCCAACCACGTCCGGCCCGGTCTAGCCACCGGCTCACTCAAGCTGCTCAGCCTCCGCGTGGCCGTGGGACCCGGCGACCTGGGAGCCAGCGGTCGGCCCAGTCCACCTAGACCTCAGGGCCCTCAACCATTTCCTCCGGAAGGAGAAGTTCAAAATGCTCAGGTACTGTCTGCCCTCGACCCCCGGAGACTGGATGGTGGAGTTGGACTTGCAGGACGCCTATTTCCATATTCCCGTCTTGCCAGCCCACAGACACTATCTACGGTTCACGGTGGGCCACGATCACTTTGTTCACTGTGCTCCCCTTTGGTCTTACCAGTGCCCCGGGTGTTCACGAAGGTGATGGCGGTGGTCGCAGCTCATCTGCGCAGATCACGGGTTCCAGTCTTCCCTTATCTCGACGACTGACTGTTAAAGGCGAGTTCACCCCAGACTGTCGTTTCCCACCTCCAGACTACGGCGGACCTCTTTCATTCGCTGGGGTTCACTTTAAACGTGCCGAAGTCACACCTGACTCCCTCTCAGATGCTCCCTTTCATCTGAGCTGTTTTGGACACTGTACAGTTTCGGGCCTATCCTCCCGAACAACAAGGCCGGGATATTCGGGCTATGATACCGATGTTTCCGCCTCTATCCCGGATTTTACTGAGAATGACTCTGAGGCTGCTGGGCCTCATGGCCTCCTGCATCCTGCTAGTGGATCCTCCTAGATGGCATATGTGGCCTCTGCAGTGGGACCTGAAGTTCCAGTGGTCGCAGCATCAGGGTAATCTTTCCAACTACGTCCAGATCTCAAAGGGAACTGCACAACAATTGCAGTGGTGGATAACAAACCAAGCTTGGGTCAGAGGCAGATCCCTCTCCCTTCCCCAACCAGATTTAACAGTGGTGACACATGCGTAACTCTTGGGATGGGGGGCCTTCTGGGAGAGGCGGAGATCAGAGGCTTCTGCTCTCGGGCAGAGTCCGGGCTCTATATCAACCTACTGGAGCTCCGGGCGATCCGACTGGCACAGAAGGCATTCCTTTCCTCTCTCAAAGAGAAAGTGGTGCAGGTGTTCACAGACAACACCACCACTATGCGGGACTGCAACAAACAGGGCGGGTGGGGTCGTAGACCCTATGTCAGGAGGCTCTGCGCCTCTGGACATGTCTGGAACTTCAGGGCATGACCCTGGTGGTTCAACACCTGGCGGGTTCTACGAATGCCAGGGAGGACCTACTCAGCCGTCGGTGCGTGGTCGATCACGAATGGCGTCTTCATTCGGAGGTGGTGCAAGGTCTCTTTCAGCGGTGTTGAGAGCCTTGGTTAGATCGGTTCGCCACCGAAGAGAAAGCGCAATGTTCGCAGTATTGCGCATTGGAGTTTCCAAGGCGGCACTCGCTCTGCAATGCTTTTCGTTGTGAGTGGAACTGCGGCCTCTTGTATGCCTTTCCGCCTGTACCACTTATGTCCTGAGTGCTCTAGAAGATCAAGCGCAACCAGGTCCAAGTCATTCTTGTGGCTCCGGACTGGGCACGAAGAGTCTGGTACCCCAAGCTCCTGAGCATGGCCATCGATCCTCCGATCAGACTGTCCTTTCGGGAGGATCTTCTGTCGCAACAGCAGGGGACGGTTCTTCACCCGAACCGGTCAAGTCTCCACCTCCTTGCATGGAGATTGAGCAGTGACAGTGGACAGCTTTCGACCTTCCACCAGAAGTCTGTAATGTCATCTTGGCAGCCAGGGGTCCCTCCACTAAATCGGTATACGCCTGTAGATGGAACAAGTTTGTGGCATGGTCACAGCTAAGGCTGTGGATCCCCTTTCTGCCCCTCTTTCAGAGGTTCTCTTGTACATATTTTCTTTGGCCCAGCAGGGTTCTGCTCTGAGCACTCTCAAAGGCTATCTTGCTGATATCTCTTTTTCTTCGGCTGCCAGATCAACCATCCTTATTCAAGTCTCCTATTGTAAAAAGATTCTTGAAGGGCATTTCTCATCTATTTCCTCCATCTCTTTTCATAATGCCCCAGTGGGACATGAATCTTGTTCTATAGACTCCACCGTCTGGACCCTAAACGTGCGCTGTCATTCTACCTTGAACGCAGCAAAAATTTCCAGGTGGATGATCAACTCTTCATTGGATATGTGGATGCCAAGAAAGGCTGGGCTATTCAAATACGTACCATCTCTCGATGGGTTGTACTTTGCATACAGATCTGCTACGCTTTAGCGAAGAAGGGTCCTCCTGTGGGGCTGCGTGCTCATTCTATCTGAAAGAGACACGTTAGTGACAGATTCCTTACCTTAGAATATCCCCAGGCGTCAGGCTGGATCCGGAAAGTTTTTTGCGTAGCAGTACCCTTGCGCGTCGGTAGGCGGCGTCGTGCGGCTCCGCGTCCGTCGTCGGCGTCGTGATCGCCGGGATGACGTCGCGGGCAGTACTTAGACGCCGCCCCTGCGCGCTGACGTCAGTTCTTCTTTTTCCGCGCCAGTAAGCGCAGATCCGGGAAGAGCAGTGCCCTAGTCACTTTTTGACTATCTTTTTGTGAAATTTTTCACTGTTCTCTTCAACGAGTCTTCACGACTCCTAAGGTGTCGTAGGGATGCCCGGCTTTAAGCCCTGCGAGGTATGTGGTCGTATGATGTCCATCACGGACCCCCACCTCGAGTGTCTCTTCTGCCTCGGCCGAGGCCACGACACGAAGTCGTGCCCTGACTGCCGGAAACTTCATCCGAAGGCTTTGCGAGAGCGGTCTCGAAAGCTCCTTGAAGTCCGGCAGTCGGCTCCGCGCCGCAGCAAGCCCCGGTCCCGGGAGAGGTCGAGGGGCCGGACGCGGAGTCCCCGCCGTTCGCCGGAATCCAAGTCTTCGCGCTCCTCCGGTAAGTCGAAGCACAAGAAGTCTAAGCGGCGTCATCGCTCTAAGACTTCGCCTCGCCGGTCGCGCGACTCGGCTGAGGTCCCTGTCGGCACCGTCCCCGCCCCCGCGGCCCCGGACGTGCCTGTCGAGTTGCCCCCGCATTACCCGTCCTTCCCGGGTTCGGGGCGACTCCGGCCGAAGTACAGAAATTCCTGTCGGCCATGGCCCGCCTCTTCGGGCCTCAAGGTCCCTCCGGTGCGCCTTCGGGCCCCGCGGGCCCAGATAGGGTTGCTCCGGCGCCGCCGCCGACTCCGGTCCCGGCGTCGCCTGTCCCACCAGCCTTCGTCCCGGCCTCGGCTCCGGCCCCGGCCTCGACCCCGGTTCCGGTGGTGCCGCAACCTCCATCGACGCCGGTTGACCTAACCACGCCTCCGCCGACGCCGATGTCCCCGGTGCCGCTTCCGACGCCGTCCGGGGCTCCGGGCGGCGCTGCTCCCCGGTTCTCCCCGGGTCCGGACATGGAGCCGGACCGGCGCCGCCCGACGCCGGTTCCGGCGCCCGATGAGGCCTTGGGTCCCTTATGTCCCTCCTCCTCCATCTTTTCAACCTGAGGAGGACCAGGAGAGCTGGGAGGGGTCTGACGACCCTCTCACACAACAGTGCGAGTTTGACCCGGACTGGGTTGAGGAACTTGGGGATGCCAGTGGGCTGGATACCTCCCCCGACTCTGGCATGCTGTCTCCTCCCGTGGCAACGGAGGAGGGGGCTAATTTTGCAACGGTGTTGCGTAGAGCTGCTGGAGCCTTAAATCTCCAGTTG
Source organism: Calotriton arnoldi (assembly GCA_963921515.1). Classification (NCBI taxonomy): domain Eukaryota; kingdom Metazoa; phylum Chordata; class Amphibia; order Caudata; family Salamandridae; genus Calotriton; species Calotriton arnoldi. Next base: position 1,278,514 of record CAWUFW010005249.1, on the reverse strand, counting down.
CCTACAGTGGCCGCCAGGACTAACCTCCTGACTGAAGTGCTTCAGCCGGCGGCCTCCTCTTCGGAGCCTGTGCTGCCGTTCAACGATGCACTCACTGACGTTCTTTTGGGTGCCTGGTCCAAACCCACCACAGGGGCTCCTGTGGATAGGAACGTGGCCCGACGCCATCGCCCGGCTCCGGGCGACCCCCTGTTTCTCTCCCAACACCCCACCCCTGAGAGCTTGGTTGTCCAAGCCTCTGCCTCCCAAACAGCCTTCCCTACCGCCCCTCCGGATAGGGAATCCAAGCGCCTGGATCACTTTGGGAAGAAGGCTTTCTCTTCCTCCAGTGCTGGCTTGCGGTCTGTTAATACCGCTTGCCTCTTGGGCCGATACACCCACTCCCTGTGGGATTCGGTGGCTGATGTTTTGCCGCAGTGTTCTGAGGAGGTCCAGACACTGCTTACCCGCGCTATTGCGGAAGGGCGTGATGCGGCTAAGCATACCATCCGCTGTGGCCTTGATACCGCCGACTCGCTGGGCAGATCGCTTGCAACGACGGTGGCGCTGCGCCGCCACGCCTGGCTGAGAACCACTGGTTTTTCAGGGGATGTCCAGAATACTCTCATGGACATGCCCTTTGATGGAGTCGGTCTCTTTGGTTCAAAGGCGGACCATGCGCTGGAGCGTTTCAAGGATTCACGGGCTACTGCTAAGTCCCTGGGCCTTGCTGTTGTGCGCCCTACGCAAACGTCTGCTTTTCGCCCCTTTCGTGGCCACGGAAGGGGCGCCCAGTCACGTCCACAGCCCGGCCAACGGCCCGCGCAGCAAGCGCCTTCGCGTGGCCGAGGACGTGGATCCCGCCGTGGCGGTTCGGGCAACCAGCGTGCGGGTCAGGCCACCACCTCCAACCCGTCCGCGGCCTCCAAGCCCTCCTAGTCCCTCCTTTCAGGTGCACAGCACGCCAGTCGGGGGCAGGGCCCGCCATCACCTTCACCACTGGCGTCCCATCACCTCGGACAAGTGGGTCTTGGACATTGTCCGAAGGGGCTACTCCCTCCCCTTCGAGACCACCCCCCAGCCATGCCACCTCAATTCCACCGCATGTCAGGGGATCACTTGGTGCTTCTACAGAAGGAAGTCACGGCCCTCTTGGCCAAGAGGGCCATCGAGCATGTTCCGACCCCAGAAGTAGGGCGTGGTTGCTACTCCCACTACTTTCTGGTGCCCAAAAGGACAAGGAGGACATGCGTCCTATCTTGGACCTCCGGAACGTCAATCGCTTCCTCCGGAAGGAGAAGTTCAAGATGCTCACCCTAGCTCAGGTCTTGACTGCCCTCGACCCCGGAGACTGGTTGGTAGCGTTGGACTTGCAGGACGCCTATTTCCACATCCCCGTCCTGCCGGCCCACCGGCGTTACCTTCGGTTCACGGTAGGCCTCGAGCATTTTCAGTTCACCGTGCTCCCCTTTGGCCTTACCAGTGCCCCTCGGGTGTTCACGAAAGTGATGGCGGTGGTCGCAGCGCATCTGCGACGGGCAGGGGTTTCAGTCTTCCCCTACCTCGACGACTGGCTGCTGAAGGCGGGCTCGTCCCAGGCAGTTGTCTCCCACCTCCAGACTACGGCCGAACTCCTGCACTCGCTGGGGTTCTCCATCAATGTGCCAAAGTCGCATCTGATTCCTTCTCCACAGCTCCTTTTCATCGGAGCAGTTCTGGACACGACGCAGTTTCGGGCCTATCCTCCCGAACGGCGAGTCCGGGATATTCAGGCTATGATTCCGATCTTTCAGCCCTTATCCTGGGTTTCGGTACGGATGACCCTGAGGCTGCTGGGCCTCATGGCCTCCTGCATCCTGCTGGTCACTCATGCCAGATGGCATATGCGGGCTCTGCAGTGGGACCTGAAGTTCCAGTGGGCGCAGCACCAGGGCGACCTGTCCGATCACGTCCAGATCTCGGAGGGGACTGCAAAACAGTTGCAGTGGTGGCTCTCGAACCGGCAATGGGTCATGGGCAGATCCCTCTCCCTTCCCCAGCCAGAGCACACAGTTGTGACGGACGCGTCCCTTCTGGGATGGGGCGGTCACATGGGAGAGGCGGAGATCAGAGGCCTCTGGTCTCCGGCGGAGTCCCGGCTCCATATCAACCTTCTGGAGCTCCGGGCGATCCGACTTGCACTCAAGGCATTCCTTCCCTCTGTCAAAGGGAAGGTAGTGCAGGTGTTCACAGACAACACCACTGCCATGTGGTACTGCAACAAACAAGGCGGGGTGGGGTCGTGGACCCTTTGTCAGGAGGCTCTGCGCTCTGGACATGGCTGGAACACCAGGGCATGTTCCTGGTGGTTCAACACCTGGCAGGTTCCCTGAACGCCAGGGCGGACGAACCTCAGCCGCAGGTGCATGATGGATCACGAATGGCGTCTTCACTCGGAAGTGGCGCAAGGACTCTTTCTACAGTGGGGAGAGCCTTGGTTAGATCTATTCGCCACCGAAGAGAACGCGCAATGTCATCAGTTCTGCGCGTTGGAATTTCCAAGGCGGCACTCGCTCGGCGACGCTTTCGTCACGAGTGGAGTTGCGGTCTATTGTACGCCTTTCCGCCTATACCACTTCTACCCAGAGTGTTGAAGAAGATTCGGCACGACCGGGCCCAAGTCATTCTTGTGGCTCCGGACTGGGCTCGAAGAGTTTGGTATCCCGAGCTACTCAATATGAGCGTAGACCCCCCGATCCGTCTGCCTCTTCGGGAGGATCTTCTGTCGCAGCAGCAGGGGACGGTCCTCCACCCGAACCTGTCCAGTCTACACCTGCTTGCGTGGAGATTGAGCGGCGGCAGTTGATTCCTTTCGACTTGCCTCCCGAAGTTTGTGATGTGATTCTGGCAGCCAGGCGTCCCTCCACTAAGGTGGTATACGCCTGCAGGTGGAACAAATTTGTGGCATGGTGCACAGCAAAGGCTGTGGATCCCCTTTCTGCCCCTCTTTCTGAGGTCCTTCTGTTCCTTCTCTCTCTGGCCCAACAGGGTTCTGCCCTGGGTACCATCAAGGGTTATCTTTGTGCTATCTCGGCCTTCCTCAGGCTCCCTGATCAGCCCTCCCTTTTCAAGTCCCCTGTTGTTAACAGGTTCTTAAAAGGCATTACTCACCTCTTCCCTCCTGTTCCGTTTGTGATGCCTCAGTGGGACTTAAACTTGGTTCTTACCTTTTAATGTGCGCTCCCTTTGAGCCTCTACATAACTGTCCTCTTCGTCTTCTGACTCTGAAGACAGCCTTTCTGGTGGCCATCACCTCCGCTCGGCGGGTGAGTGAGCTCCAGGCTCTATCTTGCAAACCTCCCTTTCTGTCTGTTCATCCAGACAAGGTTGTTCTTCGGACGCGTCCGTCCTTCTTGCCAAAGGTGGTTACTGCTTTCCACATTGGGCAGACCATCACTTTGCCCACCTTCTTTCCGCCTCCGCATCCTTCCAGAGAGGAAGAGAGGCTCCACCGTCTGGACCCAAAACGTGCGCTCTCCTTCTATATTGACCGCACAAAACACTTCCGGGTGGATGACCAGCTCTTTATTGGCTACGTGGGCGCCAAAAAAGGTCGGGCGGTGCACAAGAGGACCATCTCCCGCTGGGTTACCTTGTGCATCAAGACCTGCTATTCTTTGGCTAAAAGGAGCCTCCTGTTGGGCTGCGTGCCCATTCCACCAGGGCAACGGCTGCTACCACGGCCTTGGGCCGCGGTGTTCCGCTGCCGGTTATCTGTCAGGCAGCTACGTGGGCCTCGCTGCACACGTTTACAAAGCATTACTGCCTTGACAGTCAGGTCCGGAGGGACGGCTTCTTTGGCCGTTCTGTCCTCCAGGACTTCCTTGTCTGATCTTTGTTCGCAGACCCACCACCGGGTTGGTATTGCTGGGGTATCTATTCTAAGGTAAGGAATCTGTCACTAACGTGTCTCTTTCAGATGCACAAGTTACTAACTTGTGTAACGATATATCTGTAAGAGACAGTAGTTAGTGACAGATTCCTTACCGCCCACCCATCCTCCCCGTTCTGCGAACTGATTTCTAGGGTTAAGGACATCCCTTTCAGGGCCCTAGTATTTTTCAGACACCTATGTCAGCTTCTTGCATGGCTCTGCGTTCCTGGCGCGGAAAGTCGTGTACAGAACTGACGTCAGCGCGCAGGGGCGGCGTCTAAGCACTGCCCGCGACGTCATCCCGGCGATCACGACGCCGACGACGGACGCGGAGCCGCACGACGCCGCCTACCGACGCGCTAAGGGTACTGCTACGCAAAAACTTTCCGGATCCAGCCTGACGCCTGGGGATATTCTAAGGTAAGGAATCTGTCACTAACTACTGTCTCTTACAGATATATCGTTACACAAGTTAGTAACTTGTGCACTAGGGCTATGGCAGCAACCACTGCATTGGCACGTGGAGTCGCACTCCTTGATATCTGCCAGGCGGCAACATGGGCATCTCTGCACACGTTCACCAGACATTACTGTTGGACTGTCCAGTTCGGAGAGACGGCTATTTAGCCCATCTGGTCCTCCAGGACTTTTTAGTCTGACCTTGGTTCGCAGACCTTCTTCCGGGTATGGTATTGCTGAGGTATCTATTCTAAGGTAAGGAATCTACAACTGACTGTCTCTTTCAGATGAACAAGTTACTTACCTTCGGTAACGATGTATCTGTAAGAGACATAGGTTAGTTGTAGATTCCTTACCGCCCCACCCATCATCCCCGCTCTGTGAACTGACTTCTAGTGATAGTGACTCCCTTACAGGGCCCTAGTTGTGGCACACCAGTGGTCAGTGTCTTTCATGGCTCTGTGCTTCTGGCATGGAAAGACGTGTCAGAACTGACGTCAGCGCGCAGGGGCGGCGTCTTAAGTAGGCACTGTAACGTCATCCCGGCGACCATGACGACGAACGCGGAGTCGACAGACGCCACCTACCGATGCGCAGGGGAACTGCTAAGAAAAATCTCCGGATCCAGCCTGACCCCTGCAGGAAATTTTAAGATAAGGAATCTACAACTAACCTATGTCTCTTACAGATACATCGTTACCGAAGGTAAGTAACTTGTCCTTCTCAGTCAGTTCCCAGAACTCTTTTCCCTGACACCCAGTCAGACTACCTGGTGTGCCCATAAAGTGGACACTGGTGACAGTCTGCCTGTCAAAAGAAAAATCTACAGGCAGCATGACCATCTCAGAGATTGCATCAGGACAGAGGTCCAGAAGATGCTAGTTGGGGGTCATTGAGCCTTCAGACAGCCCTTGGGCTAGTCCTGTAGTCCTTGTGCCCAAACCTCATTCCCGGACGGAAATATAGAAATTAGGTTTTGTTTAGACTACAGAGGCCTTAATGCAGTCACCAAGACAGATGCCATCCCATCCCCAGGGCAGATGAACTTATAGATACACTGGCTGCTGCCAAGTATCTAAGCACCTTTGACCTGACTGCAGGCTATTGGCAAATCAGGCTCAAAGATGCTGCCAAACCAAAAACTGAATTTTCAACCATTGGTGGGCACTACCAGTTTACAGTAATGCCCTTTGGTTTGAAAAATGCGCCTGCCACATTCCAGAGGTTGGTGAATCCAGTTCTGACGGGCCTGGAAGACGTTAGTGCAGCATATCTAGATGATATTGCTGTCTTCAGCTCCACCTGGCAGGATCACCTGGTCCACCTCAGGAGTGTACTTGAGGCACTGAAGAAGGCAGGCCTCACTATCAAGGCCAGTAAGTGCCAGACAGGGCAGAGCAAGTTTGTGTACTTGGGCCACCTGGTAGCTGGAGGCAAAGTTCAACCATTGGAGAGCAGAATCCAAACCATCATAGATTGGGTTGCTCCCACTACCCAGACTCAGGTCAGAGCTTTTCTGACTGAGTACTACAGAAGATTTGTTAAGGGTATGTGTCCATTGTGACACCCCCTTAATGATCTCACCTCTAAAAAGAAGCCTAAGAAGGTGAATTGGACAATTGGACTGCTAGCTTTCAAGAGGCCTTTGATGCCCTGAAAAGGCCATGTGCTCAGCTCCCATTCTGCAGATTCCTGATTACTCTAAACAATGTATTGTTTAGACAGATGGCTCTGAGGTAGGAATAGGAGCAATGTTAACTCAATGAAGAGGGCCAGGATCAACCTGTAGCTTTTATCAGCAGAAGCGTTGGCCAGCTGTAGATAGGGAGGCCTTTGCAGTGATCTGGGCCTTGAAGAAGTTGAGGCCATACCTGTTTGGTACTCACTTCATTATTCAGACAGACCATATGCCCCTCTTATGGCTAAAACAGATGAAGGGTGAAAATCCTAATGTTTTTAAGGTGGTCCGTTTCCCTACAGGCGATGGACTATTCAGTGGAACATAGACCTGGAAGTAACCATGCCAAAGCAAATGAACTTTTCAGATATTGCCGCTTAGAAAATGAAGACTCAACTTGGCAAGATTTAGTCTTATCTTCTTTCATTTGGGAGGGGGTTATGTAGGATCTTTCTGGCATAGTTACCCCTACTTTTTGCCTGGTGTCAGTGTGTTTTGACTGTGATACACTGGGATCCTGCTAATCAAGACCCTGGTGTCTGTGCTCTCTCTCTCTCCTCAATTTACTGATAAGCACTTTGTACACCCCACATTTGGCATACTGGTGTAGCCCTGTATGTCCCTAGTATATGGTACTAAGGTATGTAGGGCATTAGTACACCAGTGGTCTCCCATGGGCTACAGCATGTATTATGCCACTCATGGGAACTGTGTCTGCAGGTCTGCCATTGCAGCCTGCATGAAATGTACAAGCACCTTTCACTTGAGATATAAGGCTTTCCTTATATCCTGGTCCTTGCACTCAAAACTTATAAGTCACCCCTAAGGTAGGCCTTACAGCCCACAGACTGGGTGCATTGTTCCGAGTGTGAGGCTGTCCCTACACGAGCAGAGACACCTCTACAAACCCAAAAGTCCGTTATCTGGCTTTGTAAGTGCGGAGAAGCCATTTTAAGGTACGTAGTGGACACTGGCCAATTCGAGATGTCCATCTACATAATGGATTCACCAAACCTGGTCATGTTTGGTATCAAACATGTTGGAATCATGCAACTTTACCGATTCCAGTGTTAGTTGCATGATACCATGTACTTTGGGGGGAGGGGGCTCCTTAGAGGACCCCCCCCATGTCTACCTGTGTAGCCTTGCAGGGTCTGCAAGCAAGTTAGTGCTGCTGCCAACCCCAGACACTGTTCTGGATATGGCGTTTGATGGGGACGCTTTGTTTGGCAAACAGATGAGGTGCTTCTAGCCATCATAAAGGACACAGATACAGCGAAATCCTTAGATTCCCTCCAATACAGGAAAGTTCCATTCAGAGGGGCAAAAGGACATGGTTTTTCCACTTATAGAGGAAACTTCCAAAGGGCACAACAATACCAACCCTATCAGCCACAATATAGGCAATCCTATCAACCCGCTGCCTACAGTCAACCAGCCACGGCTGGTTTCTCTTGCCAAGGGAGTCGAAAGAGAACATCGACCCAAGGCACGGACAATGGAAGAAAACAATGATTTCACCAGTGTACCAGCTTCCCCCTCTTTTTCCCCTTTCATGGGTGCAAAGATATCCAGTTTCTTCCGGCAATGGGAGAGTATAACATCGGACCGTTGGGTGCTGGATTTGATTGCCTTCGGTCACACGCTGGAGTTCGTACAAAAACCTCCAACTACGCAACCCAGGGGAGCCCCTCCCCCTCCTAATCACTTATTGAAGAAAGAAGCAAATGTTATGCTCGCAAAAGGAGCCATCGAGAGTGTTCCTACCCTGCAAATAGGGCAAGGCTTCTACTCCCGTTTCTTCTTGATTATGAAGAAGTTAGGGGAATGGAGACCAATTTTGTATCTCAGAAAGTTAAACAAGTTCCTGAGGAAGCAAACGTTCAGGATGGTAACTCTGGCCAAGATCTTACGACGTCTCAACAAAGGAGATTTCATGACATCCCTCGATTTGGAAGACGAATATTTCCACATCCCCATTCATCGGAAGCATAGGAAATTACTCAGATTCGCAGTGGCTGGTACCCACTACCAATTCAAGGCTCTCCCTTTCGGTCTCAAGTTACCCCTACTTTTTTCCTGGTGTCGGTGTGTTTTGACTGTGATACACTGGGATCCTGCTAATCAAGACCCTAGTGTCTGTGCTTTCTCCTCAAAATACTGGTAAGTACTTTGTACACCCCACAATTGGCATACTGGTGTACCCGTGTATGTCCCTAGTATATGGTACTAAGGTATGTAGGGCAGTAGTACACCAGTGGTCTCCCATGGGCTAAAGCATGTATTATGCCACCCATGGGAACTGTGTCCGCAGGTCTGCCATTGCAGCCTGCATGAAATGTACATGCACCTTTCACTTGATATATAAGGCTTTCCTTATATCCTGGTCCTCGCACTCAAAACTTAAAATAACCCCTAAGGTAGGCTTTAAAGCCCACAGACAGGGTGCATGGTTCCACGCTAGTGCTGCTGCCAACCCCAGACACTGTTCTGCCCTCCTGCTGGTGAGCTCAACTTGAGCTGGGTAAGGCAGAACAATGGATTTCCTGTAGAGGAGTGCTGTAGCCACCTCTCCTTTAGAACTAGGTGTCTTAGGGTAGGGTGGAGGGTGCTCCTGAGCGCCTTCAGACTGCTTTGAAGGGCTCATTTGGTGCCCTCCTTTCATAAACCAGTTTCCATCAGTACAGGAGCCCTTGGCTCCCACTCTGGTGCGAAACCACATAAAGGACAGTGGTGTGACCACCCCCCTGTACAGCTCCTTCCCTGGGAGGGGCTCAGAGCTCCACCAGGTGGCTTCTTGATCCTGCCATCTTGAATATTGGCCCCTGGGAGCATCTGACTGGTTAGGTCCTCAGAGTAGCGTCCCTGACAACTCTGATAGGCGGGTTACTGCGGAATTTGTCCTTCCCCCTTTTTGGGTTACTTAAGGGCTCCCCTGAGAGTTGGTCCTAAGATTCATCCTGGATGCAGTCAAGGTTTATTAAGACCTGTCTGAAGACACTTCTGCTGCTGGACACTGGACTCTGCTGCTGGATCGAGCCATGAACCAAGACAAGACTGCTCCTGGTAGGAAGATTCTTACTGCAACTTAGTTTCCTTGCTCTTCCAAGTTTTCTGCAACTCTGTCGTCGTGCATTCTCTGAGTCTCCCACGACTCAGCATGCTTCCAAGCAAGAAGGAATCTCCCTTGGAGTGAAGGAGTAACTCCCCTGGATCCGCAGGCACCTCAACGACTGGTCTGCTGATCCTGCTGTCTCATGGATACATCCTGCTCTGCAACACGTGTGGTGGTTTGTTCACTCCCCAGAGGTCTGACCAGCTTTCCCTGCAATTTAGGAAACTGTAATCCCTCTTCATCTGACTTGAACCACATTCCTGTGCACTGCGTCTGTTTGTCGTTGCCATGGCTTGTCGACTCTCCTGACTGAACATCTTCAAGCTCCATGAAGCCACAGCCTCGAGAATCACACAGCTCAGAGTGTCGTCCTCCCTGCATCTCCTGCGACGTGGATGCCCATCTTCTGTGTGCTGCTGATGCCTCCTTGTGACTCCCTATGCCTGCTGCCAGAGGGTTCTCCTGTGGCCTCCATCGATTGCTGCTGGCTCTCCTGCATCCTGAGGGCCGGCCGTGACTTACCTTTGCTGGGTTAGTCCCACAAACCTTGCTGGTCTGCAACGAAGAATTGTTTCCTCCAACCCCACTGTTGTCTTTGCCAAGACTTGTTGGTGGTCTTGCCGGCCATTGACCCTCCTGCCTTCGTCAACAGTCATGAGACAGCTTGTGGATGGCTCCTGTGCTTCTAAATCGTCGCCTGGGCTCCACAGCGGCTACATGAAGACCTGCATGCTACAGCAGGCACCTCCGACAAGGGGTGGCATTGTGCTCCTGCTCCTCCTCGACACCTCTGGGTGGTTTGGACTCTTTTCTTTCTGCTTTCAGGTACTTCTTGTCTAGAATCCACAGTTAGGTCCCACCGACCTGGTCCACGAGACGCTGTAGTCGCTGGACTTCGAAGCTCCTCAATTGAAATCAACGGGCGATTCCGAAACCACTTCATGCCTATGCACTTGGGCTCCCTGATGTAGCTATCCTGTTTCCGGGGTATCCACGGGTGAGGAGGCTCTCCAACCTTCCTTTAGCCATCTGGTTTCCTCTGGATCCTTTGGGAAGGGTCCTGAAACCGTAAAATGCCAGCCGCGACTTTCCCCGTGTTATCCAATGGATGTTGGACCCGGTGTAACGCCACTGCCCCCACGCACCTGGGGTTCCCTATCTACTTAGCTTTGGTGGTTTGGCATTCCATTTTCTTAGTATATTGGTTGGCCCCCCAGGAGTCGTGTTTTCTATGCTTTACTTACCTGTTTTGAAGTATACGTGTACTGATAGCTCCAGGTAGGAGTATACGAAGGTAGTTTTCGTGTTGTGTTTAATAAATACAGAAGTGTTCTTCTAACACTGGTGGCTCTTTCTTGCGTGTAAGCTGACTGACTATGTGGTAATGTACCCACTATACACCCTCCTGAATAAGCCTTAGCTACCCTCCACAGGTACCCCTTGGGAGATTTGGTTATCAGGGACCACTACTGCTATCACTGAGGGTTGTCTGGATCTAGTACACGGTGCCTCACCAATATGTGTACACCATAAACTGAGCCAGCCTCCTACACGGGGGCCTGCAAAAGAACGTGAGGTTACCTGCTCTCCCATGAGCAGGGCTGATCACTGAAAATGTATACAATACGGTGCATTAGGGCTTTAGTTACAATGGCAGTATGTTAAAGGTTCTGGGTTCAGTGCAAGGACAGATGGTGCTATCGCAATTTTCCAGAATTTCAGGAATCGGACTGCTAGCTGTGACGAGTCGCCTCAGACAAGCTTCCATGGCGCCTTGGCAAGCCTTGACATTTAAGGTGCGCCATATTGGTCATATTCAGAATTTTCTTAAGGGGTTCAACTTTTCACAGATGCAGAGAATGTGTCAGTGATTTCTTTTATGCACAAAAGCGACATGGTCTATCGGAGTAATCAATATTCCTTCGGCTGTACCAATAGGTTCTCAGAGGTATTAATCCGAATCACAGGCTCGTGAGCTGTTGTTTCATGACCGTGCTAAAAGGCAAGGAGAGGTACATTGGGAGGACCCCTGGGTAGTACAGAGTAGAGGCGCAACTGCCATGTCCCAATTGCATCAGAGCTTGTTAATTTTGTTCCCTCTATATTAGCTTATCTTGTGTAGTCAGCAGTTTGGAGGCTAGGGGCACTGTAAGGCCACTTGACCTAATCTCTCGTGCCTCCAGGGCGAGATTTAAATGCTTATAACGGCATGTCCGGGAATTGTTTATTACTTACCAAATTGTGTTTTAACATTTTTCTTCGCCTGCTTGGCTTTGAGGCTGTAAGTTTAAAAACTTCTCCTTCAATATCCAATGCTGTGACGACAATCAAAACTCTTGTCATGTTAAAGGAAAAATCTATTGAACAAACACCAAGAAAAGCAAGTTGACAATACAATATGGGTTTATTACAATACTGTAGTGAGATCAGTCCCTACATGAGAGATCAGTTCACCCCAGAGGAGATGCAACTTTGTCTCTCCTTTCAGCTCAGAATCGGCTCTATTTATTCTTCCAAACCACAAAGGAAAAGGTCACAAGCAATGTTCATACAGGACATACAATATAGCATCAGTAGATGTAGCAATTTCTCAAACAGAAGCGCATGTAGGTGGACCTAGCCTCACATGATGTGTGGAAACCCCCCTGTGGATTTCGGTCCTCGGAATCTAAGCAGAGCAAAGATATATATCTAACTGCACAAGGCATGGTTATGTCCTGCTCAACGCTGATTGGCCAAGCTTATCTGACCTTTTGTATGTGGTTTCTTCCATCAAGCCGGTTAGGTGTGAAGCTGTGGTTTCTGCAGAAGCGAGTGACCAGCTATCTGATCTGTAGGTGTGATTTCGGCAGGAGCATGCACATGTGCGTCAGTATGTTGTAAGGCAGGATGTGCACCTGGTATTTCTTTCTGTGTATGTGTTCATGCTAAAGGTGTAAGAAACCGCAGAGCTTCAGGGGAAGCAGGCTCTTATGTGATTAGTGCAGATGGAAATTGTGGTAACCTATTTTTGCAGCTTCTGCGCTTAACGCTACTGGTTTCCTGAGTCTGAAGGAAGATGTGATCTACTCTTCATGCAGAAGTTCAATTTGCTGACCGCAAGCTATTTCCTGACCTTGTAGGCTACTTCCAGACATTTCAACAAACTGTGTGACCTGGTTAATTCTGCTAAACACATTGTCATTTGTGGCATGGTATTTTTGAACTATTTCGTGCGGAGGCCTGGGGCCTAAATCTGCTTTTAACTTGAAACCTTTGCATGGGAGTTGCAGGCCTCCTCTCTGTGTGTTTTTGGATATAATGTTTCCTATTTTTCCCTACATCATTCCCCCCTCTAGTTGATTCTTCAACTACTTCTTCTCCTAATTTCCTTTCCTCAGAGGGAATCTCCTCATATAGAACACTGTGTTCTAAGGCATCCGCTGTACTTTTCTAAACCAAAAATGCTACTCCTACGCTAGCTGTCATCCTTTTGCAACATGCTAGTATCACCTGAAATATAAGACATGTCAAAGGCAGCACAACAATTAGTGGCAGCAAGGCCTTGAACAACCTCCACATCCAGGACGGCACCCATTCAAACCAGCTCTCGAACCACACATCCGGCACACCACCTCTTCAACCATCTTCTTGTATCGATCATGCAATGTCTGAATAGCCTCAACCATTGTCCCATTGTCCTCTTGCACACCGCTCATGGCTGTCGTCATCCACTTTAATTCTGGTTCTGCTTCAAAATCAGGTGCGGGGAGATCACAGGGGGCTTGCAAACCGCATCTGGGCCTAACCAGACTATCTCCGCTTCCCCCCAGGTCAACCCTCTGGAGGCAACCCCTAATGACTGCCACCACGCTACTTATGACCACATGTGTCATTGAATAGTCTTTTTTCCTGTGGGGCAAAATCGCTGTGCCATAGTATTCTGAAGCTCTTTTCTTCCGATGATGGTGAAACAAGCTCTTAGACAGCGCATGGTCACCAGGGAGAGGATTTGTACAGTGTCAGAGGCCATTCCAATTCAGGGTCAGGTGCATGTGGAGCCAGGTCCCGTACTCACAAAAGTGGTCCATCAGGCTGGCGGTGCCACCCTGCATGTCGGCCTTGTCCACTGTGGTGTTTCAGTTGAGGTTACTTCACACCTTCACTGTCCTATTTCCTCTGAAACAAAGATAAAACTGTGTGTTTTATTGTTGGGTGTGTTTTAGTCCTTGTCCTTTTATATCCCTGTATGTTTGCTTCCCATATTAGCTGAAATTGTCCTATTATGTTACCAAATCTTAAAGGGCTGTTTGTCTCTCTGCCATACCGCAATGATATAGCTCTATGTGAACTTGGCTTCTGTGTGTCATATGTGGGCAAATACTGATCCTGTGACATTGAGTACTGGCCTACCTGTGCAATCAGGGGGTAGATGTTTCGCCAAATAATTACTACATCCGGATGATGGTTGAGTTACCCCTAAAATACCTTGGTCTAATATCCCTTTTTTTTCTTTTTCCTCTGGACAGTCTCCCTTATGACCTGCTTTTCTTCATTCTTGATATCTGATCTCTTTTCTCCAGCCTATCTGTCAAGGTCTGTAGTACTTCAGTGATGGTATCAAATCTAGTTGTTTTACCTTGCGCAGTAATGGGGCTACGATGTGTTGGTTGCAGCTGTGCTTTTATTCTACATAAAAAAGGTGCAGAAGACGGTGAGTAAAGGCTTGAGAATACCTCTTTAGGGGGATGCAATTGATCTACTGCAGCAACATGGGTTATGAGGGAGCATACATAACAACTGGTGTTAGATGTGAATGTGCCTATGCTGTGCATGTGCTGGTACCTAGTACCACATATCTTCAAACAAAGCAGTGTGGAGAGGATGATCGTCAGTATTATCAGCTGTTTTGCACGTGCATAATTGATGTAGGATAAAAGAAATAGAAAAAATAGAAATAGACAAGGGCTAAAAAGCATCAGTATTAGCACACCGGGAAGGAAAAATAAAACTAAAGCACATAACTTAAAATAAGTGTCTCTTGTTGAAGCGGTGGAGAGAGGCTTTCCTCCGGTTGCTTCTCCTGTTCTCCCCCCTCTTTTTCCTGCTTGGTGTCCAAAGGGATGGATGGCACATCTAGGGCCATGCGGATGTTGGAGTGAGAGAGAAATCCATTGTTTGTAGCTGCAAATTTTTCACTTCAGTAACTGTGCTGTCAGAATCTCTCCACTGATGAAACAGTTCCTGATGCAAATTAGAGTTCCCAATGGCAAGGGTGTCTGTTGGTCATGCACTAGAGGGGCGTCATCTGGAGGGGCGTTGACGTGCATGGCAGCTACAGTGTACCCTGTTTTGGAACAAACTGACACTTGTGTTGGGTGAGACAAATAAACAGATATTTCAGTTCATACTATTTCAGGTGCACTCTGTCTGCCACCTATGTCTAGTTAGTGGCACAATGATGTTCATCCTTCTCCCTGTCACTATCTGATGTGGGGTCAAATGGTGGTCTGACCCTGGGGTGTTTCATGAGGTGAACAGTGCTAGTGGGAGACAGTACAACCATTTATTTTCCAATGTTACACACAGTTTACTTATTTTGTTTTTAAGAGGTCATTGAAGCATTTGAAACTTTCTTATATATTGAAAGTTGGCCATAGACACCCACATATAATCCAAGGTTGCCATCCTAAAGCCGAAGAGTGCATATAGGTGGCTGGTGAGTCTGATGCAAGGCTGCCATTTAGTATGCGCAGGCCTAGTTGGTTTAAGGAAGCAGCTTAGGCTTTGCCTTGATTGTCGTACCTTTTGGTACTGCATTTTGATCGGCGGTATAGGCCAGTTTTCGTCATCAAGGTCTAAGAAAGTGTTCTGCACACATTAAATTAACATTGATGTCACCCAAAATGACCCACATATCATCTGGGTATGATGCTGTTAAGTTCCTCAATATTGGGAGCGGTGGTGTCTATGTTGCTTCTCTTCTTGTCTTGGCAGGGTACGGGTAAATGCACCCTATAATAAGAGAGAGCCTTGGCCTTGCTCTCCCGCTATTGGCCAAGGATATCGTCGGGATAATATAATCCTCATTCTCTGTGTGAAGCACATTTTTCATTGCCATCAGCTTGTTTTTCACGTGGATCGACACTCCGCGAGAGGCATGGCCCCCTGCCTGTGAGGCAGTTGTTGGAGCTTCATAAGTTGTAAAGTCGTGGCTAGGGATGAGCAGAGTGCCCTAGTTTCTTGAAGTGCAATGGTGTCATGTCTCCTCAGCTCTTTGATGGCAGCATTCTTTATTTTAGAGTCAGTAAGCCTCATATCTTCCACGAGCTAAGGGTGGTCCTCATTATCAGGGTTGTGTTATTTGGGTTCCATGTGCTGTGATCAGAATTTTAGGGCATTTGTTAGCCATGCCCTGCCCATCAGTTTCGTTGTTGTGTTGTGCAATGGCGGCCGTCCCCTCTTTTATTTGTCATTCTCATCATCTCCCCTTCTGGGCTCCCTGGGTTGATTTCCCATTTTAGTGCCCCTTAGTACGGAGTCAGTAGTATTCCTTTGCCTATTTTGGACCTCCATGCCCTGGCCTATTACTTTGTTGGTGATTACTTCTGTCTCCATAAGAAAGGTGGGATATTTAGGGACTGTGGGTTTAACACTTTTATTCCCAATTTTTCAAACTGCTGTTTGTTCCTCCTCAGGACGTTCACTGGCATGGGGCTAGTAAAGATGATTTCAGGGCATTCATTTATCTCTCCAATCTCTGGTGGGAGGTAGGTCACGCCGTAAATATTGGGGGGGATAATTTCTTCCAGGCCTAGTATGTTGGCACCGGGCTTCACAATGTTCCCTCTATTGAGGACATCCCACTTTCCTCGTGAAGCATATTCTGGGTAGAGTGCAATTTTATGGTCTAGGTCAATTTTGGAAGCCACCCCATGGCTTTGCACCTTATCCTTGTCATTTTCTGGGCTGGCGATCTTCCTGGTGTTGCCCTCTCTCCTATTCCATTCTAGTTGTTTTGTCTCTTATGATTCTGGGCTTGTACTTTTGGGTGTCCACATTGTTGCATAGATATCAAGGAATTATCTGCATCTCCTGTCAAGTTGCCATGTTCTTCTGATTTTCTTCCTTGTGCCATATGTTGGCTGTAGGTTTCAACTGCTCCTTCTGAACCTGTGGGCTTTGATATTGTTTGCGTCCATAACGAGGACCTGTCTGGGGCTATTGATCTATTGTCATTCAATTGGGTTGCAAATGCTGTGGGGAGCGGGGGGGTCCATTTGTGAGGACAGCTCTAGTTCTGCTGCAGTTTCCTGAGTTGATGCATCTTTTATGGTGCTTTCCACATCATCACTGGATGTTTCCTTTTGACTTGGATTTGGATCCCTGTTGGTTTCTATGTTGGGCGGGTTGATTATTCCCTTGGGCTCTAGTATATCTGGCTGAAACCAAAGCAGAAGGTTAGATCTTCTAGTTTGGTTGCATTTATTAAATTTTTTCAGTTTTTTCTTATTTTTCCTCGACAGGTGGGCTCCCGCAGCATCAGGTACGTGGGGGTCGCTGCTTGGGTGTCTAGTTTGCAATGTTGTGATCCTATGCTCTGAGTCCCGCTGATGCTGGATGCTGCCGATAATGGTCGGGTCGGTTGGTTGTTTAGTGTGGTTATGCTCCATTGGTGCATTTATCGCCCCCCCCTGGTTTCCATTGGCACATCCACTGGGATTGGTTCTACTACTGAAATTAGAGCACTTTCTGGGGAGCGTACTGTTCCTTGAACTTGATGGCCTTGCCGTTGGGTCTGAGCGCTTCTGGTGTCTGGAGCCATAGTTTCCCTTTTCAGATCCTCAATCAAGAGTCATAATTTCTGGTATGGTTAATAACTTTTCTAATACAGGTCTGCATGTGCACGGATCTTGCTTTAGCTCCATTTGTACTGAGTCCTGAGCTATGACAATTAGGTTATTCAGGAGACCCAATTTACAGTTGATTCTTGTGATTAAGGTGGCGATGCTATGCAGGATAGAGATTTGCACTTCTAGTTTATCTGCATGCAGCAGTGCTGCTTAGTCCATGGTATCCAATGTTTTATTAATATTTGCCAGCACCTCTGGATGCGACAGTGTAACAGGCTTCTCTTCCTTTAAATCTGTGGGCAGGTCTGGCTCTTGTTGAAGGATGAAGCATTGGCTATAAAAACTTGAGCACCAGCTCGACAGTGAACACCTTTCACATTGTTGATCACCTTGTTGGTCTACACAAATAGCCTTTAAGCGGAGAGCCTCCTTGAGGTTCTCTGCGGGGTTCGGCGACTTGGACGTGACTCCTAATGGTACCGGACCCCCCTCTCGGACCAAGTCATCGGCCCTTTCTATGTGTTTTGGTGGCCTAGTGGCAGTTTGGTCTTCTTGACCCCACAGGCCACCCTTCACCACAGTGTCATCTTTTACATCTTTGGCATCTCCGTGGCCTATCTTCCCCTTTTGCTGAACAGGGGATATTACCGCTGGGCTTGACTGGGGATGTTGAGGTGGTGCCTTGGCTAATTCGTTTCTGGTGACATGCGCCCGTCTCCCAGAGGGGCTCATTAATGCATCAGCTATTGGCGCCTTTGATTTCCCCACAATTAAAATCTTCAGACTGTATCACTCTGCCGGTTGGTTGGCCGGGGGTTTCCTTAGTGGGCTCTTTACTCTAACTTCTAGATGCTGGCATCGTAATGGGAAGCAGTCCCTTACATGGTACACTCTTTGTAGCCCATGAGTAACTGGGGTTATGGGGAGTTGATGATGTTGCTAAGTTTGGAGCGGGATTCAATAATTCGCTCTCTCTCCAGGCACACCGACTTGGCCTGCCATTTTGCAATTTTTTTTTTTTTTTTTTTTGCTCTATGCAAGGTGTTGCCTGGATAAACATGCTTGTATCGACCTTGGCGTTCAGCGTGAAGTACCCTCTGATATCATTCCTGCTCACTCCTGGGGTGCAGCCGTCCTCTTTTTGATCCTGGAGGGTGTCTCCATTAATGAGTCCAGGCTGTGGTCTTTTTCATTACTGGGTGCTTTTCCAGGCCCCCCTTGGCTGGCGTATAGTAGCTTGTCCTTATGCCTGTTTCATGCGTGCTTTCAATTGGGTGGGCATGAAGCTTTGTGTCCTCATTCTTGCCGTGGCTCTCTGTCACTTCTCTGCTGCCCTTAAACGCGCTTATGTACACTAGTGCGAACTGGAATGGCAGTTTTCTGGTAGTCTGTGGAGATGAGAGCTATGAGCATCTAAGGGAGGCTATTGGAAGCTTTACCCAAAGCGATTTATGCTTTATAGTGTCGCCTTTAGAATCTTTGAATCCATTCTGGCGCCAATAATGCAAATTGTCATTAAAAGACTGGACATAATAATACAAATCACACACTATAAGTGTGGGGAATTTAGGATCTGTATGTTCTAGTGCAAGAAGTAAGGCTTTTAGTTCAGCAAACTGCGCAGTGCAGTCCCCTATGGACTGTCTGCAATTTTTTTGTGGTTGGAGATTTCCGTCCAACAGCACATCAAGAATGGTGGCCACACCGCTGAACATTGGTGCTTGGCCCCTATGTCAGGTTGGGCTGAACCATCAGTATAAATATATTTATACTGCTCAAGAGGCAAAACTTTGCTGGGCATGGGATAACAATGCTCATATTGAAGAAATTCTTGTGTCTGCAAAGACGGGTCCAAGACGAAGTCTACATTCGTAGCTGTTAAGGATGTTGCCCATTGTATCCATCTAGGGTGGAGGGCTTTAGCATTTGGGACGCTTGCTTTTGTGACCGCCTCTAAGGCTGTAATGGTAGTAACAACAATAATCTGTTTCCCTTTTGCAAGTGGCTTTTATTTAAGTATAAAGCAAACACAAGGAGATGATGGACGGAGCATTGAAACTTTTCAGACACTCACCCCCAGTCACAGATCTGGGTTGAATCCATCATCGTTCTTTAGCTCACTTCGCCAACCCCAGTTCAGACACAGCTATCTGCAAATCAGTCTTGACCCTGTGCCTCATGGGAACAGTCCAGCACAAACTGCCAAGCCATGTCTTTCCTGGACCAGAAACAAGCATCCTGGGACCGGTTTCGGGCTAACAGCCCTCATCAGCCAGGCTAGCTTGAATCTAGTGGCAAAGTGAGCAAGGGACCCACGTCTGGGCATACCCTGCCAATTTAGGGCGAACAAAGCATTGTCACCCCGAGTGGGACGGGTATGCCCAGATGTGGGTCCCGTGCTCTCCATGCCACTGGAATCGAGCTATCCTGGCTGAAGAGGGGTGAAACCCCGAAACCGGTCCTAGGATGCTTGTTTCCAGTCCAGGGAGGACCTAGCTTGGCAGTTCGGGCTGGACTGTTCCCATGAGGCACAGGGTCAAGACTGATTTGCATATGGCTGGGTTCAAGCTGGAATGGCATGGTGAGCAAAAAAACGATGGATTTAGGCCCAGATCTCTGTACTGGGGTGAATGTATGACATTGTTCTGCATTCTGTCCATCAACTGTTGTTTTTGCTTTTATTTAAGTATAGCCATCCGCACTGCAGTCCATATTCTTTCAGGAGATCCAAAACACATCTCCGCATTGGAATATAAATGCGATTTATATGCAATCGGCACTGTTTCGCCGTTATTAAAGGTGACATATGTAAAGCCAATGGCACCCACAGCTATACGGATGACCAGGTTTGTAGTATTAACATGTGTATGTAAGTGTCGTTTAGCATGCAAGTCAGATTGTAATGATCTGAATGTGTCTATGTTCTGATGTCCAATGTGAAGTGAAAAATCAGAATAAATTCATTCATATAATTTAATGCGCTGTGCATAATCAGGTTTGCAAGTTCTGCCAAGATGAAGGAATCCTAATAAGGATTGCAGTTTCCTAAGAGTGTTTGGTGGTTGCAGCATGCTATATCAGATTTCTTGAAGTTGAACTTGTAGCCAGATTCTGTAAATCCCATTATTATGCGATCTACTCTGGCTAAATGTGTGTTTAACTCCTCGTCCATCAGGTAGATATAATCTACTTAGGACAATGCGTCTGGGTCAATATCATGCAAAATTGACAATGCGGGCAACAAACAGTCCTGGACTGTTGTTATACCCCATGGGGAGTCGGGCAAAGCGATGTTGAAAGCCTAGTGCCGAGAAGGCAGTCCAATCCCTGCTGTCAGGCGCTATGTTTAGGCACCCAAAAATATTTGAAATATCCAAGGTTGTTTTATATTTATTTAGGTCTATATTATTTGAGTGCCGTACTATGTGTATTTTGTATTGCAAATGTACATGTATGACTATTCAAATGTCCTTATCCCTGCCAACATGATTGTGATCTAAAGCTGGGGGTAGTGCAGGAGCCCATTCTGCTTCATAGACTTGTTTGACTTCATCGGGGACAAGCGCAGAAAATAATATCTTCACCTTGTGGGGATGTTTGTACAAACTCTGTGGGCCTATCGACCTCCGCAAAGAGAATGTCATATGATAATGTTACATTTTCCCAGAATATTACCCAAATGGTGTACTGTATGTCATCGTCAATATGTATATCCAAACTATATAATCTGTCTGGAGGGGCTACGCGCCTGTCTGGGGTTTGAACTGTAATGTATTGATCAGTTGCCCTCGCTGCCAGAAACTCCTGGAGATTCCAGCGAACTATAGTGACCTCTGCCGTGCTGTCGAGGAGAGTCGCCGCCCAACTCCTGCTCGGGAGGAGGGTTCTCAGTGTTTGAGGCATGTTTTGCGGAAATAGCCACAACTTTCTTTTCCTGAATTTGGGGCTTAAAAATAGCGGAGGTTTCTCCTCCTTTATTTTCACGTTAGACGAGCGTTGAGCCTTTTTTCGGTTTCACATACTCTTCCTGTCTGCGCTCAAGATGCCTCTTCTCTCGTATTGTTTTCCAATGAGTCCTGAAAGGAACAAGAAGGACAAGTATCAGAATGCGGATACCTATCAGGTGCTTTCAACTAAGGGCTATCAAGCAAATTATAGCATCTGTTAGAGGGCTCTCATGGCGGAGAACCTCCTCGACACCTAGCCTTTTTTTTAGGTTTGGGTTTGCCCCATAGTTTTTTTTTCCGCAAACCCCCGTTTCTGCTTGCAGTCTCTTTGACGGAACTAGGTCTGCCAAGTTGTGGTTTATTGGGTGTGGTTCCTGAATTATTGCAACCTATAGAAGAATATATTTCAGCAATAATTATAGATATCTCAAGTTCCTGGTTGGCTGGTGCAACCTGCTTGAGCCGCTGGCATATAGCCAAAGATGCTGCTTTGCTTTTAATGATTGACCAAATCATTGAGACCTCCACAGGAAAGTTTATCATTAATTTCATCCCCAAATCTGGGGCAGCAGCTGCCCAGTGTTCAGTCTGTATTTGTTTTAACACCTTTGGCAAGACTAACATAGACTGGGTACCATGCGTGATGGTATAGACTGCAGCAAAGACTGTGCCTCAAGTGGCTCCGTCACCAATTTGGTGAACCATCACATGGGGTGAGCACATAGTCCATATTCTGTGCTTTTCTTGTGGTCCTGTGAGGGGAAACACAGCTTCAATTTGATCAGTTTTTTGTGCCATACAAAAAGGAATTTCCTCACAGTTAGCAGGATTTTTACCCATAATTGAATGAATAATTACAGGACTTATTGTAGGTACTGCAGGCAAATGTGGTTGCCCTGCTAAAGCCGCCCTTGCTGGGACAGCCATCAAGGTGCGCGAAACATACTGAGTTAAGCGTCTGTATAGTTTAACTTGACCATTATATAATTGCTGTAGCTCATTAACATTGAGGTTTTGTAGATCAGGGTATGGTGTTTTACCAACCAGCGCTGGCCCCTTTATTACTAAGGTGACCAGTGTATACATGACTAAGTACGTGTATTAGGGCACTTCGAAACCAATTTTGATGTTCCCAATGAAAAAGTGGAATTTCTAAGAGCTGATATGCTCTGTAATTTTGTGGTGGTGCAACATCCGTGTATTCATAAAATGTCCCTGTATTAGCATCCACAGCTGGAAAATTGACCCAAGAATAAAATACTTCCAAACGATAATCATCGTGGGCTTCAACCACGAAGATCCTGTCACTCCCTGCATTGCCAAGGCCATATAAATTTAAATGTGCATGGACTGCAGGTCTGTAATTGTCAGCTATTGGTATGGACTGTGGCGCCACCATTATTAAAACAGTAATGGAAACAGAGTGCAAACACTAATTTGGGTAATCCTTTTAAAGGTTCAAGCTTGAACAACCCATAGAGAAAATGAAGTGCTTCCTAAAATACGGTGGAGAATTAATTCCCAACACCACGGACGTCTCCGGATGAGGTGTAAGAGTACTATGGGCACACACAAGTACTACTCAGACCTGTTAAATAAGTGCCTGACCAATGTTGGTAGTGCCATGTTGCAGGGATTCTGTTGGTAAAGCAGAACTGTACCTTGGGATGACAGAATGCCAGAATGTCCGGACGGAGTCTCTACAACATCAACATCTGTCGGCCCAAATCCTGGGTAGCTCACAGTGCCTCACCTGAACTCCTAACTTTCCCAGAGTAGCAGGTGATGATTTTGGCATGCCCTTAAACAAAAGTAAGACGCGAAGAACGTTTGCAAAACATTTATTGAAACTATCGTAGTCTTATGAAGCCAATGTGCTGCAATCAAGCAATTAGCAGGACTATCAGGCTGTATAAAATAAACATCCCCACCTTGGCAAATCATCTGTTTAGGTCTACCCTTACTTTGTGAGCAAAGATGTATAAATGATCTCTGGGATTGGCAGCAGGCACCCTACCGGATGTATATAATTAGGTTGTCTGCATCATGAATTTCAACTCTGTTCACATAAGGCTGCATGTCAGGCTCTGCCGGTGTTCGTTTAAAGACCGGTGTCTCTGCTGGAATTCCCCTCTCTGCCCCCCAATGGGACGAGACACAGTTTATATAATGGAAATACTGTGTTGGAAAGCTGCAGCTGTGCTACTGTTATGTCTAAAATGTTAGGAGCTGTTGCTGACTCAAGCAAAGAAAACAGTACACCATATTGTGTATTCTAGGCAACCTTGGATGAATTGTGCAGACTGAATCCCGAGAAGAATCACTGAATAACAAACAGCTTACTGACTGGGGGTCTTTTTTGTTTTCACTAGTAATACAGTAAGTTGGCTTATCAAGGCTGCTGTTATACACTGCGTAATATGTTAGCTGAATTTCATCTAAAACTAGAGTTAACTCTTAAGATTTTTTCATCGGGTCGGATACATCTCCCCTTTATCTTTGCCTCATCATTATAGACTGACCTTTTCGTTTTTTTGCAGATAATTGTTTGATAGTGATCTCTATAAGCTCACAGTGATTCACAGCAGTTCCTGTTTGCAACAAACTCTGATCTGCAGGGTATATCTGAAAGAAACACATAGTGATAGATTCCTTACCTTAGAATATCCCCAGGCGTCAGACTGGATCCGGAAAGTTTTCGTCAGCAGTACCCCTGCGCGTCCGTAGGGGCGTCGTGCGGCTCCACGTCCGTCGTTGGCGTCGTGGTTGCCGAGATGACGTCGCGGGCGCTACTTGGACGCCGCCCACGCGCGCTGACGTCAGTTCTTTATTTTTCCGCGCCAGCAAGCGCAGATCCGGAGAGAGCGGTACCCCTAGTCTTCTTTGACTACGTTTTTTAGATCTTTTTCTCACCCTTTTTCGAGTCGATACGACTCCTGGTGCAGTTAGGGATGCCCGGGTTTAAGTCCTGCGAGGACTGTCACCGCATGATGCCGGTGACGGACCCGCACCGCGTGTGTCTCTTCTGCCTGGGGCACGACCACGACCCCAAGTCGTGCCCAGACTGCCGGTCCATGGCGCTGAAGTCTTTGCGGGAGCGGTCCCGAAAGCTGCTTGAAGCCCGGCAGTCGGCTCCGCGCCGTGAGAGGTCCCGGTCCAGAGGGAGGTCGAGGGACCCTGCGCGGAGTCATCATCATCATCATCATCATCGACGATCGTCGGGATCGAAGTCTTCGCACTCGGGGTCAGGTAAGGCGAAGCACAAGAAGTCGAAGAAACGTCATCGTTCTTCGACTTACCCTCGCCGGTCGCGCGACACGGCTGAGGGTACGGGTGGTGCCACCCCCGCGGCTCTGGCGGAGTCCATGGAGTCGCCGCCCAACTACCCGCCCTTCCCGGGGTCGTCGGCGACTCCGGCCCAGATACAGGACTTCCTGTCGGCCATGGCTCGCCTCTTTGGGCCGTCGGGTCCCGCCGGTGCGCCTTCGGGCCCCGCGGTCCCGCATGGGTGTCCTCGCGTTTCCTCGCCGGCGGCTCCGGCGTCGCTATCGGCCCCGGCGCCGCCGGACACCCTTGGATCCAGGCCTGGATACCGGTCGACGCCGGTTGACCTTGTTACGCCTCCACCGACGTCGACTCCACCGGCACCGATCCTGACGCCGCCCGCTCCTCGGGACGACGTCGACCTCAGATTCAGCCCCAAAGTGGACGCGGCGTCGGTCCGGCGTCGGTCGATGCCGATCTCGACGCCGTTTGGGGATTTCTATCCCCATGTCCCTACTCCTTATTTTAGGCCTGTTGAACAGCCTGAGGAGCAAGGGGAGGACTGGAAGGGGTCTGAGGACCCTCTCGCTGCAGCCTGCGAGTCTCAACAGGACTGGGCTGAGGACTTGGAGGACGCCAGTGGTCTGGATACCTCACCAGACTTTGGCATGCTGTCTCCTCCTACCGTGGCTACGGAGGAGGGAGCCAGTTATGCAGTGGTGTTACGTAGGGCGGCGGAGGCCCTACACCTCCAGCTCCCTACTGTGGCCGTCAGGACTAACCTCCTGACAGAGGTGCTTCAGCCAGCAGCTACTTCTGAGGAGCCGCTGCTGCACTTTAATGAAGCCCTTTCGGACGTTCTTTTGGGCACTTGGTCTAGGCCCACCACAGGGGCTCCTGTGGATAGGAACGTGGCCCTACGCCATCGCCCGGCTCCGGGTGACCCAATTTTCCTCTCCCAACACCCCACTCCCGAGAGCTTGGTTGTCCAAGCCTCTGCTTCCCCAACCGCCTTCCCTTCCGCACCACCGGATAAGGAATCCAAGAAGCTGGATCAGTTTGGGAAGAAGATTTTCTCTTCCACCAGCTCTGCGCTGCGGTCCGTGAACACTGCATGCCTCTTGGGCCGTTATTCCCACTGCCTGTGGGATACGGTGGCGAACGTGCTGTCTCAGTGTCCGGAGGAGGCCCGGCCTGCTCTTGCCCAGGCTGTTGCAGAGGGGAGAGACGCAGCCAAGTCCATGATCCGTTGTGGTCTAGACACCGCCGACTCACTGGGCAGATCCAATGCAACGACGGTGGCGGTTCGCCGCCACGCCTGGTTGAGAACCAATGGATTTTCAGGGATTGTCCAAAACACCCTTATGGACTTGCCCTTTGATGGCCGTTGCCTCTTCGGCGACAAAGCGGTTTAAGGACTCACGGGCTTCGGCCAAGTCCTTGGGACTCTCGGCAGTCCGCCCTCCTCCGCCTTCCGCTTTTCGCTCCTTTCGTGGCACAGGAAGGGGCGCCACGCAGCGTTCGCAACAGAGCCACAGGCCGGCGCAACAGTCATCCCAGCGCGGCGGACAAAGGGGCCAGCGTGCGGGTCAGACCACCACCACCCCCGCCACCTCTGCCTCCAAACCTTCCTAGTCCAAACTTTCAGGCCCATCATATGCCAGTGGGCGGCAGGCTCCGCCATCACCTCCCCCACTGGCGCACCATCACTTCGGACAGGTGGGTTTTAGAGATAGTCCGGAGGGGCTACTCCCTCCCCTTCGAGACTACCCACCCAGCCATGCCACCTCAATACCACCGCATGTCGGGGGATCACTTGGTGCTTCTTCTGCAGGAAGTTGCGGCCCTCTTGGGAAAGGGGGCCATCGAGCGCGTTCCGACGCCCGAAGTAGGTTGTGGTTGTTATTCCCACTACTTCGTGGTGCCCAAGAAGGACAAAGGCTTGCGTCCTATCTTAGACCTCCGGAACGTCAATCGCTTCCTCCGCAAGGAGAAGTTCAAGATGCTCACTATTGCTCAGGTCTTGTCTGCTCTCGACCCACAAGACTGGATGGTGGCGCTGGACTTGCAGGACGCCTATTTCCACATCCCCGTCCTGCCAGCCCACAGGCGTTACCTACGGTTCATGGTAGGCCACGAGCACTTTCAGTTCACCGTGCTCCCCTTTGGCCTTACCAGTGCCCCTCGGGTGTTCACCAAAGTGATGGCGGTGGTCGCAGCTCGTATGCGCAGATCAGGGGTCTCAGTCTTCCCTTATCTCGACGACTGGTTGTTGAAGGAGGGCTCGCCCCAGACAGTCGTCTCCCACCTCCAGACTACGGCCAACCTCCTGCACATGCTGGGGTTCTCCATCAATGTGCCAAAGTCGCACCTGATTCCTTCTCAGAAGTTCCTCTTCATCGGAGCGGTTCTGGACATGGCGCAGTTTCGGGTCTATCCTCCCGAACATTGAGTCCGGGATATTCGGACTCTGATTCCCATCTTTCAGCCCTTGTCCCGGGTTTCGGTCAGAGTGACTCTGAGGCTGCTGGGCCTCATGGCCTCCTGCATCCTGCTGGTCAATCATGCCAGATGGCATATGCGGGCTCTGCAGTGGGACCTGAAGTTCCAGTGGGCGCAGCATCAGGGAAACCTGTCCGATCACGTCCAGATCTCGGAGGGCACTGCACGGCAGTTGCAGTGGTGGCTCACGGACCGGCATTGAGTCGACGGCAGATCCCTCTCCCTTCCCCAACCGGAGCACACAGTGGTGACGGGTGCGTCCCTCCTTGGATGGGGCCACATGGGAGAGGCGGAGATCAGAGGCCTCTGGTCTCCGGCGGAGTCCCGGCTCCATATCAACCTTCTGGAGCTGCGGGCGATCAGGCTTGCACTGAAAGCATTCCTTCCCTCTGTCAAGGGGAGAGTAGTGCAGGTGTTCACAGACAACACCACCGCCATGTGGTACTGCAACAAACAAGGCGGGGTGGGGTCGTGGACCCTCTGTCAGGAGGCTCTGCGTCTCTGGACATGGCTGGAACATCAGGGCATGTCCCTGGTGGTTCAACACCTGGCAGGTTCTCTGAACGCCCGGGCGGACGAACTCAGCCGCTGGTGCATGCTCGATCACGAATGGCGTCTTCACTCGGAAGTGGTGCAAGGTCTCTTTCATCAGTGGGGAGAGCCTTGGTTAGATCTATTCGCCAGCGAAGAGAACGCGCAATGTCATCAGTTCTGCGCGTTGGAATTTCCAAGGCGGCACTCGCTCGGTGACGCTTTTTGTCGTGAGTGGAGTTGCGGTCTGTGGTACGCCTTTCCGCCTATACCACTTCTGCCCAGAGTGCTGAAGATCAGGCGCGACCGGGCCCAAGTCATTCTTGTGGCTCCGGACTGGGCTCGAAGAGTATGGTATCCCGAGCTACTCAGTATGAGCGTAGATCCCCCGATCCGTCTGCCTCTTCGGGAGGATCTTCTGTCGCAGCAGCAGGGGACGGTCCTCCACCCGAACCTGTCCAGCCTCCACCTCTTTGCGTGGAGACTGAGCGGCGGCAGTTGATTCCTTTCGACTTGCCTCCTGAAGTTTGTGACGTTATTCTGGCAGCCAGGCGTCCCTCTACTAAAGTGGTATACCCCTGCAGGTGGAACAAGTTTGTGGCATGGTGCACAGCAAAGGCTGTGGATCCCCTTTCTGCCTCTCTTTCTGAGGTACTACTGTTCCTTCTTTCTTTGGCCGAGCAGGGCTCTGCTCTGGGCACTATCAAGGGCTATCTTTCTGCTATTTCGGCCTTTCTCAGGCTCCCTGATCAGCCCTCTCTTTTCAAGTCCCCTGTTGTAAATAGATTTCTCAAAGGCATTACACACCTTTTTCCTCCTATTCCTTTCGTGATGCCTCAGTGGGACTTGAATCTGGTTCTGACATACTTGATGTGCGCTCCCTTTGAGCCCCTTCACAACTGTCCTCTTAGTCTTTTGACGTTAAAGACTGCCTTCCTGGTGGCCATCACTTCCGCCAGGCGAGTGAGTGAGCTCCAGGCTCTTTCTTGTAAGCCTCCTTTCCTTTCAGTCCATCCGGACAAGGTTGTGCTCAGGCCCCGTCCTTCCTTTTTGCCAAAAGTGGTTACGGCCGTTCACATTGGGCAGACTATTACCTTGCCCACCTTTTTTCCGCCTCCGCATCCTTCCAGAGAGGAAGAGAGGCTCCACCGTCTGGACCCAAAACGTGCGCTTTCTTTTTATCTCAACCGCACACAACAGTTCCGGGTGGATGACCAGCTTATTGTTGGCTACGTTGGCACCAAGAAAGGTCGGGTGGTCCACAAGAGAACCATCTCCCGCTGGGTTGTCTTGTGTATCACAGCCTGTTACTCTTTGGCTAAAAAAGAACCTCCGGTGGGGCTGCGTGCTCATTCCACCAGAGCTACTGCAGCCACTACTGCATTGGGACGTGGTGTCCCCCTGCAAGACATCTGTCAGGCAGCCACGTGGGCCTCGCTGCACACGTTTACCAAGCATTATTGCCTGGACAGCCAAGTCCGGAGAGACGGCTTCTTTGGCCGTTTGTTCTCCGTGACTTTCTGGTGTGATCTTAGTTCGCAGACCCACCACCGCTGTTGGTATTGCTGGGGTATCTATTCTAAGGTAAGGAATCTATCACTATGTGTTTCTTTCAGATGAACAAGTTACTTACCTTCGGTAACGATATATCTGTAAGAAACATTACTAGTGATAGATTCCTTACCGCCCCACCCATCCTCCCCGCTCTGCGAACTGATTTCTAGGGTTAAGGTCATCCCTTTCAGGGCCCTAGTTTCAATGCACCAGTGGTCAGTATCTTGCATGGCTCTGAGTTCCTGGCGCGGAAAGTCGTGTACAGAACTGACGTCAGCGCGCGTGGGCGGCGTCCAAGTAGCGCCCGCAACGTCCGCTCGGCGACCACGACGCCAACGACTGACGCGGAGCCGCACGACGCCCCTACCGACGCGCAGGGGTACTGCTGACGAAAACTTTCCAGATCCAGTCTGACGCCTGGGGATATTCTAAGGTAAGGAATCTATCACTACTAATGTTTCTTACAGATATATCGTTACCGAAGGTAAGTAACTTGTTCTTTACTTTTAGTATATCTAATAGAGGTGTAGAAGTTACCTACATGTATCACTAGTTATCTACCATAGATATCTTCAATAAATTCATGAACAGTCCACTGATAAAGCCAGTGGAAAGGAGTAAGTGTTTGGGTACTCCTCCCTTCCTCAAATTGTCAAAACATTTAGGGTTAAGCCATTATCACTGTGATGCATGATAGATGTCTCTTGGCTGTGCTTAAATAGACAGGGCAGTTATTGCCACTTTATCTGATGTTCTGCCCTTGCGAAAAATGTATTTAATTTTTTGGCTTTTGCAAAAAGGAAATATTTGAGCAGCAATACAGCTCCCTATAGTTTTTGACTCATTTTGATTTTTAGTGTACTTGTAAAGATTATTTCTTTAATCACACATTATACTTATGATTAGAGTACAGATACCAACCATAAAGAACTTGTTTTACTAGTAACATAGTAACATTTTCATTTGCAATGTCCATATGCTAATACAATGCCTCATTGTTAATTTCTTTATGATTACATTTTCATTTGTTTTTATTTAACATAAAGCAAACACGATTTTGGCTTGCTAGTTTTGTAGTACAAATATATTTTTGTTTTAACAAACTGTTTTTTTTATATAGAAGTGCTTGGAAGTGAAGAAAACTTAGAAATCGTTCAAGAGCCTTCTCCCAAAAAGTCACCGACTTCAGTTAAAACAAATTCTGCCCTCAAGACTCCATGTTGCCAAGAGAATGTGCCATTGCAAATTTCTGATACTTGGCCCATCAAAGATCAACTTAAAAAATATGGTAAGTATCTGTTCATCCTTAAAAGTGAGCAAATGGTGGAGGAGTCTATGACCTTTTAGAGTTTGGAGAATTATATTCTGCAGAATGTATAAAAAAATAAGCAGTGGGAACAACTGACACACAATGAGAGACAGTCCTTATCTTGCTTTTTCAAAATATATTTCCATGGTCAGGCTGAAGTCTTTGATCAGATCTCGCACTGTGACGGCCCACAAATGCTTTGGTGAACTATTATCATTCTTATTCGTGTGTATTTTGTTAAATTTCTTGCATGGTAGAATATCTCCACCCATATGTAGAATCTGATAACCTCTTTAATTTTTTAAACCATTATGTTTTAACATCTTGTAATGTAACATTTTCAATCAGAAGAATAAAAACACATTTGACTGACAGGGAGACCATGTATAAAGCTCCTAGGTAGAGTTTAAACAAGCATGAAATTGTGGCATTGATGTTTATAAGATGAGACATTTTGATCCTGTTCTTTAAGGATTTCTGTAATTGTACAAGTTCAACATACCCTCCACGGTTTGTTACTCAGTTCTTTTTACAGGACAGACTGGAAAAGGATTTAACCTAATACATGTCCTCAACTGATTAATTTTTTGGGGTGGAGAACACAAGGTTGATTCATTAAAAGAAAATAGCTTTAAGAACTAGAATTACAAGCAAGTACACTCTCCTTGTTTTCTTTTCAGTAATAGTAAGGTAGAATAGCAAGCCAATGCCAAAGAGGAGAGAAATTCAGACAAATAGATAAACCTAAAAATGAAACAAACTGCATAAAGATGCTTGGTCTACCATGGTGGTATCTGCTCTGGCACCACAGTAAATGTAGTTTTGTGTGTCAAAAGTACGGACTTATCCAGGTTTCTGGCTTATATCTCATTGATCTGGGAACATTCTTTATTTGAACAGTGAAGGTGCTTTTCCCTAGTAGAGTGAACCCGGTCTTTAAGCCTCACAAACCGTTTGGAAAGTGATATGTAAACAATGCAATGTAGTTATGATGCACTGTTTGAAGGATGTCAAGTCTATGAAGATGGCACCATATTTAACAGAGGTCGTTAGATTCACTCATTTCCTTTGTCTTATCCAAATAATACCTGTGAGCCCTCTTCATGCCAAAGCAGGCAGAGATCTCTCAGCTGGAAGGGTAGGATTAAGAAAGTGTGTAAAATAAATTATATTGGGATATGTGTGTGCAAATCTGCAATGACTTTAGAGAGGAACAATGGCTTGTTAAAAAGTGAGACCCTCTTATGGTGAAAAGCTGTGGATGGTTTATAAGCACTAAGAGGCTTAATTTCACGCTTCCATAGCTGATGTTTTGGACTCTAGGAAAGTTGCCTACTGAAAGATGTGATCCATCTCTGCATCATGCATGGCGGCCCCAATAATTTTGTCAGTGTTGTGGTGTTCCTGGGTAGGGGGGGAAAAATTGTGTTGTCCTTGAAAAATTTTAATTGATAAACCGGTGAAAGAGTTGCTTGACAATGATGTTTATGATGAGCACTGATAATATATATATATGGCTTCTGTTAGCGTCTGAAATTGCTAGCGAGGTTTACAAGATGTAACTAGTAATTTCTTGTTTTTTTCAAATTCCCTTTTCATTTATTGGTTGACTTTACTTTATTGGAAAACACTTGAAGCACTTTAAAATGATACATTTAAAATTTGCTTGCCTTTAGATAGTCCAAAAAGTTTTCATTTTTCCAAGCTGAACCTACTTATTTAGCATAGTAAGAGCTACGGAATATTAAAGTGAAACAAAATCACTGTAATGTGTATAGTAATCAAGTGTTCTTTGTTGTAATACTCAAGATAAACAAATCGGGTGAAATACTCCATGTGCTTCAGCCTTTCAACATGAGTTAGAAAAAATGTAATCAGCTGCGGTGCTAGGCAAACATTTCACTATTTCAGTTTCAACATGTGAGTCAGAATAATACCTTAAAATTAAGTTGCAATGTAAATCTGACAGTGTCCAGCTGCTACCTTAGTCTCAGTAGTACCAGTGTATGTATATATATATATATATATATATATGTGTGTGTGTATATGTGTATGTTTACTATTTCTCTCACTGTGTGTGTGTGTGTGTGTGTGTATATATATATATATATATATATATCAATGATTCCGGTCAGCAGAAAGTTAAATACACTGGCCCACACTGCAGTTTATTTTTCCATTTTCATTCTTGTTAAACCTACTCTATAATGCCAATGTACTTCAAATTTTACAATACATGTTTTTGATTTCCTTACAAATTCCTTACGTTGCTGCATTTCATTTAACAATTGACTTATAATATATATCTGCACTCTACATCTGTGGACAACTCCCTGCCTTGCACAGCCATCTACCCTACCAGACTATGCGTCTACCCCCACCTTCTCCCGTATCCCCCTCAAAAGTGGTCAACACCCCCACAAGTGGCCAAAGGTCACAGTCCCCACTCCTACTTTTTTTCTTTGTCTTCATGTTGCGGCATCCAGTCATGTCACTTGATCCCGCGGTCGTCCAACGAGACAAGCCAATCACAATGCTTTATTTTGAATTTTTTTCCCCCGTGAGTCTTGCCGCACTAGACAAGGGTGTGGAATTTAATAAAATATCTACTTGTCCATGGGACAGGTTGCTTCTGAAATCTGCTTGTCCTGTAACAAAATACACTTGTCCCTTTGGTGCGATGTAGTGCGGCAGCAAATTATAGCAGCAATCTCATTATATAAGAGCACTGATAATAGCCTCTCTGATTATACCAGGGCTCATACTATAGTAAGGTCTGAATACTAGCAATTCCCTTATTTCACCACCTTTCTGCAGATCTGCATACTGGGATTGGAGGTAGCGGTAAGCAATAGTCCCAGGGTTAGAATGCCCTTTTGAATCTGTGCAAACCTACTAATTTGCATGTTTTAGGGGTTTTCACCAGCTCTTATCCAATCTTCTCCCATATTGAGAAAGGTTGGAAATGTACTCCTTGGCATGGGCAGAAGTAAAACTTCTTCCAGGGTTGGCAAAAAGTAGTAGGAGGGAAAGTGAACTTGTAAACTCTCAACAGATTTTTGCATGAGCAAATCTACACATGCATATTTGCTCATGCTAAAATGGAGTTCACAAATATTTTCTAGGAGTATGATTTCTAGGTCTACTTCTGTAAATTTGTGTGAATTCATGAAAGCCTTAAATCTGCAATAATGCAAGGGCATATAACATGGTTGCACCTTTGTGATTTTTATTAAGAATTGGGCATCTAATTAGGACTGGTGCTAACCAAGATCTTTTGTTTTTATTGAAAGTGTATCTTTTTCTCTATCGGTTAGCTTCACTGTGACAGCATGCTGCTCTTTCACAAGAAGTATATCTGCAATCAAAGTTTTGTTCACTGCAGGAACTGCTGTCGCAATGTGTGCTTTTTGAAACAAAAAAATATTTTTGTATTTTGCTAATGTTTGTTATAATGGCGAGGGCCCGACAGCTCCTACAACAATAAATATTTACAAAAGCCATGTCTGAACAAAACATGCATTGACAAAACCAGAAGGCTGACTGCCAATGCCAGACCTATTGTCTTTGCCAATGCTCGTTTATTTTCATGTTTCCCATAATCTTGTTAAACTGATTACACTGATTTTCCATTATGAGCATGTATCAACACATTTTACTAACTGATGCTTCAAAGAAATGGTACCTAAAATATTCACTTTCAGTAATTTAGCAAAACATTTATTTTCCTAGTTGCATTTGTTTGTGAATATTTTATTTTGAAAGCAAGGAATCATCAATCTTGCTTTCAAGCTTCTGCAGATATTTGCATCTCATCAGAGAGCATTCTGGTAGCATTATACGTAGCTTCATATTGTTAAACTTTGTAAACATGTGTACACATTTTTATACTGAAACGAGTCAGTAGTGCAGTCCGAGCTTACATTTCCTAAGAGCGCTCACCCTAATAACAAAGGCTTTGTATTAAAGAACCATAAATACAAGTTCGAATAGCATGAACATAGGGACACAAATATTACCTTATTAGCAGACAATTTCCTTTCCTGATCCATAATGTGTTACTGTAAACTGGCAGCCAAAGGGTTTGTGCTGCAGAAGGTTGGGCCTACTTGTCCTAAGGACAAAATAAACATAAAAACCTGTTGTCCTTGACTCCAAGCAATATGTCCTGGGCATCGGGCTATAGCAATTCTACACCCCGTGCTAGATATTGCTATTTCTATTAATCTTTAATTTCTCTTGAAAAGAATGAACAGATTTATGCCAAATCACAAACCGCGCACTTTCCGATTGATACATCCACCTTTGGATTCCTCACCTTTTGAATATTCCTCATGCGCAGCATTCCACTGAAACTTTTCTCTCTAGCTCTCCCACATTGACGAGGACGTCACAATACCACAGCTCCGCACTCGACCCTGCTTGACTTCATCGGAGGCATAAGACGACCTCGTTGGCGTGCTGATGTCCGTTTCTTTTTTTCCGTGCCGTCAGCGCGTAACAACTTTTCCTTGGCTATCCATATTGTGGGAGATTTCTTCTTTTTTTGTAGGTGCAACATTGTTGCAAATGAAGATGCCTCCTCAGCTGAAGTCCGAATTAAAGCCTTGCAGGGAATGCAGCGGTCAGATGTCCATCACTGACCCACACGACGATTGCCTTTGGTGCCGGTCGTCTGTTAATGATGTCGAAGCCTGTTCGTTGTGTCGCCAGATGAACCCGAAGGCTTTAAAAGAAAGGGAGGCGAAGCTTTTCATAGCTGAGGCTAAGAAGCAGAAGAGAGGTCGAAGGTCCCTGCGTCGATCAGAATCGCCGTTTCCCCATACTTTGAGGTCATCCTAACGTACGCATAAGAAGAAGCAGTGCCATGGCTCTCAGCCTCGCTCTTTCAGGGATGGTTCGTCAAAGTCGGTATACTCGGGACTGAAGACTCATGAGGGAAGAGAAGAGATATCTCAGATTCCATCTCCAGGTGTGCCTCCGGCACCAAGGCTGGTGACTCTGGCTGAACAGCCTCTTCTGAAGCCAGATTCAGTCCCAGTTGTTCCTCTGCCGCATCCGCCCGGGAACAGGAGTATTTGGCATTCCCGACTCCAGCATCCGATCCATCAACCTTCTTAAATGCTATGTTTAGCATTTTAGCAAGGGCTGCGACTCCATCTGGTGCAACAAGTGACACCATGGGTCCACTTTCTTACCCCTTAGGAGGCTTTCCAGCACATTTCCAACAGTCACCTTTTATGTTGTTGACTCCGGTGAGCTGGCCTCTGCCAGCGCAGAGACAGCTGATGGCGTTGCCAGGGCAAAAAGGGCAAGAGTCTTTGATGCCGCCTGATCCTTCTTCGCTGCCATCTGGATCCGAACCAGCCCTGTGTCACTGAGAACCAATTCCACCGCCTTCTTTGCAACTGCCCGTGACATTGTCAAAGTCGCTGGCGCCACCCACGCCGAAGATAAGGTCTCAGAGAGGCTCAGAGGCTTTTGGAGGAAGAGTGGTATTTGTGTGAAAATCAGGATGTTGAAGAGGGTGAGGTGTTTTTGGATCCAGATTTTGAATAAGTGGTCTGGATACCTCTCCAGAGAGGGAATTGCTAGCCACAAAGGGTATTGCGCCACCTGAGGTGACATCTTATCATTCTGTGATCAGGAAGGGGGCAGAAATGTAAATGTTGCCTCTACCTTCTGCAGAGTTGAAGTCAAAATTTTTGACTGAGGTGCTTCATTTATCCACATCATCATCTGAGCCGCTGTTGCCATTTAATTAGGCTCCTACTGAACCTATCCTTGAAATATGGCAAAAGCCTATGTCTTCGGCAGCAGTGTCAAGGTCCATTGCCAGGAGGTACAAGCCAGCTCCAGGGGACCCATTGTTTTTGTCATCACATCCCATGCCTGAAAGCTTGGTAGTACAGGCTTCTTGTTCCACCAAACTGTCTCTTGGCTCTTTTCGGACAGCTCCGGCTGACAGGGAGTCTAAGAGGATGGAGCAATCTGCCAAGAAAGTCTTCTCCTCCAGAAGTATGGCCCTAAAATCTACCATTCATACATGTTTATTAGGGCGCTATATTCATGCTTTAATGGACTCTGCAAGGGAGGCCGTTACGAAGTTGCCTGGGGATCTCCGAGGACATTTTTCGGAGCTCCTGAATGATACTCAAGCAGCTGCTCGCCAGGTGATAGTCCAGTCTGGACACAGCTGACTCGGTGGCAAGGGCTATGGATTCCTCTGTTGCCACAAGGAGACATGGTTGGTTGAAAGAGTCAGGCTTCTCACCAGATGGACAGGCAACATTAATGGATTTGCCCTTCGATGAGTCACTGCAGTTTATGCCAAGGCAGATTCTGCTCTGCAAAGGTTTAAAGACAGTAAAGCGAATACAAGGTCCTTAGGCCTTTAGTCGCAACCTCAGGATTACAGACAGTTCCGGGGTTTGGGCAGGAACGTGCCTTTCGAGGGAGAAGTTTGCTGCTACAACAGCAGCAGGCCTCGAATCCCCTTCATAGAAGCTACAGGGGAAGGGGCAGAGGTTGCCAATGTCAATCTGCCCATCAGCCATCTTCCTTCTCCTCTTCTTCCTCCCCGGCCAGTGTTGCAGAAAAGCAGCTCCAGCTTCACCATCTTAGAACCTACTTGCCCAGTGGGCGGATGTGTGGCCTATTTTCTGCCTCACTGGAGATCTGTCACTACAGACCTCTGATATTTAGACATTATAGAGAATAGGTATGCCCTTCCCTTCCAGGAGTATCCCCCTCCCCTCCCTTTCCTCCCCAACAAGGGCTTTGTTCGGAAGAGCATCTTCTGCTCCTCCAGCAGGAGGTGCAAACACTGCTTCAGAAGGGCCCAATAAAATTGGTTCCAGAGCAGGAACAGGGTCAGGTATGTTATTGCCAAAACTTTCTGACTCCCAAAAAGACTGATTGTTTACGGCCCATACTCAACCTCAGGATTTTGAACCTTTTCCTTAAGCAGGATAAGTTTAAAATGCTCACCCTGGCACAGGTGCTTCTTGCGCTGGAAAAGGAAGACTGGATGATCTCGATCAATCTTCTGTATGCGCATTTTCACATCCCCTTTCTGAAATCGCATCGGAAAGTATCTCCATTTTATGGTGGGGTCTCAGCATTATCAGTTTGCGGTCTTTCTGTTTGGTCTTACTTCCAAGCCTCAGATCTTCAAAAAGTGACGGCAGTGGTCGCGGCAAATTTCAGAAGGTCGGGGATACCAGTATTCCCTTATCTGGCCGACTGGCTGATCAAAGCCAAGTCGCCAGCGATGGTGTTGCGCCATTTGCAGTTGACAACTTAACTGTTGCTCAGCCTGAGTTTTTCAATAAGTGTGCCCAAG
Organism: Calotriton arnoldi; assembly: GCA_963921515.1. Taxonomy (NCBI): domain Eukaryota; kingdom Metazoa; phylum Chordata; class Amphibia; order Caudata; family Salamandridae; genus Calotriton; species Calotriton arnoldi. The sequence continues at coordinate 1,241,086 of CAWUFW010005249.1, read as the reverse complement.
TCTCACCTGGAGCCCTCTCAGCGCAACCTATTCATAGGGGCAGTACTGGACACTACAGTGAGTCGTGCCTTCATGCCCCCTCAGAGGACTCAGGACATTCAAGCTATGATTCTACACTTTCAGAACGGAGCTTTGGTTCCAATTGAAGGTCCTGCGCCTCCTTGGTCTGTTCGCCTCCTGCATATGAGAGCTCTTCAGTGGTGCCTCCATATGCAGTGGTTGCAGCACAACTAGGATCTCAAGGACTGGGTTAAGATCTCCAGAGACACTGCAACGTATCTCCAATGGTGGGATGTGTCCGACAATGTGTCTCAAGGGAAGCAGTTTCACCCTTCACCTCCGGTGACCGCAGTTATAACGGATGCCTCCACTCTAGGGTGGGGAGCTCATCTGGGGGATTTGGAGATAAAAGGTCTTTGGTCTCCAGAGTAAAGGTTGTTGCATATCATTCATCTGGAATTGGGGGTGATGTGTCTGGCTCTCAAGGCTTAACTCCCTTTCCTTCATGGTCAGTCAATTCAAGTTTTAACAGGCAATACTACAGCGATGTGGTATATAAACAAACAGTGAGCAGAAGGGTTGTATCCTCTCTGCAGAGAAGCTCTGCAACTCTAGTCCTGGGCTCAGGACCATCAGATTTGCATCATCGCAAATCACTTAGCCAGAGTTCAGAATGTACATGCGGACAGTCTGTCGGCATTATTCAGCCGATCACGAGTGGTGCCTCCATCCGGAAGTGGTTCAGCACATTTTCCGGCTGTGGGGCATTCTTCAGTTAGACCTGTTTGCCACTCACGAAATCGCACACTGCCCGTGGTTCTTCAGCCTCCAGTATCCGATGCAGGGAAGCGCTGGAAGACCCGTTTCATTTGGACTGGGGCTCCCAGCTGCTTTACGCGTTTCCCCCTATACCCTTGATTCCTCGGGTTCTGAGGAAGATTCGCATATATATATATATATATATATATATATATATATATATATATATATATATATATATATATATATCCATCCATCCATCCATCCATCCATCCCAGGACTGGCCGCGAAGGGAGTGGTACACAGTCCTTCTTTACCTCTCATTGTGCCCTCTTCTCCGTCTCTCTCTTAGGGCAGACCTCCTCTCACAGATGCAGGGGCAGGTTCTAAACTTCCAGAGCCTGCACCTTCTTGCCTGGAGATTGAATGAGGCAACCAGAGTTCTTTCTCTCTCCCATCTGATGTGGTGGATGTTATTTTATTGGCCGGAAGACACTCCACCAAGACAGTCTATGCTTGCAGATGGACGAAATTTGTGAAATGGTGTGGAGAGCAGTCAATTGACCTTTTGCAGGCCCATTTGTTGAACATTTTGAGTTTTTCCCTTTCCCTGGCCCAGCAAGGTTGCGCTGTTGTAACGGTTTTGGGGTATTTGTCTGCCCTATCGCCATTCCTTTGTATGCCCGATCAAACTTCCCTTTTAAACCCCCTATAGTTTTAAGGTTCATTAAGGGGCTTAATACTTTTCCTCCCACTCCATTTATTATGTCTCAGTGGGATCTTAATCTAGTGCTTACATATCATATGTGTTCTCCTTTTGAACCCTTACATAGTTGCGCTTTAAGGCTTCTTACTTTTAAGACTATATTTTTAGTAGCGATAATCTCTGCTAGAAGGGTGAGTGAACTACAGGCTCTTAGTACTAAGCCTCCTTTCACAACCTCTAATACGATAAATTGGTGCTTAGAAACAGATGGTCTCTCCGTACCACTTGGGACAGTCTATTACTTTGCCTACTTTTTACCCTCCCCCATATCCATCAAAAGAGGAGGAGAGACTAAATCATTTGGACCCTAAAAGGGCTGTGAGCTTCTATATAGACAAAATTTGTGAGTTCAGCATGGATGACCAGCTTGTTTGTAGGATATGTGGGCAAAATGAAAGGGAAAGCAGTTCACAAAAAAAACTTTGTCCAGATGGATAATCCTGTGTACGCCAAGGCTAAGAATGAGCAACCTGAAGGTATTCGAGCTCATTCTGCTAGAGCAAAGTCTTCAACTTCTGCTTTGGCTAGAGGTGTCCCTGTGTTTGACATTTGCAAAACGGCAACTTGGGCCTCCCTCCAAACATTTGCAAAGCATTACGGATTGGATTCAGAAGTGAAGAGGGACTGCCATTTTGCTTGTTCTGTTTTACAGGATTTTTTGGCATAGGCAAGCAAGCACCCACCTCTGAGTGCAGGAATGCTTTGGGATTCTATTCAAAAGGTGGGGAATCCACAGGTAGGTGTATCTATTAGAAGAACAAATTACATATCTCCCTTTCTGCCAAAGTTGGTGTCATTCTCCTCAGACGTTTTTTCTGTATTGTCTAATTTTTCCTATAGAAATTGCACAGGGAAAAGTTGAATAAAGATTCCTCAACTGGTGCTAAAGTTATTAGCAAAACAAAAAAATACTATTCCTATGAAAACTCTGACTCGCGTATAACTACACAGTGTCAACTGCCACTGTTAGATGTATAAATTCCACCTTCTCACATATCAGACCGGCACTCTGGGAGGAACATTTGCATAATTTATTGAAAGCTGAGGCTGTCAAATTATACAACTGTTACCTCTGGAGCGCTGGTCTCATCTGTGAGGAGGTGGGATTCTTGTATTTACGACACACGGACGCACTTATCCGGGCACCACCGATCAGGAAGCACGCTGGCAACGTAGTTACGTAGTTATAGATAGGTCTGCTTTTCCATAGGAAGAGTGGTTTTTGATTTGCTTAGAGCTTTTGCCCCGTTTGACGAATCTTCACAAAACCGGTTTCTCCACCTCCGCTCTTTCCTGGAAAGTTACAGGGTGATCTGTTAAGCAGGGGCCAAGAAAAAAAGGGGGTCCCAAAACTAAATTTCCTCATGTATTTTCCATAGACTTTTTTAAGCATAGCTACCGCAAAAATTGCTCAACGGAATTACGCCAAATTTGACAGGAGGTTATCTTGGTCCAGCAAGGGCGCTATGAGATTCAGTGTAAATCCGTTCAGTAGTTATAGAGATGTTCAAGATAAAAAAATATTTGTATATCTGGAAGGTTGTGTTCGATGGACTGTCGCAAACCCAGTTAAAAAAAAAAATGCAGCGTTCTGAATTGCCCAGGGGGCTTTTATACCCTTGAGCCAGTTTGCTCCCACGGGAGTCAGGCCCCTGATGTTTTCTTGTAAATAATTTATTAAATATGGGAAGGGGGGGTAATTGGGACCTCCCTCCCCGAACCAGGCAGGGCCCCAGGAACAGGAACCCCACCCCATAAATATAAGGAGAGGCAGCATGTGACCTCCCTTCCACAAGACAGTTGTGAGTCCCCTGGACCCCAACTCCTGGGGCCAAATATACTAAGACGGGGAGGTGGGCCCTCCCTGGGCCCCGTGGCCCCATCAGTCAAAGCCAAAATTAGTAGAAAAAGATGAGGGGGGCTTTGCCCCCCTCAAGCTGGTAGCCACGCTGGGGACCCCAAACGCCGGACGTGATACAACAGTGAATAAGATACGAGAGGCCCTTAAAGGGGGGGGGCCAAATGCCCCCTTCGCTTAATTTAATAAAAATACCCCAGGGATGGGGGTCCCTGGGGCCCTTGCTGGTTGGGGGATGAGAGACGTGTGTCCTCCTCCCCTTATCTAAAAAAAAGAGACCCTGAGGGTTGTGGTCCCTGAGGCCACATGTGGATCTGAAAGAAGGGCCGCACACCCCCTCAGGGGTGTGGAATTTTAAAAATAATCTACTTGGCCAGGGGACAAAATGCCACTGAGAGCTACATGTCCTGTAAAATCCACTTGTCCCACCTACTCCTGTCCCTACATGAATTGTAAGAGCTGACAGAGAAACATTTAATATATTTTAGTTTTATTAATTAATAAACAAACGCTTTGCAATGATGCTAAAGAAAAACTTGACAAGTGATATTATCCCTTTTATCCAAACATATAGAAATTGTGTAGAAATACAACAATAAATGATCTTGCATGGCAGGCTGCATTCATATTGACAATACTTCAATAGTTAGGATAGATGTGACCTTTTATGTCTGCACACATGCTTTGTGCCTCCTATTGTAAGCCAGAGATCAATAGCTCTGCTGGGGTCATAATCCTCAAAGTTGGGTCCTTCTACCTAAGAAGCATTAGGTCTTGGAGAACATCTTGATTTAACCATTTTCTTAGTGGGTTCTTAATGATATTCATTGCAGAAAACACATGTTCAGCTTCTGCTGTAGATATGCTGAATGTGAACATCATCTCCACAAGCTTTACTATATTAGTCAAGGTGGAAGGGTTTGTTGCTAGCTGGGTGGAGTATGCAGGCAATACAGAAATGCCTTTGGTCTGAAAGCTTTTCATATGGCTTTTAAGTTCACAAAACTCTTCTAAAATTGCTAACCTCTCGTCTGTGGTGAAAAGTACCTAAAAATGATGTACAATTGCCTCAATATCAGTGAGCCCATATTTATAGAGTTCCTCTCTACTTTCTGGCCACAGTGTATAATCAAATGCCTGAAATCCTTGAACTGGCATGCAATTAAAATTTGCAAACCTCTCATCAATGTGCTTAACCTCACTGTTACTTTGGATTGTTGCTGCTGGTGGGCAGTGTCCTGATAACTTTATTTCTCAGCCATCAGAAGAAATGTTTCCAAACTTCTTTTCTTCAGCGTGGTACACTTTTTTAAACTGCTGCATATATTCACCCAACTCACTTGTTAGGACTACTAGGATCAATGCACACCTCTCTACAGCAGATTGAACATGCAATAAAAGCAGTTCATTAGACTGAAAGAATTCTGAAAGCTGAGACACTGGCTTCAGAATATCTCTCAGACTGTAATTTTTTTTTTTTTTTATAAATGTAAAGCTAGTTACAATTGAGAGGTACTTTTTTGCCTTAGCAGCAGAATCATCACTACCAGCTGCAACCTATCCCAGGTGTAGAACCACGGTCTGCAGGTTTTGTTGCATTGCTGCCAAAGCCCTGGTTTTGCTGGATACCCATCTAACCTATTTAATATCCGTGAAATGTGCAAGGTTTTCATCAATTATTCTTGAAATTTCTTTGGCATCTCTTCGCCTCTTAGGACTATACCAATAAAATTTAAAAATCCATTTCAAAGTTTGCTCAAACTGACAAATAGAGGGATTGGATTTTACAGCATCTAGAATCCCAAGCTGAAGCATTTGGGCTACACAGTGAAACGGCAGAAGAAAAGGAATGTCTTTCTTTAGGAGTGCTGCAACCCCTCCCTTAGATCCCGTCATAACTGCAGCACCATCGAAATTGACAGCTATTTGTGATGTGCCTGGATGTTCTGTAGACCTCGTATCTACTAAATCCAAAGTTAACTTTTGATTCCTTTAACTATACCATCCAGAAAACCTCGAGCATGTGCATGTTCAAGTGGAACAAGATCAGAAAATAGGGTGTAGGGTTTCCCACCATTGACTACTCTCACCAGCATAGTTTCCTGTTCAATGATGGCACTATCTGTGCTTCCATCAGCAATAATGCAGATGAAGCGAGAATTTGAAACTATTTTTTTGATGTCCTGCTGAAGTATATTTGCCTCACATCTTATGAACTCTGGGGCTTTTTCAGGGTTTGCATAATTTTCTCCTATATCCACACTTGCTTTCTTCATAGTCCTACATGCTCGCCGGCATTGACTGGCTCGATGTCGCGGAAACGTCAACGCTCGACGTCTAGAACCATTCGAGCGACGTCGAGAGCCACTTCACACTGGCGACCGACGCTGAGACGGGTGTCGACGTCGAGGGATACCGACTTACCATCGCCAAGAAGTGGGAGATCGACGTCGACAGCGAAACGTCGACGACGTGATTGGTCGACGTCGAGAAACCGTTCATCGTCCAGTGGTCGACGTCGAGGAGCAGGTCGTCGTTAAATGCCAGTCGATGACAGAGATCGACGTCGAGGAGAGGAAAATCTTTCAAAATAAAAAGAATCTACTCATCTGACTCTCATTCCAGATCTCCTTCATTGGTGGAGATACCTGCTTCTCCCACCCTGGTTTCTCCTGCACCGGACCCAGCTGCTCTGACAGCACCACTTCTACCAGTTCCTCCTCCTCTTCCAGTACCTCAGCTTCCGGTACTTCTGTCGTGTAGTTCCTATAGTACCCATGCAGGACCTGCACGTTTGGATAACATAAACCGTGGGCTTGGTGGCAGACTGGCTCTGTGCACCCCCACCGCGTATGTTAGCATGGTTTGCATTAGCTAGCTCACAGTGCCACTAGAATCTCCTCTTATCGGGGAGAGATTAGTTTCTGGCAACCTTAGATCATGACAACCCAAATTCCTCAGAATCGTGGAAACAATGTACTACCTTTCGCTCAGTCACTCGGGCTTACTTATTCGGTTTGTCTCAGAGAGTTACACAGAATAAACAGTCGAGCGTTTCAATAAGTATTTATTGAACAGTTGTTATTCTAGTGTGAAATATATGTGCTGCGGCAACCAGCAGACAATAGCAGAGATATATTATCAGTAGTACGATAAAAGCAAAGGGATAGAACAGTTCTACCATATTGCGATAACCATGAATACATACATGAATTTAAAAAGCATTATGCAAAGTGTGCGTACTCCTACGATGCCTAACTAGATGTACCTGAGTGTACCTAGCATATGTGTAGGTCTAAAACCTAAGAGCCAAGAATCCTTCTAGGATTTAGTCGAACCCCCATACCTGAATAGTGAGAGTGTGGGACACCGTCCTGGTCTCGAGTTGGACACCCCGTCAGGGCTGTGTCAGACCGCTGTCAGCTGGAGCGACTGCATGCAGGAGCCTTCGCGTCTCTGGTCAGTGTGTCAGCATGGAAGTCTCGGTTCCCTGTGTCTTACCGGGGCAAAATGTGGTGTATTTATACCCTAAAGAGTCTCGGTCCTTAGTATGGATTGTATTGGTCTGTCAGACATGAGGAAGACGTCGGGGGTGAACTTTGTACATACATATTATGCAGGTGGTGTATTCCTAGAGAGCCATGCATAATTGATGAGTACAGTGTGGGCCTGTGTTTGGGAAAAACCCTGCTGTATTCAAAACCACAGGATAGTTAACGTTCAGCCCTCAGAGCACGTTGTGTACTAGCAATGAACAATGTAGGTGAAAGATCATGCCTATATAAGGAATCATGACGATAATAGGACATGTACAATTATGACCATAATTGGGCATATGTGGCTATGACCATAATAGGGCAAGTACGAATATGACCATATATGAGCAAATATGAATACGTCCATATCTGAAAGAGACACGTTAGTGACAGATTCCTTACCTTAGAATATCCCCAGGCGTCAGGCTGGATCCGGAAAGTTTTTTGCGTAGCAGTACCCTTGCGCGTCGGTAGGCGGCGTCGTGCGGCTCCGCGTCCGTCGTCGGCGTCGTGATCGCCGGGATGACGTCGCGGGCAGTACTTAGACGCCGCCCCTGCGCGCTGACGTCAGTTCTTCTTTTTCCGCGCCAGTAAGCGCAGATCCGGGAAGAGCAGTGCCCTAGTCACTTTTTGACTATCTTTTTGGTGAATTTTTTCACTGTTTCTTCAACGAGTCTTCACGACTCCTAAGGTGTCGTAGGGATGCCCGGCTTTAAGCCCTGCGAGGAATGTGGTCGCATGATGTCGATCACGGACCCGCACTCGAGTGTCTCTTTTGTCTCGGCCGAGACCACGACACGAAGTCGTGTCCTGACTGCCGGAAACTTCATCCTAAGGCTTTGCGAGAGCGGTCTCGAAAGCTCCTCGAAGTCCGGCATTCGGCTCCGCACCAAGCCCCCGGTCCCGGGAGAGGTCGAGGGGCCGGACGCGGAGTCCACGCCGTTCGTCGGATTCAAAGTCTTCGCGCTCCTCCGGTAAGTCGGAGCACAAGAAGTCTAAGCGGCGTCATCGCTCTAAGACTTCGCCTCGCCGGTCTCGCGACTCGGCTGAGGTCCCTGTCGGCACCGTCCCCGCCCCCGCGGCCCCGGACGTGCCTGTCGAGTTACCCCCGCAGTACCCGCCTCTACCCGGGCTCGGGGCGACTCCGGCCGATATACAGGAATTCCTGTCGGCCATGGCCCGCCTCTTCGGGCCTCAAGGTCCCTCCGGTGCGCCTTCGGGCCCCGCGGGCCCTGATGGGGTTGCTCCGGCGCCGCCGCCGACTCCGGTCCCGGCGTCGCCTGTCCCACCAGCCTTCGCCCCGCCTCGGCCCGGCCCCGGCCTCGACCCCGGCTCCGGTGGTGCCGCAACCCCCATCGACGCCGGTTGACCTAACCACGCCTCCGCCGACGCCGATGTCCCCGGTGCCGCTTCCGACGCCGTCCGGGGCTCCGGGCGGCGTCGCTCCCCGGTTCTCTCCGGGTCCGGACATGGAGCCGGACCGGCGCCGCCCGACGCCGCTTCCGGCGCCGATGAGACCTTGGGTCCCTGATGTCCCTCCTCCTCCATATTTTCAACCTGAGGAGGACCAGGAGAGCTGGGAGGGTCTGAGGACCCTCTCACACAACAGTGCGAGTTTGACCCGGACTGGGTTGAGGAACTTGGGGATGCCAGTGGTCTGGATACCTCCCTGACTCTGGCATGCTGTCTCCTCCCGTGGCAACGGAGGAGGGGGCTAATTTTGCAACGGTGTTGCGTAGAGCTGCTGGAGCCTTAAATCTCCAGTTGCCTACAGTGGTCGCCAGGTCTAACATCCTGACTGAAGTGCTTCAGCCGGCGGCCTCCTCTGCGGAGACTGTGCTGCTGTTCAACGAGGCACTGACTGACGTTCTTTTGGGTGCCTGGTCCAAACCCACCACAGGGGCTCCTGTGGATAGGAACGTGGCCCGACGCCATCGCCCTGCTCCGGGCGACCCCCTGTTTCTCTCCCAACACCCCACCCCTGAGAGCTTGGTTGTCCAAGCCTCTGCCTCCCAAACCGCCTTCCCTACCGCCCCTCCGGATAGGGAATCCAAGCGCCTGGATCACTTTGGGAAGAAGGCTTTCTCTCCTCCAGTGCTGGCTTGCGGTCTGTTAATACCGCTTGCCTCTTGGGCCGATACACCCACTCCCTGTGGGATTCGGTGGCAACTGTTTTGCCGCAGTGTTCTGAGGAGGTCCAGACACTGCTTACCCGCGCCATTGCGGAAGGGCGTGATGCGGCTAAATATACCATCCGCTGTGGCCTTGATACCGCCGACTCGCTGGGCAGATCGCTTGCAACGACGGTGGCGCTGCGTCGCCACGCCTGGCTGAGAACCACTGGTTTTTCAGGGGATGTCCAGAATACACTCATGGACATGCCCTTTGATGGAGTCGGTCTTTTGGTTCGAAGGTAGACCATGCGCTGGAGCGTTTCAAGGACTCACGGGCTACTGCTAAGTCCCTGGGCCTTGCTGTTGTGCGCCCTCCGCTCACGTCTGCTTTTCGCCCCTTTCGTGGCCACGGAAGGGGCGCCCAGTCACGTCCACAGCCCGGCCAACGGCCCGCGCAGCAAGCGCCTTCGCGTGGCCGAGGACGTGGATACCGCCGTGGCGGTTCGGGCAACCAGCGTGCGGGTCAGGCCACCACCTCCAACCCGTCCGCGGCCTCCAAGCCCTCCTAGTCCCTCCTTTCAGGTGCACAGTACGCCAGTCGGGGCAGGGTCCGCCATCACCTTCACCGCTGGCGTCCCATCACCTCGGACAGGTGGGTCTTGGACATTGTCCGAAGGGGCTACTCCTCCCCTTCGAGACCACCCCCAGCCATGCCACCTCAATTCCACCGCATGTCAGGGGATCACTTGGTGCTTCTACAGAAGGAAGTCACGGCCCTCTTGGCCAAGAGGGCCATCGAGCATGTTCCGACCCCAGAAGTAGGGCGTGGTTGCTACTCCCACTACTTTCTGGTGCCCAAAAAGGACAAGGAGGACATGCGTCCTATCTTGGACCTCCGGAACGCCAATCGCTTCCTCCGGAAGGAGAAGTTCAAGATGCTCACCCTAGCTCAGGTCTTGACTGCCCTCGACCCCGGAGACTGGTTGGTAGCGCTGGACTTGCAGGACGCCTATTTCCACATCCTCGTCCTGCCGGCCCACCGGCGTTACCTTCGGTTCACGGTAGGCCTCGAGCATTTTCAGTTCACCGTGCTCCCTTTGGCCTTACCAGTGCCCCTCGGGTGTTCACGAAAGTGATGGCGGTGGTCGCAGCTCATCTGCGCCGGGCAGGGGTTTCAGTCTTCCCCTACCTCGACGACTGGCTGCTGAAGGCGGGCTCGTCCCAGGCAGTCGTCTCCCACCTCCAGACTACGGCCGAACTCCTGCACTCGCTGGGGTTCTCCATCAATGTGCCAAAGTCGCATCTGATTCCTTCTCCACAGCTCCTTTTCATCGGAGCAGTTCTGGACACGACGCAGTTTCGGGCCTATCCTCCCGAACGGCGAGTCCGGGATATTCAGGCTATGATTCCGATCTTTCAGCCTTTATCCTGGGTTTCGGTACGGATGACCCTGAGGCTGCTGGGCCTCATGGCCTCCTGCATCCTGCTGGTCAATCATGCCAGATGGCATATGCGGGCTCTGCAGTGGGACCTGAAGTTCCAGTGGGCGCAGCACCAGGGCAACCTGTCCGATCACGTCCAGATCTCGGAGGGGACTGCAAGACAGTTGCAGTGGTGGCCTCGGACCGGCAATGGGTCATGGGCAGATCCCTCTCCCTTCCCCAGCCAGAGCACACAGTTGTGACGGACGCCGTCCCTTCTGGGATGGGGCGGTCACATGGGAGAGGCGGAGATCAGAGGCCTCTGGTCTCCGGCGGAGTCCCGGCTCCATATCAACCTTCTGGTGCTCGGGCGATCCGGCTTGCACTCAAGGCATTCCTTCCCTCTGTCAAAGGGACGGTAGTGCAGGTGTTCACCGACAACACCACCGCCATGTGGTACTGCAACAAACAGGGCGGGGTGGGGTCGTGGACCCTTTGTCAGGAGGCTCTGCGCCTCTGGACATGGGTGGAACATCAGGGCATGTTCCTGATGGTTCAACACCTGGCAGGTTCCCTGAACGCCAGGGCGGACGAACTCCAGCCGCAGGTGCATGATGGATCACGAATGGCGTCTTCACTCGGAAGTGGCGCAAGGACTCTTTCTACAGTGGGGAGAGCCTTGGTTAGATCTATTCGCCACCGAAGAGAACGCGCAATGTCATCAGTTTTGCGCGTTGGAAGTTCCAAGGCGGCACTCGCCGGCGACGCTTTCGTCACGAGTGGAGTTGCGGTCTATTGTACGCCTTTCCGCCTATACCACTTCTACCCAGAGTGTTGAAGAAGATTCGGCACGACCGGGCCCAAGTCATTCTTGTGGCTCCGGACTGGGCTCGAAGAGTTTGGTATCCCGAGCTACTCAGTATGAGCGTAGATCCCCCGATCCGTCTGCCTCTTCGGGAGGATCTTCTGTCGCAGCAGCAGGGGACGGTCCTCCACCCGAACCTGTCCAGTCTACACCTGCTTGCGTGGAGACTTGAGCGGCGGCAGTTGATTCCTTTCGACTTGCCTCCCGAAGTTTGTGATGTGATTCTGGCAGCCAGGCGTCCCTCCACTAAGGTGGTATACGCCTGCAGGTGGAACAAATTTGTGGCATGGTGCACAGCAAAGGCTGTGAACCCCCTTTCTGCCCCTCTTTCTGAGGTCCTTCTGTTCCTTCTTTCTCTGGCCCAACAGGGTTCTGCCCTGGGTACCATCAAGGGTTATCTCTGTGCTATCTCGGCCTTCCTCAGGCTCCCTGATCAGCCCTCCCTTTTCAAGTCCCCTGTTGTTAACAGGTTCTTAAAAGGCATTACACACCTCTTTCCTCCTGTTCCATTTGTGATGCCTCAGTGGGACTTGAACTTGGTTCTTACCTTTTAATGTGCGCTCCCTTTGAGCCTCTGCATAACTGTCCTCTTCGTCTTCTGACTCTAAAGACAGCCTTTCTGGTGGCCATCACCTCCGCTCGGCGGGTGAGTGAGCTCCAGGCTTTATCTTGCAAACCTCCCTTTCTGTCTGTTCATCCAGACAAGGTTGTTCTTCGGACGCGTCCGTCCTTCTTGCCAAAGGTGGTTACTGCCTTTCACATTGGGCAGACCATCACTTTGCCTACCTTCTTTCCACCGTCTGGACCCAAAACGTGCGCTCTCCTTCTATATCGACCGCACAAAACACTTCCGGGTGGATGACCAGCTCTTTGTTGGCTACGTGGGCGCCAAAAAAGGTCGGGCGGTGCACAAACGAACCATCTCCCGCTGGGTTACCTTGTGCATCAAGACCTGCTATTCTTTGGCTAAGAAGGAGCCTCCTGTTGGGCTGCGTGCCCATTCCACCAGGGCAACGGCTGCTACCACGGCCTTGGGCCGCGGTGTTCCGCTGCCCGTTATTTGTCAGGCAGCTACGTGGGCCTCGCTGCACACGTTTGTCAAGGCAGTAATGCTTTGTAGTCAGGTCCGGAGGGACGGCTTCTTTGGCCGTTCTGTCCTCCAGGACTTCCTTGTCTGATCTTTGTTCGCAGACCCACCACCGGGTTGGTATTGCTGGGGTATCTATTCTAAGGTAAGGAATCTGTCACTAACGTGTCTCTTTCAGATGCACAAGTTACTAACTTGTGTAACGATATATCTGTAAGAGACAGTAGTTAGTGACAGATTCCTTACCGCCCCACCCATCCTCCCCGTTCTGCGAACTGATTTCTAGGGTTAACGACATCCCTTTCAGGGCCCTAGTATTTTTCAGACACCTATGTCAGCTTCTTGCATGGCTCTGCGTTCCTGGCGCGGAAAGTCGTGTACAGAACTGACGTCAGCGCGCAGGGGTGGCGCCTAAGTACTGCCTGCGACGTCATCCCGGCGATCACGACGCCGACGACGGACGCGGAGCCGCACGACGCCGCCTACCGACGCGCAAGGGTACTGCTACGCAAAAAACTTTCCGGATCCAGCCTGGCGCCTGGGGATATTCTAAGGTAAGGAATCTGTCACTAACTACTGTCTCTTACAGATATATCGTTACACAAGTTAGTAACTTGTGCTTTAGGGCATGTACGAACAGGTCTACATTAGGGCCTCTATACGGGACATAACACCCACTCCTCTTTCGAATTGGATAACAATGACCATACTTAAAATCTGGCCAATTAAAAGTATCATATTTAAAAGCAAGTAAAAACATGGTTTTAAAATCTTTTTAAAAAAATTCTTCTAAAACGTTAGTAATTCAGCTAATTTCAATTGACACTAAAAGAATGTCTATTTTGTTTCTCCATATAAGTTGCCTCACTCAAAGCGGAAGAAGGCCATGCTTTTCTCAAGCGAAAGTGTCAATTTAGGAAATGTTCCAATTTTGCTCGTTTGTTTTGAAACGAGTGAAGAAGCCGAATTCTTTCCCAGGAGACGATGAGCCAATTCAAGATTAAGCGTCCTGGCTGGGAAGCACAATATTATCGTGTTAGCTGCTGCAGACGACAAATCCAACGCCTCACAGAGAACGTCAATCGCACATAGATGGAATGTAGCACTGCCAACAGTCGGTGCTGCGGCAGCTTGTGTGGCAGTTGTTACCTGGGTACCTGTGGAGGAGTCACCTAACCCAGCAGGAGCAAACGGCACCTGTGGATTCTCTAGGAATGCGTTCATCAGAATTGGAAGCCGCTGGGGACAACGCAGAGCATGGGCCTTTATGGGGTCCAGCATTGCATCCGTGTCCGGAGGCGCATCTGATGGAAATGTTAGACAAAGATCCAACGTGCATTCTTCTCCGCAGAACAGGCATCGAAGAACAGGTAAGATGCAGTCTACCCAGACTGGTCTAAACGATAGAAACCAGGAGGCATTGAGTTCTCGCAGGCAAGGAATGCCCATAAGTTGTACCATGTGTTCACGGTATGTCCGCTCCAGGAGCGTGTTCGCCATTCCCTCGGGAATTGGGCCGTCCATTGCGTAGCAGTAGTATTATGAATAGGACCCCTGCAACCAGCAATAGGATAAGCGGGAATCCTCCAAATACGCTTCCCAATACGGAGTGTATAAAATTTGGGATTACTCCGAGGACTGTCTGAAAGGTGCTTAACAGTCCTGACCCTATGGTCTTAAATAGGTGTACAATTCCGCTCGTATCTGACATATTAAAGATGCGTCCCACCATTTCTACGAAATGAAAGGGGCAGTTTGTACTTATAAGCGCCTGTATCTCGGTCGAGGTCCTTGCAACTTGAAGTTCAAAGGTTTCTCGAGCGGAGGTTAAGGGCACGGGTTGCTGTAAAAGCATGGCTTTCAATCTGCTCAGAGTATCAAATTGTATGAAAGAAACATTCAGTGAAGGCCATAGCTGCGCCTCTCTGACTGTGTTCAGTGGTGTTCAGGGTTACTTGCATACAGCAAGTAACCCTGGAGTTACCAGTGACCAGATAGGCGACGCCGGGAAGCATCCCACAGTAACCTTGATCATTTAGCATTAAGTAACTCCCATTCGAGAGCAGCTGAAAAACCGGCGTGATCATGGCCGCTGGGGTCCCTGACATGCAACAAGATAAGTTCGCTACTGAACCGCTACAGGCTCCGTGCAGAGAAATATCTTGACACATGAGAGAAACGCTTAAAGCATTCTTGCAGTTTGTACCACTCAGATACACTTCTCGATCCCCATTCCGGCATCTGTATCTATATGGTAACTCCCAAGTTTCCTTGATGTATCCCTTACCCATTTTCTCATATTTGCCTGCCTCTGCTCAAGGCAATACTGAAATTGGAACGTAGTGACCGGCAGAGTGATTTGGCCATGAATTAGCCATTCTGTTGATGGTGATTCAGCTACAGTGAAAGGTAACCTTTCCAGTTTCTCAATACGCAGGATTGTATATTTGGCTCCCCTTTGTGCCATTTCGGTCTATCAGTCAGATTGTATTCTGAAAACAGAGACGTGGTGTTTATAAAACGCCAGGGCACATAGCCTGCACGCAAAGATTGCAGCGTCCAGGGGGGGCGTGGTTACGGCGCGAAGCGGATTGGCTGCCTCTTGAGGGAGCTCCGCACGCCAGACTCACTTATTCGGCGAGTACCATGAGTTAAGGACACCTGTGCCGTTAAAAAACTACATGCTGCGGTGACTACATCCCCGTGGCAAGATCGGGGAAGTTTTTGAGACTGTCGGTGCGGAGGAACCCACTGGAATCGGCGGTTGTCTCTCCTGATCGACCGCGAAGAAAATGGCGCCCGCCCGCGACTGCTGCAAGAGAGCAACGCTGAAAAAGGGAAAGTGGCGCGGTGCACGCACTCGTTGCACCTATTCCAGAGAGACGGCGTACTGCATCACACGAGACAGCGCTCTGCCGGCAGTGGGTGATTTCCGAGTCGGGGCTACAACCAGCGTGGTGGGAGCCGCGGCTGCGGCGGAGGGAGCCCCGGAGATCTGCAGCTGCTGTAGCGGGACGGGAGGAGCTGCCTGCGGACCTGACCCGGGACGGAGCTCGGTGCGCCTCGAGACCCGGAGGAGGTGCGGTAGGTGGGGCGGGGGCCGCGTACTGGGCCGGGTGCTGGTCGGGCTGCGTGGCCTTGCTTGGATGCCCCTGACTTAGTACATGGTGGTATTTGAGAGGGCCAGGGCGGGCTGACTGCACTGGGCGCGGAGAGGCGGCACCGCCACTGCTTGCCAGGGGGGAGTTGTGCAGGCTTGCCGCCCCGTGGCGTGGAGGTGCCGGTTTGAACGCCTTGGTGCCAGACCTAGCCTGCTTCTGCGGGCTGAGGTGTGCGGAGCTCTGCTGGTGCTTTTGAGCTGCGGGGGGGGCCGTGTTCGAACCCCTGGCACGTGAGGGTGCTGGCGCGGCTTGGGAGCATCCTGGGTGGTGCGGACTGAGTCACTGGCGGCAGACCTTATACATGGCAGAGCGGCCGTACTTCTACTAGAAAACAGCGGGGAGCTGTTGTGGCGGTTCTTGGATCTCGTTGTGGCGCTGCTGGGTATATCTTAACATTCTGTGTGGGGGCGATTCCTGAGGCCTGACTGACCGCTGCCTGGGTGGTAGTGATTGTAGGAGACGACTGCGGGCTATGTTCGCGACCACGCTGACCTCCTGAGATTGACCGTGGCAAGCGCCTCTACAGGTTGCTATACTTACCTGGCTGCTGTGGGGTGTTGCGAAATTGTTGCACTGCTGGAGAGCTGGCCTGTTGACGCAGTGGATTTGAGCATTGGAACTTTGACCCCGAGGAGAGACGTGGCGGGGATGGCGCATTGTACTCTGCTCACATACTGCCACCATTATGGGAAAATCTGACCCCAAACAGCCGAAACTCCAGTTTGAAAGTAAACGTAACACACGCGCAAGCGAAGCCATGGGGGATCAGCCTGGGACGCAGGGTGCTTCAGGACGGTGGAAGACTTGGAGGACGACACCAGGACTATCCTGCTAGAACTATGCTCTGGGATGAAATCAATAGACAGTAAAATAGACGCGCTAGCGGCTGGCCTTGATGTGGTGAAGAAGAAGGTGGACAAGCATGAGCATAGACTGGATGTCCTGGAAAACAGACTATCGGACACGCAGGACTCGCAAGCGGAATCCCGGACCCAAATTCTACAAATGGAGAAGATTTTAGAGGTGATAAAGGCAAAAAATGAGGATTTGGAAGCGCGCTCTAGCCGCAACAACCTTCACATAATTGGCCTGCCAGAATCCACCGCCATATCCAAAATGGAGACATTCGTTGATGGCCTGCAGCGCGAACTGTTTGGCTCAGTGTTGTCCACAGTAATGATCGTTGAGAGGGCGCACCGCTCACTGGGCCTCAGACCTAAACCGGGGGCGCAGCCGCGCCCGATCATAGCGCGCCTACTGAACTATGCTGACGGAGACGCCATTTTGAGGGAGGCCAGAGCTAAGGCCCCCATTAACTATAAAGGAGACAACCTGTCCTTTTTTCCAGATTACACCCCGGCAGTGCAGGCAGCGCGTAGAGAGTTTGTGCCGGTGAAGAAGCTGCTGCAGACTGCCTCTGTACCATATGCAATGTTGTACCCTGCCAAATTGAAAATTTCTCACGAGGGGCAGGCGCATTTCTTCACGGACTCAAAGTCAGCCCTGAAATTTTCAAAACATATCTGCAAATCCAGGCCCCGACAGAACAGGCCGGGGAGCCCATCAGCCTCACCGAATTTAGAAGACACGGATTAGTGATGGTGAAATTGTTTTCCTTTTGATGGCAAAGGGTGGATTTATAATAGAGCTGCGGTCGATCGCTGATCTGATCTTGTGTGTTTGAACAGTTGCAGATAGGGGATGACTCCCATATACATATGTCACATGTTTGCATGTAGTTGTATCGACTTGTGCTGGGTCAGCGTATTAGATGTTGACCACATTAATGGTTGATGGCGCACAGGTGTGCCACACAGTTAGTCTGGCAAGTCTCACCACGGTGTGAGTGTTCGCTGCCGTTCCCTCCCCCCTAGCGGGTGTTCCCCACTTGTTGAGTTGTATGGAAGATGGGGTAAATGTGTGGGAGGGGGGATGGAGCTGGTCTCGACCTAATTGGGAGGTTGGAGTGGGTGGGGGGCAGTGGGCGGGGCGATGGGGGTATGTGTTGTATTTTATTTGTGTGGTTGTTGCATTGATGTCGGTTGGAATGAGAGCTGATCATTATGGCGAGTTGGCCGTCTGCGGCAATGGCACTGCCCTTCTGTCGACCGCGTTAATTATTAGGTTGTCGGGGGTCATTCAGCTCCGATATGGGTGAGCGATACCGGTTGTTGACTTGGAATGTGAGGGGCCTCAATTCTCCTAAGAAAGTACGCCAGGTGTTGGCCTACTTGACTCGCCATGACATACATATAGCTTTGTTGCAGGAAACACATTTGACTAAGCATACAGAGCGAGGTATTGCTGGAAGATGGGCGGGATTTAAACTGGCGTCTTCGTTTTCATCATATGCCAGAGGTACGTTGATTCTGATTAAACGGGGTATCTGAAAGAGACACGTTAGTGATAGATTCCTTACCTTAGAATATCCCCAGGCGTCAGGCTGGATCCGGAAAGTTTTGCGTAGCAGTACCCTTGCGCGTCGGTAGGCGGCGTCGTGCGGCTCCGCGTCCGTCGTCGGCGTCGTGATCGCCGGGATGACGTCGCGGGCAGTACTTAGACGCCGCCCCTGCGCGCTGACGTCAGTTCTTCTTTTCCGCGCCAGCAAGCGCAGATCCGGGAAGAGCAGTGCCCTGGTCAATTTTTGACCATACTTTTTGGTGATTTTTTCACTGTTTTTTCCATCTTTAAGGTGTCGTAGGGATGCCCGGCTTCAAGCGATGCGGCGCCTGTGCGCGGATGATGTCCGTCACCGACCCGCATTGGGAGTGTCTCTTCTGCCTCGGCCGAGGCCACGACACCGAGTCTTGTCCCGAATGCCAGGCCCTCAACCCGAAAGCTTTGCGAGAGCGGTCTCGAAAGCTCCTCGAGGCCCGGCATTCGGCTCCACGGAGGCCCCGGTCGCGTGAGAGGTCCAGGGGTCGCTCGCGGAGTGCACACCGGTCGTCGGCGTCGAAGTCTTCTTCGTCCGGTAAGTCTAAGCACAAGAAGTCCAAGAAGCATCGTCGCTCTCGGACTTCGCCTCGCCGGTCTCGCGACTCGGCTGAGGCCCCTCCCGGCACCGTCCCCCGGCCCCGGACTTGCCTGTGGAGTCGCCCCCGTCCTACCCGCCCTTCCCGGGTTCGGGGGCGGATCCGGCCAAGGTACAGGAGTTCCTGTCGGCCATGGCCCGCCTCTTCGGGCCTTCAGGCCCCTCCGGTGCGCCTTCGGGCCCCGCGGGCCCTGATGGGGTTGCTCCGGCGTCGCCGGCGGCTCCGGCCCCGGCGTCGCCCGGGACTCCAGCCTCGATCCCGGCTCCGGCTTCGGCCCCGGCCTCGATCCCGGCTCCACAACCCCCATCGACGCCGGTCGACCTCACGACACCTCCGCCGGCGCCGATGTCTCCGGTGCCGTTCTCGACGCCGCCCTGGGCTCCGGGCGGCGTCGTCCCCCAGTTCCTTCCGGCTCCGGACATGGACCCGGAGCGACGCCGCTCGACGCCGGCTCCGGCGCCGAGGGGCCCTTGGGTCCCAAATGTCCCTCCTCCTCCTTATTTTGAACCAGAGGAGGACCAGGAGGACTGGGAGGGGTCTGATGACCCTCTGACTCGCAACTGTCAGTATGATGAGGACTGGACAGAGAGTCTAGGGGAGGCCAGTGGTCTGGATACTTCTCCTGACACTGGCATGCTGTCTCCTCCCGTGGCTACGGAGGAGGGGGCCAATTTTGGTACGGTGTTGCGTAGGGCTGCTGGGGCCTTACGTCTCCAGCTCCCTACTTTGACGGTCAAGCCTAACATCTTGACAGAGGTGCTTCAGCCGGCAGCCTCCTCTGCGGAGACTGTGCTGCCGTTTAACGACGCCCTCACAGACGTTCTTTGGGCGCCTGGTCCAAGCCCAACACAGGGGCTCCTGTGGATCGGAACGTGTCACGACGCCATCGCCCCGCTCCGGGCGACCCCCTGTTTCTTTCTGTCCACCCCACTCCTGAGAGCTTGGTTGTCCAAGCCTCCGCTTCCCAAACCGCCTTCCCTACCGCTCCTCCGGATAGGGAATCCAAACGCCTGGATCAGTTTGGGAAGAAAGGTTTTTCTTCCTCCAGTGCTGGCTTGCGGTCCGTTAACACCGCTTGTCTTTTGGGCCGCTATACCCACTCTCTGTGGGATTCGGTGGCGGATGTTTTGCCCCAGTGCCCTGAGGAGGTCCAGGCACTGCTTTCCCGCGCCATTGCGGAAGGAAGGGATGCGGCCAAATACACTATCCGTTGTGGCCTTGACACCGCCAACTCGCTGGGCAGGTCGATTGCAACGACGGTGGCGCTCCGCCGCCACGCCTGGCTGAGAACCACTGGTTTTTCAGGGGATGTCCAGAATACTCTCATGGACATGCCCTTTGATGGAGTCGGTCTTTTTGGGTCCAAAGCAGACCATGCGTTGGAGCGCTTTAAGGACTCACGGGCTACTGCCAAGTCCCTGGGCCTTTCTGCTACACGCCTCCGCTGCCTTCTGCTTTTCGCCCCTATCGTGGCCACGGTAGGGGCGCCCCTTCACGTCAGCAGCCCAGCCACCGGCCCGCGCAGCAGGCGTCTTCGCGTGGCCGAGGACGTGGATTCCGCCGTGGCGGATCGGGCAACCAGCGTGCGGGTCAGGCCACCACCTCCAACCCGTCCGCGGCCTCCAAGCCCTCCTAGTCCCTCCTTTCAGGTGCACGGCACGCCAGTAGGGGGCAGGGTCCGCCATCACCTTCCCCACTGGCGCACCATCACCTCGGACAGGTGGGTCTTGGACATTGTCCGAAGGGGCTACTCCCTCCCCTTCGAGACCACCCCCCAGCCATGCCACCTCAACTCCACCGCATGTCAGGGGATCACTTGGTGCTTCTACAGAAGGAAGTCACGGCCCTCTTGACCAAGAGGGCCATCGAGCATGTTCCGACCCAGAAGTAGGGCGTGGTTGCTACTCCCACTACTTTCTGGTGCCCAAAAGGACAAGGAGGACATGCGTCCTATCTTGGACCTCCGGAACGTCAATCGCTTCCTCCGGAAGGAGAAGTTCAAGATGCTCACCCTAGCTCAGGTCTTGACTGCCCTCGACCCTGGAGACTGGTTGGTAGCGTTGGACTTGCAGGACGCATATTTCCACATCCCCGTCCTGCCGGCCCACCGGCGTTACCTTCGGTTTACGGTAGGCCACGAGCATTTTCAGTTCACCGTGCTCCCCTTTGGCCTTACAAGTGCCCCTCGGGTGTTCACGAAAGTGATGGCGGTGGTCGCGGCTCATCTGCGCCGGGCAGGGGTTTCAGTCTTCCCCTACCTCGACGACTGGCTGCTGAAGGCGGGCTCGTCCCAGGCAGTCGTCTCCCACCTCCAGACTACGGCCGAACTCCTGCACTCGCTGGGGTTCTCCATCAATGTGCCGAAGTCGCATCTCATTCCTTCTCCACAGCTCCTTTTCATCGGAGCAGTTCTGGACACGACGCAGTTTCGGGCCTATCCTCCCGAACGGCGAGTCCGGGATATTCAGGCTATGATTCCGATCTTTCGGCCTTTATCCTGGGTTTCGGTAAGGATGACCCTGAGGCTGCTGGGCCTCATGGCCTCCTGCATCCTGCTGGTCAATCATGCCAGATGGCATATGCGGGCTCTGCAGTGGGACCTGAAGTTCCAGTGGGCGCAGCACCAGGGCAACCTGTCCGATCACGTCCAGATCTCGGAGGGGACTGCAAAACAGTTGCAGTGGTGGCTCTCGAACCGGCAATGGGTCATGGGCAGATCCCTCTCCCTTCCCCAGCCAGAGCATACAGTTGTGACGGACGCGTCCCTTCTGGGATGGGGCGGTCACTTGGGAGAGGCGGAGATCAGAGGCCTCTGGTCTCCGGCGGAGTCCCGGCTCCATATCAACCTTCTGGAGCTCCGGGCGATCCGGCTTGCACTCAAGGCATTCCTTCCCTCTGTCAAAGGGAAGGTAGTGCAGGTGTTCACAGACAACACCACCGCCATGTGGTACTGCAACAAACAGGGCGGGGTGGGGTCTTGGACCCTTTGTCAGGAGGCTCTGCGCCTCTGGACATGGCTGGAACATCAGGGCATGTTCCTGATGGTTCAACACCTGGCAGGTTCTCTGAACGCCAGGGCGGACGAACTCAGCCGCAGGTGCATGATGGATCACGAATGGCGTCTTCACTCGGAAGTGGCGCAAGGACTCTTTCTACAGTGGGGAGAGCCTTGGTTAGATCTATTCGCCACCGAAGAGAACGCGCAATGTCATCAGTTCTGCGCGTTGGAATTTCCAAGGCGGCACTCGCTCGGCGACGCTTTTCGTCGCGCGTGGAGTTGCGGTCTGTTGTACGCCTTTCCGCCTATACCACTTCTACCCAGAGTGTTGAAGAAGATTCGGCACGACCGGGCCCAAGTCATTCTTGTGGCTCCGGACTGGGCTCGAAGAGTTTGGTATCCCGAGCTACTCAATATGAGCATAGATCCCCCGATCCGTCTGCCTCTTCGGGAGGATCTTCTGTCGCAGCAGCAGGGGACGGTCCTCCACCCGAACCTGTCCAGTCTACACCTGCTTGCGTGGAGATTGAGCGGCGGCAGTTGATTCCTTTCGACTTGCCTCCCGAAGTTTGTGATGTGATTCTGGCAGCCAGGCGTCCCTCCACTAAGGTGGTATACGCCTGCAGGTGGAACAAATTTGTGGCATGGTGCACAGCAAAGGCTGTGGATCCCCTTTCTGCCCCTCTTTCTGAGGTCCTTCTGTTCCTTCTGTTCCTTCTCTCTCTGGCCCAACAGGGTTCTGCCCTGGGTACCATCAAGGGTTATCTTTGTGCTATCTCGGCCTTCCTCAGGCTCCCTGATCAGCCCTCCCTTTTCAAGTCCCCTGTTGTTAACAGGTTCTTAAACGGCATTACTCACCTCTTCCCTCCTGTTCCGTTTGTAATGCCTCAGTGGGACTTGAACTTGGTTCTTACCTTTTTAATGTGCGCTCCCTTTGAGCCTCTGCATAACTGTCCTCTTCGTCTTCTGACTCTAAAGGCAGCCTTTCTGGTGGCCATCACCTCCGCTCGGCGGGTGAGTGAGCTCCAGGCTCTTTCTTGCAAACCTCCCTTTCTGTCTGTTCATCCAGACAAGGTTGTTCTTCGGACGCGTCCGTCCTTCTTGCCAAAGGTGGTTACTGCTTTCCACATTGGGCAGACCATCACTTTGCCCACCTTCTTTCCGCCTCCGGATCCTTCCAGAGAGGAAGAGAGGCTCCACCGTCTGGACCCAAAACGTGCGCTCTCCTTCTATATCGACCGCACAAAACACTTCCGGGTGGATGACCAGCTCTTTGTTGGCTACGTGGGCGCCAAAAAGGTCGGGCGGTGCACAAGAGGACCATCTCCCGCTGGGTTACCTTGTGCATCAAGACCTGCTATTCTTTGGCTAAGAAGGAGCCTCCTGTTGGGCTGCGTGCCCATTCCACCAGGGCAACGGCTGCTACCACGGCCTTGGGCCGCGGTGTTCCGCTGCCGGTTATCTGTCAGGCAGCTACGTGGGCCTCGCTGCACACGTTTACTAAGCATTACTGCCTTGACAGTCAGGTCCGGAGGGACGGCTTCTTTGGCCGTTCTGTCCTCCAGGACTTCCTTGTCTGATCTTTGTTCGCAGACCCACCACCGGGGTTGGTATTGCTGGGGTATCTATTCTAAGGTAAGGAATCTATCACTAACGTGTCTCTTTCAGATGCACAAGTTACTAACTTGTGTAACGATATATCTGTAAGAGACAGTAGTTAGTGATAGATTCCTTACCGCCCACCCATCCTCCCCGTTCTGCGAACTGATTTCTAGGGTTAAGGACATCCCTTTCAGGGCCCTAGTATTTTTCAGACACCTGTGTCAGCTTCTTGCATGGCTCTGCGTTCCTGGCGCGGAAAGTCGTGTACAGAACTGACGTCAGCGCGCAGGGGCGGCGTCTAAGTACTGCCCGCGACGTCATCCCGGCGATCACGACGCCGACGACGGACGCGGAGCCGCACGACGCCGCCTACCGACGCGCAAGGGTACTGCTACGCAAAACTTTCCGGATCCAGCCTGACGCCTGGGGATATTCTAAGGTAAGGAATCTATCACTAACTACTGTCTCTTACAGATATATCGTTACACAAGTTAGTAACTTGTGCGTCGCATTTGTACCTACCCGGACATATGCAGATGAGGGGGGCGATGTGCAATGGTGCAGGGGAAGCTGGGAGGCTCTTTGGTAACTATAGTCAGCATGTACGGGCCTATTGCAGATGACCCGGAGTGTTTCTTACTGATGTATGCTAAACTGAGGGTCTGGCCGGAAGCAGATATTCTGTGGGGAGGAGACCTAAACACATACTTGAATCCTGAGCTGGATAAGTCCAATCCACTGTCACACTGAACTCCCAGAGTAGCCCACTGCGTGAAGAGTGCTATGGTAGAATTTGGATTGAGTGATGTGTGGAGGGTGCGAAATGCCCAAGTGAAAGAGGGAACGCATGCGACGCCGCTACACAACAGCTGGTCGCGACTAGACTATTGGCTACTGGGTGGGGATGCGATAGAATGGGTACTGGAGGTCGCAAACTTGCCGCGTACGTTATCAGATCACAATCCGGTACAGTTAGATAAAAGGTCCCGACGGCCATACATCGTCCATTTACGTGGCGGCTTCGCTCGGAGGCACTACTCGATCCGGTGTATGAAGCTACAGTGCGGGAAGCCATAGAACAATACTTTTTACTAAATAAGGGTTCAGTGGATGATGCCTCCACCCTGTAGGAGGCTTTAAGGCAACAATCAGGGGGTGTGCATTGGCACCGCGGCAGGCATTTTGAAAGATATTAGAGCGCAGCTTCTCAAAGCTGAGACCGCGCTTCAGATATTGGAACGTAGCTACACAGTGGCTCCATCGGCTGATACCTTAGCCCGCATACACGAGCTGATTCTGGAATATTATACTTTAGCTGAAACTGAAATACGATACCTCTCTCTTAGACACACGGCGCATAGATACGGAGAGGGAGGGAGACCAGGGCGTACACTGGCAAGCAAGATTAAGGACCGCATGGAGCAACCTCATATAGATAGGATCACGGACCCACATGGGAGGGAGCATTATCACCCACTCGCCATTACCGAACAATTCCGCGACTTCTACGTGGACCTGTATACGTCCAAAGGGAGGCGTCAGCGGCTGAGTTTGAAGGGTACTTGGAGGACGTGGCGTGCGCTTGGCTGTCGGATGCCCATAGAGAATATTTAAGCTTACCTATCGCCGTTGAGGATATCTGAAAGAGACACGTTAGTGACAGATTCCTTACCTTAGAATATCCCCAGGCGTCAGGCTGGATCCGGAAAGTTTTTGCGTAGCAGTACCCTTGCGCGTCGGTAGGCGGCGTCGTGCGGCTCCGCGTCCGTCGTCGGCGTCGTGATCGCCGGGATGACGTCGCGGGCAGTACTTAGACGCCGCCCCTGCGCGCTGACGTCAGTTCTTCTTTTTCCGCGCCAGCAAGCGCAGATCCGGGAAGAGCAGTGCCCTGGTCATTTTTTGACCATACTTTTTGGTGAATTTTTTCACTGTTTTTCCATCTTTCAAGGTGTCGTAGGGATGCCCGGCTTCAAGCGATGCGGCGCCTGTGCGCGGATGATGTCCGTCACCGACCCGCATTGGGAGTGTCTCTTCTGCCTCGGCCGAGGCCACGACACGGCGTCTTGTACCGACTGCCAGGCCCTCCACCCGAAAGCTTTGCAAGAGCGGTCTCGAAAGCTCCTCGAGGCCCGGCATTCGGCTCCGCGGAAGCCCCGGTCGCGTGAGAGGTCCAGGGGTCGATCGCGGAGTCCACACCGGTCGTCGGCGTCGAAGTCTTCTTCGTCCGGTAAGTCGAAGCACAAAAAGTCCAAAAGCATCATCGCTCTAGGACTTCGCCTCGCCGGTCTCGCGACTCGGCTGAGGCCCCTCCCGGCACCGTCCCCGCCCCCGCGGCCCCGGACATGCCTGTGGAGTCGCCCCCGCCATACCCGCCCTTCCCGGGTTCGGGGGCGGATCCGGCCAAAGTACAGGAATTCCTGTCGGCCATGGCCCGCCTCTTCGGGCCTTCAGGCCCCTCCGGTGCGCCTTCGGGCCCCGCGGGCCCTGATGGGGTTGCTCCGGCGTCGCCGACGGCTCCGGCCCCGGCGTCGCCCGTGCCTCCAGCCTCGATCCCGGCTCCGGCTTCGGCCTCGATCCCGGCTCCACAACCCCCATCGACGCCGGTCGACCTAACGACACCTCCGCCGGCGCCGATGTCTCCGGTGCCGTTCTCGGCGCCGCCCTGGGCTCCGGGCGGCGTCGTCCCCCTGTTCCTTCCGGCTCCGGACATGGATCCGGACCGACGTCGCTCGACGCCGGCTCCGGCGCCGATGGGACCTTGGGTCCCAACTGTCCCTCCTCCTCCTTATTTTGAACCAGAGGAGGACCAGTTGGACTGGGAGGGGTCTGATGACCCTCTGACACGACACTGTCAGTACGATCAGGACTGGACAGAGAGTCTAGGGAGGCCAGTGGTCTGGATACTTCCCCTGACACTGGCATGCTGTCTCCTCCCGTGGCTACGGAGGAGGGAGCCAATTTTGGTACGGTGTTGCGTAGGGCAGCTGGGGCCTTACGTCTCCAACTTCCTACTTTGACGGTCAAGCCTAACATCTTGACAGAGGTGCTTCAGCCGGCAGCCTCCTCTGCGGAGACTGTGCTGCCGTTTAACGACGCCCTCACTGACGTTCTTTTGGGCGCCTGGTCCAAGCCCAACACAGGGGCTCCTGTGGATCGGAACATGTCACGACGCCATCGCCCAGCTCCGGGCGACCCCCTGTTTCTCTCTGTCCACCCCACTCCTGAGAGCTTGGTTGTCCAAGCCTCCGCTTCCCAAACCGCCTTCCCTACCGCTCCTCCGGATAGGGAATCCAAACGCCTGGATCAGTTTGGGAAGAAGGGTTTTTCTTCCTCCAGTGCTGGCTTGCGGTCCGTTAACACCGCTTGTCTTTTGGGCCGATATACCCACTCCCTGTGGGATTCGGTGGCGGATGTTTTGCCCCAGTGTCCTGAGGAGGTCCAGACACTGCTTTCCCGCGCCATTGCGGAAGGAAGGGATGCGGCTAAATACACCATACGTTGTGGCCTTGACACCGCCGACTCGCTGGGCAGGTCTATTGCAACGACGGTGGCACTCAGACGCCACGCCTGGCTGAGAACCACTGGTTTTTCAGGGGATGTCCAGAATACTCTCATGGACATGCCCTTTGATGGAGTCGGTCTTTTTGGGTCCAAAGCAGACCATGCGTTAGAGCGCTTTAAGGACTCACGGGCTACTGCCAAGTCCCTGGGCCTTTCTGCTACACGCCCTCCGCTGACTTCTGCTTTTCGCCCCTATCGTGGCCACGGTAGGGGCGCCCCTTCACGTCAGCAGCCCAGCCACCGGCCCGCGCAGCAGGCGTCTTCGCGTGGCCGAGGACGTGGATTCCGCCGTGGCGGATCGGGCAACCAGCGTGCGGGTCAGGCCACCACCTCCAACCCGTCCGCGGCCTCCAAGCCCTCCTAGTCCCTCCTTTCAGGTGCACAGCACGCCAGTAGGGGGCACGGTCCGCCATCACCTTCCCCACTGGCGTACCATCACCTCGGACAGGTGGGTCTTGGACATTGTCCGAAGGGGCTACTCCCTCCCCTTCGAGACCACCCCCCAGCCATGCCACCTCAATTCCACCGCATGTCAGGGGATCACTTGGTGCTTCTACAGAAGGAAGTCGCGGCCCTCTTGACCAAGAGGGCCATCGAGCGTGTTCCGACCCCAGAAGTAGGGCGTGGTTGCTACTCCCACTACTTTCTGCTGCCCAAAAAGGACAAGGAGGACATGCGTCCTATCTTGGACCTCCGGAACGTCAATCGCTTCCTCCGGAAGGAGAAGTTCAAGATGCTCACCCTAGCTCAGGTCTTGACTGCCCTCGACCCTGGAGACTGGTTGGTAGCGTTGGACTTGCAGGACGCATATTTCCACATCCCCGTCCTGCCGGCCCACCGGCGTTACCTTCGGTTCACGGTAGGCCCCGAGCATTTTCAGTTCACCGTGCTCCCCTTTGGCCTTACCAGTGCCCCTCGGGTGTTCACGAAAGTGATGGCGGTGGTCGCAGCTCATCTGCGCCGGGCAGGGGTTTCAGTCTTCCCCTACCTCGACGACTGGCTGCTGAAGGCGGGCTCGTCCCAGGCAGTCGTCTCCCACCTCCAGACTACGGCCGAACTCCTGCACTCGCTGGGGTTCTCCATCAATGTGCCGAAGTCGCATCTGATTCCTTCTCCACAGCTCCTTTTCATCGGAGCGGTTCTGGACACGACTCAGTTTCGGGCCTATCCTCCCGAACGGCGAGTCCGGGATATTCAGGCTATGATTCCGATCTTTCAGCCTTTATCCTGGGTTTCGGTACGGATGACCCTGAGGCTGCTGGGCCTCATGGCCTCCTGCATCCTGCATCCTGCTGGTCAATCATGCCAGATGGATATGCGGGCTCTGCAGTGGGACCTGAAGTTCCAGTGGGCGCAGCACCAGGGCAACCTGTCCGATCACGTCCAGATCTCGGAGGGGACTGCAAGACAGTTGCAGTGGTGGCTCTCGAACCGGCAATGGGTCATGGGCAGATCCCTCTCCCTTCCCCAGCCAGAGCACACAGTTGTGACGGACGCGTCCCTTCTGGGATGGGGCGGTCACATGGGAGAGGCGGAGATCAGAGGCCTCTGGTCTCCGGCGGAGTCCCGGCTCCATATCAACCTTCTGGAGCTCCGGGCGATCCGACTTGCACTCAAGGCATTCCTTCCCTCTGTCAAAGGGAAGGTAGTGCAGGTGTTCACAGACAACACCACCGCCATGTGGTACTGCAACAAACAGGGCGGGGTGGGGTCTTGGACCCTTTGTCAGGAGGCTCTGCGCCTCTGGACATGGCTGGAACATCAGGGCATGTTCCTGATGGTTCAACACCTGGCAGGTTCCCTGAACGCCAGGGCGGACGAACTCAGCCGCAGGTGCATGATGGATCACGAATGGCGTCTTCACTCGGAAGTGGCGCAAGGACTCTTTCTACAGTGGGGAGAGCCTTGGTTAGATCTATTCGCCACCGAAGAGAACGCGCAATGTCATCAGTTCTGCGCGTTGGAATTTCCAAGGCGGCACTCGCTCGGCGACGCCTTTCGTCGCGAGTGGAGTTGCGGTCTGTTGTACGCCTTTCCGCCTATACCACTTCTATCCAGAGTGTTGAAGAAGATTCGGCACGACCGGGCCCAAGTCATTCTTGTGGCTCCGGACTGGGCTCGAAGAGTTTGGTATCCCGAGCTACTCAATATGAGCGTAGATCCCCCAATCCGTCTGCCTCTTCGGGAGGATCTTCTGTCGCAGCAGCAGGGGACGGTCCTCCACCCGAACCTGTCCAGTCTACACCTGCTTGCGTGGAGATTGAGCGGCGGCAGTTGATTCCTTTCGACTTGCCTCCCGAAGTTTGTGATGTGATTCTGGCAGCCAGGCGTCCCTCCACTAAGGTGGTATACTCCTGCCGGTGGAACAAATTTGTGGCATGGTGCACAGCAAAGGCTGTGAATCCCCTTTCTGCCCCTCTTTCTGAGGTCCTTCTGTTCCTTCTCTCTCTGGCCCAACAGGGTTCTGCCCTGGGTACCATCAAGGGTTATCTTTGTGCTATCTCGGCCTTCCTCAGGCTCCCTGATCAGCCCTCCCTTTTCAAGTCCCCTGTTGTTAACAGGTTCTTAAAGGGCATTACTCACCTCTTTCCTCCTGTTCCGTTTGTGATGCCTCAGTGGGACTTGAACTTGGTTCTTACCTTTTTAATGTGCGCTCCCTTTGAGCCTCTACATAACTGTCCTCTTCGTCTTCTGACTCTGAAGACAGCCTTTCTGGTGGCCATCACCTCCGCTCGGCGGGTGAGTGAGCTCCAGGCTCTATCTTGCAAACCTCCCTTTCTGTCTGTTCATCCAGACAAGGTTGTTCTTCGGACGCGTCCGTCCTTCTTGCCAAAGGTGGTTACTGCTTTCCATATTGGGCAGACCATCACTTTGCCCACCTTCTTTCCGCCTCCGCATCCTTCCAGAGAGGAAGAGAGGCTCCACCGTCTGGACCCAAAACGTGCGCTCTCCTTCTATATTGACCGCACAAAACACTTCCGGGTGGATGACCAGCTCTTTGTTGGCTACGTGGGTGCCAAAAAGGTCGGCCGGTGCACAAGAGGACCATCTCCCGCTGGGTTACCTTGTGCATCAAGACCTGCTATTCTTTGGCGAAGAAGGAGCCTCCTGTTGGGCTGCGTGCCCATTCCACCAGGGCAACGGCTGCTACCACGGCCTTGGGCCGCGGTGTTCCGCTGCCGGTTATCTGTCAGGCAGCTACGTGGGCCTCGCTGCACACGTTTACTAAGCATTACTGCCTTGACAGTCAGGTCCGGAGGGACGGCTTCTTTGGCCGTTCTGTCCTCCAGGACTTCCTTGTCTGATCTTTGTTCGCAGACCCACCACCGGGGTTGGTATTGCTGGGGTATCTATTCTAAGGTAAGGAATCTATCACTAACGTGTCTCTTTCAGATGCACAAGTTACTAACTTGTGTAACGATATATCTGTAAGAGACAGTAGTTAGTGATAGATTCCTTACCGCCCACCCATCCTCCCCGTTCTGCGAACTGATTTCTAGGGTTAAGGACATCCCTTTCAGGGCCCTAGTATTTTTCAGACACCTGTGTCAGCTTCTTGCATGGCTCTGCGTTCCTGGCGCGGAAAGTCGTGTACAGAACTGACGTCAGCGCGCAGGGGCGGCGTCTAAGTACTGCCCGCGACGTCATCCCGGCGATCACGACGCCGACGACGGACGCGGAGCCGCACGACGCCGCCTACCGACGCGCAAGGGTACTGCTACGCAAAACTTTCCGGATCCAGCCTGACGCCTGGGGATATTCTAAGGTAAGGAATCTATCACTAACTACTGTCTCTTACAGATATATCGTTACACAAGTTAGTAACTTGTGCGTCGCATTTGTACCTACCCGGACATATGCAGATGAGGGGGCGATGTGCAATGGTGCAGGGGAAGCTGGGAGGCTCTTTGGTAACTATAGTCAGCATGTACGGGCCTATTGCAGATGACCCGGAGTGTTTCTTACTGATGTATGCTAAACTGAGGGTCTGGCCGGAAGCAGATATTCTGTGGGGAGGAGACCTAAACACATACTTGAATCCTGAGCTGGATAAGTCCAATCCACTGTCACACTGAACTCCCAGAGTAGCCCACTGCGTGAAGAGTGCTATGGTAGAATTTGGATTGAGTGATGTGTGGAGGGTGCGAAATGCCCAAGTGAAAGAGGGAACGCATGCGACGCCGCTACACAACAGCTGGTCGCGACTAGACTATTGGCTACTGGGTGGGGATGCGATAGAATGGGTACTGGAGGTCGCAAACTTGCCGCGTACGTTATCAGATCACAATCCGGTACAGTTAGATAAAAGGTCCCGACGGCCATACATCGTCCATTTACGTGGCGGCTTCGCTCGGAGGCACTACTCGATCCGGTGTATGAAGCTACAGTGCGGGAAGCCATAGAACAATACTTTTACTAAATAAGGGTTCAGTGGATGATGCCTCCACCCTGTAGGAGGCTTTTAAGGCAACAATCAGGGGGTGTGCATTGGCACCGCGGCAGGCATTTTGAAAGATATTAGAGCGCAGCTTCTCAAAGCTGAGACCGCGCTTCAGATATTGGAACGTAGCTACACAGTGGCTCCATCGGCTGATACCTTAGCCCGCATACACGAGCTGATTCTGGAATATTATACTTTAGCTGAAACTGAAATACGATACCTCTCTCTTAGACACACGGCGCATAGATACGGAGAGGGAGGGAGACCAGGGCGTACACTGGCAAGCAAGATTAAGGACCGCATGGAGCAACCTCATATAGATAGGATCACGGACCCACATGGGAGGGAGCATTATCACCCACTCGCCATTACCGAACAATTCCGCGACTTCTACGTGGACCTGTATACGTCCAAAGGGGAGGCGTCAGCGGCTGAGTTTGAAGGGTACTTGGAGGACGTGGCGTGCGCTTGGCTGTCGGATGCCCATAGAGAATATTTAAGCTTACCTATCGCCGTTGAGGATATCTGAAAGAGACACGTTAGTGACAGATTCCTTACCTTAGAATATCCCCAGGCGTCAGGCTGGATCCGGAAAGTTTTTGCGTAGCAGTACCCTTGCGCGTCGGTAGGCGGCGTCGTGCGGCTCCGCGTCCGTCGTCGGCGTCGTGATCGCCGGGATGACGTCGCGGGCAGTACTTAGACGCCGCCCCTGCGCGCTGACGTCAGTTCTTCTTTTTCCGCGCCAGCAAGCGCAGATCCGGGAAGAGCAGTGCCCTGGTCATTTTTTGACCATACTTTTTGGTGAATTTTTTCACTGTTTTTCCATCTTTCAAGGTGTCGTAGGGATGCCCGGCTTCAAGCGATGCGGCGCCTGTGCGCGGATGATGTCCGTCACCGACCCGCATTGGGAGTGTCTCTTCTGCCTCGGCCGAGGCCACGACACGGCGTCTTGTACCGACTGCCAGGCCCTCCACCCGAAAGCTTTGCAAGAGCGGTCTCGAAAGCTCCTCGAGGCCCGGCATTCGGCTCCGCGGAAGCCCCGGTCGCGTGAGAGGTCCAGGGGTCGATCGCGGAGTCCACACCGGTCGTCGGCGTCGAAGTCTTCTTCGTCCGGTAAGTCGAAGCACAAAAAGTCCAAAAAGCATCATCGCTCTAGGACTTCGCCTCGCCGGTCTCGCGACTCGGCTGAGGCCCCTCCCGGCACCGTCCCCGCCCCCGCGGCCCCGGACATGCCTGTGGAGTCGCCCCCGCCATACCCGCCCTTCCCGGGTTCGGGGGCGGATCCGGCCAAAGTACAGGAATTCCTGTCGGCCATGGCCCGCCTCTTCGGGCCTTCAGGCCCCTCCGGTGCGCCTTCGGGCCCCGCGGGCCCTGATGGGGTTGCTCCGGCGTCGCCGACGGCTCCGGCCCCGGCGTCGCCCGTGCCTCCAGCCTCGATCCCGGCTCCGGCTTCGGCCTCGATCCCGGCTCCACAACCCCCATCGACGCCGGTCGACCTAACGACACCTCCGCCGGCGCCGATGTCTCCGGTGCCGTTCTCGGCGCCGCCCTGGGCTCCGGGCGGCGTCGTCCCCCTGTTCCTTCCGGCTCCGGACATGGATCCGGACCGACGTCGCTCGACGCCGGCTCCGGCGCCGATGGGACCTTGGGTCCCAACTGTCCCTCCTCCTCCTTATTTTGAACCAGAGGAGGACCAGTTGGACTGGGAGGGGTCTGATGACCCTCTGACACGACACTGTCAGTACGATCAGGACTGGACAGAGAGTCTAGGGGAGGCCAGTGGTCTGGATACTTCCCCTGACACTGGCATGCTGTCTCCTCCCGTGGCTACGGAGGAGGGAGCCAATTTTGGTACGGTGTTGCGTAGGGCAGCTGGGGCCTTACGTCTCCAACTTCCTACTTTGACGGTCAAGCCTAACATCTTGACAGAGGTGCTTCAGCCGGCAGCCTCCTCTGCGGAGACTGTGCTGCCGTTTAACGACGCCCTCACTGACGTTCTTTTGGGCGCCTGGTCCAAGCCCAACACAGGGGCTCCTGTGGATCGGAACATGTCACGACGCCATCGCCCAGCTCCGGGCGACCCCCTGTTTCTCTCTGTCCACCCCACTCCTGAGAGCTTGGTTGTCCAAGCCTCCGCTTCCCAAACCGCCTTCCCTACCGCTCCTCCGGATAGGGAATCCAAACGCCTGGATCAGTTTGGGAAGAAGGGTTTTTCTTCCTCCAGTGCTGGCTTGCGGTCCGTTAACACCGCTTGTCTTTTGGGCCGATATACCCACTCCCTGTGGGATTCGGTGGCGGATGTTTTGCCCCAGTGTCCTGAGGAGGTCCAGACACTGCTTTCCCGCGCCATTGCGGAAGGAAGGGATGCGGCTAAATACACCATACGTTGTGGCCTTGACACCGCCGACTCGCTGGGCAGGTCTATTGCAACGACGGTGGCACTCAGACGCCACGCCTGGCTGAGAACCACTGGTTTTTCAGGGGATGTCCAGAATACTCTCATGGACATGCCCTTTGATGGAGTCGGTCTTTTTGGGTCCAAAGCAGACCATGCGTTAGAGCGCTTTAAGGACTCACGGGCTACTGCCAAGTCCCTGGGCCTTTCTGCTACACGCCCTCCGCTGACTTCTGCTTTTCGCCCCTATCGTGGCCACGGTAGGGGCGCCCCTTCACGTCAGCAGCCCAGCCACCGGCCCGCGCAGCAGGCGTCTTCGCGTGGCCGAGGACGTGGATTCCGCCGTGGCGGATCGGGCAACCAGCGTGCGGGTCAGGCCACCACCTCCAACCCGTCCGCGGCCTCCAAGCCCTCCTAGTCCCTCCTTTCAGGTGCACAGCACGCCAGTAGGGGGCACGGTCCGCCATCACCTTCCCCACTGGCGTACCATCACCTCGGACAGGTGGGTCTTGGACATTGTCCGAAGGGGCTACTCCCTCCCCTTCGAGACCACCCCCCAGCCATGCCACCTCAATTCCACCGCATGTCAGGGGATCACTTGGTGCTTCTACAGAAGGAAGTCGCGGCCCTCTTGACCAAGAGGGCCATCGAGCGTGTTCCGACCCCAGAAGTAGGGCGTGGTTGCTACTCCCACTACTTTCTGCTGCCCAAAAAGGACAAGGAGGACATGCGTCCTATCTTGGACCTCCGGAACGTCAATCGCTTCCTCCGGAAGGAGAAGTTCAAGATGCTCACCCTAGCTCAGGTCTTGACTGCCCTCGACCCTGGAGACTGGTTGGTAGCGTTGGACTTGCAGGACGCATATTTCCACATCCCCGTCCTGCCGGCCCACCGGCGTTACCTTCGGTTCACGGTAGGCCCCGAGCATTTTCAGTTCACCGTGCTCCCCTTTGGCCTTACCAGTGCCCCTCGGGTGTTCACGAAAGTGATGGCGGTGGTCGCAGCTCATCTGCGCCGGGCAGGGGTTTCAGTCTTCCCCTACCTCGACGACTGGCTGCTGAAGGCGGGCTCGTCCCAGGCAGTCGTCTCCCACCTCCAGACTACGGCCGAACTCCTGCACTCGCTGGGGTTCTCCATCAATGTGCCGAAGTCGCATCTGATTCCTTCTCCACAGCTCCTTTTCATCGGAGCGGTTCTGGACACGACTCAGTTTCGGGCCTATCCTCCCGAACGGCGAGTCCGGGATATTCAGGCTATGATTCCGATCTTTCAGCCTTTATCCTGGGTTTCGGTACGGATGACCCTGAGGCTGCTGGGCCTCATGGCCTCCTGCATCCTGCATCCTGCTGGTCAATCATGCCAGATGGATATGCGGGCTCTGCAGTGGGACCTGAAGTTCCAGTGGGCGCAGCACCAGGGCAACCTGTCCGATCACGTCCAGATCTCGGAGGGGACTGCAAGACAGTTGCAGTGGTGGCTCTCGAACCGGCAATGGGTCATGGGCAGATCCCTCTCCCTTCCCCAGCCAGAGCACACAGTTGTGACGGACGCGTCCCTTCTGGGATGGGGCGGTCACATGGGAGAGGCGGAGATCAGAGGCCTCTGGTCTCCGGCGGAGTCCCGGCTCCATATCAACCTTCTGGAGCTCCGGGCGATCCGACTTGCACTCAAGGCATTCCTTCCCTCTGTCAAAGGGAAGGTAGTGCAGGTGTTCACAGACAACACCACCGCCATGTGGTACTGCAACAAACAGGGCGGGGTGGGGTCTTGGACCCTTTGTCAGGAGGCTCTGCGCCTCTGGACATGGCTGGAACATCAGGGCATGTTCCTGATGGTTCAACACCTGGCAGGTTCCCTGAACGCCAGGGCGGACGAACTCAGCCGCAGGTGCATGATGGATCACGAATGGCGTCTTCACTCGGAAGTGGCGCAAGGACTCTTTCTACAGTGGGGAGAGCCTTGGTTAGATCTATTCGCCACCGAAGAGAACGCGCAATGTCATCAGTTCTGCGCGTTGGAATTTCCAAGGCGGCACTCGCTCGGCGACGCCTTTCGTCGCGAGTGGAGTTGCGGTCTGTTGTACGCCTTTCCGCCTATACCACTTCTATCCAGAGTGTTGAAGAAGATTCGGCACGACCGGGCCCAAGTCATTCTTGTGGCTCCGGACTGGGCTCGAAGAGTTTGGTATCCCGAGCTACTCAATATGAGCGTAGATCCCCCAATCCGTCTGCCTCTTCGGGAGGATCTTCTGTCGCAGCAGCAGGGGACGGTCCTCCACCCGAACCTGTCCAGTCTACACCTGCTTGCGTGGAGATTGAGCGGCGGCAGTTGATTCCTTTCGACTTGCCTCCCGAAGTTTGTGATGTGATTCTGGCAGCCAGGCGTCCCTCCACTAAGGTGGTATACTCCTGCCGGTGGAACAAATTTGTGGCATGGTGCACAGCAAAGGCTGTGAATCCCCTTTCTGCCCCTCTTTCTGAGGTCCTTCTGTTCCTTCTCTCTCTGGCCCAACAGGGTTCTGCCCTGGGTACCATCAAGGGTTATCTTTGTGCTATCTCGGCCTTCCTCAGGCTCCCTGATCAGCCCTCCCTTTTCAAGTCCCCTGTTGTTAACAGGTTCTTAAAGGGCATTACTCACCTCTTTCCTCCTGTTCCGTTTGTGATGCCTCAGTGGGACTTGAACTTGGTTCTTACCTTTTAATGTGCGCTCCCTTTGAGCCTCTACATAACTGTCCTCTTCGTCTTCTGACTCTGAAGACAGCCTTTCTGGTGGCCATCACCTCCGCTCGGCGGGTGAGTGAGCTCCAGGCTCTATCTTGCAAACCTCCCTTTCTGTCTGTTCATCCAGACAAGGTTGTTCTTCGGACGCGTCCGTCCTTCTTGCCAAAGGTGGTTACTGCTTTCCATATTGGGCAGACCATCACTTTGCCCACCTTCTTTCCGCCTCCGCATCCTTCCAGAGAGGAAGAGAGGCTCCACCGTCTGGACCCAAAACGTGCGCTCTCCTTCTATATTGACCGCACAAAACACTTCCGGGTGGATGACCAGCTCTTTGTTGGCTACGTGGGTGCCAAAAAGGTCGGCCGGTGCACAAGAGGACCATCTCCCGCTGGGTTACCTTGTGCATCAAGACCTGCTATTCTTTGGCGAAGAAGGAGCCTCCTGTTGGGCTGCGTGCCCATTCCACCAGGGCAACGGCTGCTACCACGGCCTTGGGCCGCGGTGTTCCGCTGCCGGTTATCTGTCAGGCAGCTACGTGGGCCTCGCTGCACACGTTTACTAAGCATTACTGCCTTGACAGTCAGGTCCGGAGGGACGGCTTCTTTGGCCGTTCTGTCCTCCAGGACTTCCTTGTCTGATCTTTGTTCGCAGACCCACCACCGGGGTTGGTATTGCTGGGGTATCTATTCTAAGGTAAGGAATCTATCACTAACGTGTCTCTTTCAGATGCACAAGTTACTAACTTGTGTAACGATATATCTGTAAGAGACAGTAGTTAGTGATAGATTCCTTACCGCCCACCCATCCTCCCCGTTCTGCGAACTGATTTCTAGGGTTAAGGACATCCCTTTCAGGGCCCTAGTATTTTTCAGACACCTGTGTCAGCTTCTTGCATGGCTCTGCGTTCCTGGCGCGGAAAGTCGTGTACAGAACTGACGTCAGCGCGCAGGGGCGGCGTCTAAGTACTGCCCGCGACGTCATCCCGGCGATCACGACGCCGACGACGGACGCGGAGCCGCACGACGCCGCCTACCGACGCGCAAGGGTACTGCTACGCAAAACTTTCCGGATCCAGCCTGACGCCTGGGGATATTCTAAGGTAAGGAATCTATCACTAACTACTGTCTCTTACAGATATATCGTTACACAAGTTAGTAACTTGTGCGTCGCATTTGTACCTACCCGGACATATGCAGATGAGGGGGGCGATGTGCAATGGTGCAGGGGAAGCTGGGAGGCTCTTTGGTAACTATAGTCAGCATGTACGGGCCTATTGCAGATGACCCGGAGTGTTTCTTACTGATGTATGCTAAACTGAGGGTCTGGCCGGAAGCAGATATTCTGTGGGGAGGAGACCTAAACACATACTTGAATCCTGAGCTGGATAAGTCCAATCCACTGTCACACTGAACTCCCAGAGTAGCCCACTGCGTGAAGAGTGCTATGGTAGAATTTGGATTGAGTGATGTGTGGAGGGTGCGAAATGCCCAAGTGAAAGAGGGAACGCATGCGACGCCGCTACACAACAGCTGGTCGCGACTAGACTATTGGCTACTGGGTGGGGATGCGATAGAATGGGTACTGGAGGTCGCAAACTTGCCGCGTACGTTATCAGATCACAATCCGGTACAGTTAGATAAAAGGTCCCGACGGCCATACATCGTCCATTTACGTGGCGGCTTCGCTCGGAGGCACTACTCGATCCGGTGTATGAAGCTACAGTGCGGGAAGCCATAGAACAATACTTTTTACTAAATAAGGGTTCAGTGGATGATGCCTCCACCCTGTAGGAGGCTTTTAAGGCAACAATCAGGGGGTGTGCATTGGCACCGCGGCAGGCATTTTGAAAGATATTAGAGCGCAGCTTCTCAAAGCTGAGACCGCGCTTCAGATATTGGAACGTAGCTACACAGTGGCTCCATCGGCTGATACCTTAGCCCGCATACACGAGCTGATTCTGGAATATTATACTTTAGCTGAAACTGAAATACGATACCTCTCTCTTAGACACACGGCGCATAGATACGGAGAGGGAGGGAGACCAGGGCGTACACTGGCAAGCAAGATTAAGGACCGCATGGAGCAACCTCATATAGATAGGATCACGGACCCACATGGGAGGGAGCATTATCACCCACTCGCCATTACCGAACAATTCCGCGACTTCTACGTGGACCTGTATACGTCCAAAGGGGAGGCGTCAGCGGCTGAGTTTGAAGGGTACTTGGAGGACGTGGCGTGCGCTTGGCTGTCGGATGCCCATAGAGAATATTTAAGCTTACCTATCGCCGTTGAGGATATCTGAAAGAGACACGTTAGTGACAGATTCCTTACCTTAGAATATCCCCAGGCGTCAGGCTGGATCCGGAAAGTTTTTGCGTAGCAGTACCCTTGCGCGTCGGTAGGCGGCGTCGTGCGGCTCCGCGTCCGTCGTCGGCGTCGTGATCGCCGGGATGACGTCGCGGGCAGTAC
Source organism: Calotriton arnoldi (assembly GCA_963921515.1). Taxonomy (NCBI): domain Eukaryota; kingdom Metazoa; phylum Chordata; class Amphibia; order Caudata; family Salamandridae; genus Calotriton; species Calotriton arnoldi. The sequence continues at coordinate 1,202,298 of CAWUFW010005249.1, read as the reverse complement.
TTAGACGCCGCCCCTGCGCGCTGACGTCAGTTCTTCTTTTTCCGCGCCAGCAAGCGCAGATCCGGGAAGAGCAGTGCCCTGGTCATTTTTTGACCATACTTTTTGGTGAATTTTTTCACTGTTTTTCCATCTTTCAAGGTGTCGTAGGGATGCCCGGCTTCAAGCGATGCGGCGCCTGTGCGCGGATGATGTCCGTCACCGACCCGCATTGGGAGTGTCTCTTCTGCCTCGGCCGAGGCCACGACACGGCGTCTTGTACCGACTGCCAGGCCCTCCACCCGAAAGCTTTGCAAGAGCGGTCTCGAAAGCTCCTCGAGGCCCGGCATTCGGCTCCGCGGAAGCCCCGGTCGCGTGAGAGGTCCAGGGGTCGATCGCGGAGTCCACACCGGTCGTCGGCGTCGAAGTCTTCTTCGTCCGGTAAGTCGAAGCACAAAAAGTCCAAAAAGCATCATCGCTCTAGGACTTCGCCTCGCCGGTCTCGCGACTCGGCTGAGGCCCCTCCCGGCACCGTCCCCGCCCCCGCGGCCCCGGACATGCCTGTGGAGTCGCCCCCGCCATACCCGCCCTTCCCGGGTTCGGGGGCGGATCCGGCCAAAGTACAGGAATTCCTGTCGGCCATGGCCCGCCTCTTCGGGCCTTCAGGCCCCTCCGGTGCGCCTTCGGGCCCCGCGGGCCCTGATGGGGTTGCTCCGGCGTCGCCGACGGCTCCGGCCCCGGCGTCGCCCGTGCCTCCAGCCTCGATCCCGGCTCCGGCTTCGGCCTCGATCCCGGCTCCACAACCCCCATCGACGCCGGTCGACCTAACGACACCTCCGCCGGCGCCGATGTCTCCGGTGCCGTTCTCGGCGCCGCCCTGGGCTCCGGGCGGCGTCGTCCCCCTGTTCCTTCCGGCTCCGGACATGGATCCGGACCGACGTCGCTCGACGCCGGCTCCGGCGCCGATGGGACCTTGGGTCCCAACTGTCCCTCCTCCTCCTTATTTTGAACCAGAGGAGGACCAGTTGGACTGGGAGGGGTCTGATGACCCTCTGACACGACACTGTCAGTACGATCAGGACTGGACAGAGAGTCTAGGGGAGGCCAGTGGTCTGGATACTTCCCCTGACACTGGCATGCTGTCTCCTCCCGTGGCTACGGAGGAGGGAGCCAATTTTGGTACGGTGTTGCGTAGGGCAGCTGGGGCCTTACGTCTCCAACTTCCTACTTTGACGGTCAAGCCTAACATCTTGACAGAGGTGCTTCAGCCGGCAGCCTCCTCTGCGGAGACTGTGCTGCCGTTTAACGACGCCCTCACTGACGTTCTTTTGGGCGCCTGGTCCAAGCCCAACACAGGGGCTCCTGTGGATCGGAACATGTCACGACGCCATCGCCCAGCTCCGGGCGACCCCCTGTTTCTCTCTGTCCACCCCACTCCTGAGAGCTTGGTTGTCCAAGCCTCCGCTTCCCAAACCGCCTTCCCTACCGCTCCTCCGGATAGGGAATCCAAACGCCTGGATCAGTTTGGGAAGAAGGGTTTTTCTTCCTCCAGTGCTGGCTTGCGGTCCGTTAACACCGCTTGTCTTTTGGGCCGATATACCCACTCCCTGTGGGATTCGGTGGCGGATGTTTTGCCCCAGTGTCCTGAGGAGGTCCAGACACTGCTTTCCCGCGCCATTGCGGAAGGAAGGGATGCGGCTAAATACACCATACGTTGTGGCCTTGACACCGCCGACTCGCTGGGCAGGTCTATTGCAACGACGGTGGCACTCAGACGCCACGCCTGGCTGAGAACCACTGGTTTTTCAGGGGATGTCCAGAATACTCTCATGGACATGCCCTTTGATGGAGTCGGTCTTTTGGGTCCAAAGCAGACCATGCGTTAGAGCGCTTTAAGGACTCACGGGCTACTGCCAAGTCCCTGGGCCTTTCTGCTACACGCCCTCCGCTGACTTCTGCTTTTCGCCCCTATCGTGGCCACGGTAGGGGCGCCCTTCACGTCAGCAGCCCAGCCACCGGCCCGCGCAGCAGGCGTCTTCGCGTGGCCGAGGACGTGGATTCCGCCGTGGCGGATCGGGCAACCAGCGTGCGGGTCAGGCCACCACCTCCAACCCGTCCGCGGCCTCCAAGCCCTCCTAGTCCCTCCTTTCAGGTGCACAGCACGCCAGTAGGGGGCACGGTCCGCCATCACCTTCCCCACTGGCGTACCATCACCTCGGACAGGTGGGTCTTGGACATTGTCCGAAGGGGCTACTCCCTCCCCTTCGAGACCACCCCCCCAGCCATGCCACCTCAATTCCACCGCATGTCAGGGGATCACTTGGTGCTTCTACAGAAGGAAGTCGCGGCCCTCTTGACCAAGAGGGCCATCGAGCGTGTTCCGACCCCAGAAGTAGGGCGTGGTTGCTACTCCCACTACTTTCTGCTGCCCAAAAAGGACAAGGAGGACATGCGTCCTACCTTGGACCTCCGGAACGTCAATCGCTTCCTCCGGAAGGAGAAGTTCAAGATGCTCACCCTAGCTCAGGTCTTGACTGCCCTCGACCCTGGAGACTGGTTGGTAGCGTTGGACTTGCAGGACGCATATTTCCACATCCCCGTCCTGCCGGCCCACCGGCGTTACCTTCGGTTCACGGTAGGCCCCGAGCATTTTCAGTTCACCGTGCTCCCCTTTGGCCTTACCAGTGCCCCTCGGGTGTTCACGAAAGTGATGGCGGTGGTCGCAGCTCATCTGCGCCGGGCAGGGGTTTCAGTCTTCCCCTACCTCGACGACTGGCTGCTGAAGGCGGGCTCGTCCCAGGCAGTCGTCTCCCACCTCCAGACTACGGCCGAACTCCTGCACTCGCTGGGGTTCTCCATCAATGTGCCGAAGTCGCATCTGATTCCTTCTCCACAGCTCCTTTTCATCGGAGCGGTTCTGGACACGACTCAGTTTCGGGCCTATCCTCCCGAACGGCGAGTCCGGGATATTCAGGCTATGATTCCGATCTTTCAGCCTTTATCCTGGGTTTCGGTACGGATGACCCTGAGGCTGCTGGGCCTCATGGCCTCCTGCATCCTGCATCCTGCTGGTCAATCATGCCAGATGGATATGCGGGCTCTGCAGTGGGACCTGAAGTTCCAGTGGGCGCAGCACCAGGGCAACCTGTCCGATCACGTCCAGATCTCGGAGGGGACTGCAAGACAGTTGCAGTGGTGGCTCTCGAACCGGCAATGGGTCATGGGCAGATCCCTCTCCCTTCCCCAGCCAGAGCACACAGTTGTGACGGACGCGTCCCTTCTGGGATGGGGCGGTCACATGGGAGAGGCGGAGATCAGAGGCCTCTGGTCTCCGGCGGAGTCCCGGCTCCATATCAACCTTCTGGAGCTCCGGGCGATCCGACTTGCACTCAAGGCATTCCTTCCCTCTGTCAAAGGGAAGGTAGTGCAGGTGTTCACAGACAACACCACCGCCATGTGGTACTGCAACAAACAGGGCGGGGTGGGGTCTTGGACCCTTTGTCAGGAGGCTCTGCGCCTCTGGACATGGCTGGAACATCAGGGCATGTTCCTGATGGTTCAACACCTGGCAGGTTCCCTGAACGCCAGGGCGGACGAACTCAGCCGCAGGTGCATGATGGATCACGAATGGCGTCTTCACTCGGAAGTGGCGCAAGGACTCTTTCTACAGTGGGGAGAGCCTTGGTTAGATCTATTCGCCACCGAAGAGAACGCGCAATGTCATCAGTTCTGCGCGTTGGAATTTCCAAGGCGGCACTCGCTCGGCGACGCCTTTCGTCGCGAGTGGAGTTGCGGTCTGTTGTACGCCTTTCCGCCTATACCACTTCTATCCAGAGTGTTGAAGAAGATTCGGCACGACCGGGCCCAAGTCATTCTTGTGGCTCCGGACTGGGCTCGAAGAGTTTGGTATCCCGAGCTACTCAATATGAGCGTAGATCCCCCAATCCGTCTGCCTCTTCGGGAGGATCTTCTGTCGCAGCAGCAGGGGACGGTCCTCCACCCGAACCTGTCCAGTCTACACCTGCTTGCGTGGAGATTGAGCGGCGGCAGTTGATTCCTTTCGACTTGCCTCCCGAAGTTTGTGATGTGATTCTGGCAGCCAGGCGTCCCTCCACTAAGGTGGTATACTCCTGCCGGTGGAACAAATTTGTGGCATGGTGCACAGCAAAGGCTGTGAATCCCCTTTCTGCCCCTCTTTCTGAGGTCCTTCTGTTCCTTCTCTCTCTGGCCCAACAGGGTTCTGCCCTGGGTACCATCAAGGGTTATCTTTGTGCTATCTCGGCCTTCCTCAGGCTCCCTGATCAGCCCTCCCTTTTCAAGTCCCCTGTTGTTAACAGGTTCTTAAAGGGCATTACTCACCTCTTTCCTCCTGTTCCGTTTGTGATGCCTCAGTGGGACTTGAACTTGGTTCTTACCTTTTTAATGTGCGCTCCCTTTGAGCCTCTACATAACTGTCCTCTTCGTCTTCTGACTCTGAAGACAGCCTTTCTGGTGGCCATCACCTCCGCTCGGCGGGTGAGTGAGCTCCAGGCTCTATCTTGCAAACCTCCCTTTCTGTCTGTTCATCCAGACAAGGTTGTTCTTCGGACGCGTCCGTCCTTCTTGCCAAAGGTGGTTACTGCTTTCCATATTGGGCAGACCATCACTTTGCCCACCTTCTTTCCGCCTCCGCATCCTTCCAGAGAGGAAGAGAGGCTCCACCGTCTGGACCCAAAACGTGCGCTCTCCTTCTATATTGACCGCACAAAACACTTCCGGGTGGATGACCAGCTCTTTGTTGGCTACGTGGGTGCCAAAAAAGGTCGGCCGGTGCACAAGAGGACCATCTCCCGCTGGGTTACCTTGTGCATCAAGACCTGCTATTCTTTGGCGAAGAAGGAGCCTCCTGTTGGGCTGCGTGCCCATTCCACCAGGGCAACGGCTGCTACCACGGCCTTGGGCCGCGGTGTTCCGCTGCCGGTTATCTGTCAGGCAGCTACGTGGGCCTCGCTGCACACGTTTACTAAGCATTACTGCCTTGACAGTCAGGTCCGGAGGGACGGCTTCTTTGGCCGTTCTGTCCTCCAGGACTTCCTTGTCTGATCTTTGTTCGCAGACCCACCACCGGGGTTGGTATTGCTGGGGTATCTATTCTAAGGTAAGGAATCTATCACTAACGTGTCTCTTTCAGATGCACAAGTTACTAACTTGTGTAACGATATATCTGTAAGAGACAGTAGTTAGTGATAGATTCCTACCGCCCACCCATCCTCCCCGTTCTGCGAACTGATTTCTAGGGTTAAGGACATCCCTTTCAGGGCCCTAGTATTTTTCAGACACCTGTGTCAGCTTCTTGCATGGCTCTGCGTTCCTGGCGCGGAAAGTCGTGTACAGAACTGACGTCAGCGCGCAGGGGCGGCGTCTAAGTACTGCCCGCGACGTCATCCCGGCGATCACGACGCCGACGACGGACGCGGAGCCGCACGACGCCGCCTACCGACGCGCAAGGGTACTGCTACGCAAAACTTTCCGGATCCAGCCTGACGCCTGGGGATATTCTAAGGTAAGGAATCTATCACTAACTACTGTCTCTTACAGATATATCGTTACACAAGTTAGTAACTTGTGCGTCGCATTTGTACCTTCCCGGACATATGCAGATGAGGGGGGGCGATGTGCAATGGTGCAGGGGAAGCTGGGAGGCTCTTTGGTAACTATAGTCAGCATGTACGGGCCTATTGCAGATGACCCGGAGTGTTTCTTACTGATGTATGCTAAACTGAGGGTCTGGCCGGAAGCAGATATTCTGTGGGGAGGAGACCTAAACACATACTTGAATCCTGAGCTGGATAAGTCCAATCCACTGTCACACTGAACTCCCAGAGTAGCCCACTGCGTGAAGAGTGCTATGGTAGAATTTGGATTGAGTGATGTGTGGAGGGTGCGAAATGCCCAAGTGAAAGAGGGAACGCATGCGACGCCGCTACACAACAGCTGGTCGCGACTAGACTATTGGCTACTGGGTGGGGATGCGATAGAATGGGTACTGGAGGTCGCAAACTTGCCGCGTACGTTATCAGATCACAATCCGGTACAGTTAGATAAAAGGTCCCGACGGCCATACATCGTCCATTTACGTGGCGGCTTCGCTCGGAGGCACTACTCGATCCGGTGTATGAAGCTACAGTGCGGGAAGCCATAGAACAATACTTTTTACTAAATAAGGGTTCAGTGGATGATGCCTCCACCCTGTAGGAGGCTTTTAAGGCAACAATCAGGGGGTGTGCATTGGCACCGCGGCAGGCATTTTGAAAGATATTAGAGCGCAGCTTCTCAAAGCTGAGACCGCGCTTCAGATATTGGAACGTAGCTACACAGTGGCTCCATCGGCTGATACCTTAGCCCGCATACACGAGCTGATTCTGGAATATTATACTTTAGCTGAAACTGAAATACGATACCTCTCTCTTAGACACACGGCGCATAGATACGGAGAGGGAGGGAGACCAGGGCGTACACTGGCAAGCAAGATTAAGGACCGCATGGAGCAACCTCATATAGATAGGATCACGGACCCACATGGGAGGGAGCATTATCACCCACTCGCCATTACCGAACAATTCCGCGACTTCTACGTGGACCTGTATACGTCCAAAGGGGAGGCGTCAGCGGCTGAGTTTGAAGGGTACTTGGAGGACGTGGCGTGCGCTTGGCTGTCGGATGCCCATAGAGAATATTTAAGCTTACCTATCGCCGTTGAGGATATCTGAAAGAGACACGTTAGTGACAGATTCCTTACCTTAGAATATCCCCAGGCGTCAGGCTGGATCCGGAAAGTTTTTGCGTAGCAGTACCCTTGCGCGTCGGTAGGCGGCGTCGTGCGGCTCCGCGTCCGTCGTCGGCGTCGTGATCGCCGGGATGACGTCGCGGGCAGTACTTAGACGCCGCCCTGCGCGCTGACGTCAGTTCTTCTTTTTCCGCGCCAGCAAGCGCAGATCCGGGAAGAGCAGTGCCCTGGTCATTTTTTGACCATACTTTTTGGTGAATTTTTTCACTGTTTTTCCATCTTTCAAGGTGTCGTAGGGATGCCCGGCTTCAAGCGATGCGGCGCCTGTGCGCGGATGATGTCCGTCACCGACCCGCATTGGGAGTGTCTCTTCTGCCTCGGCCGAGGCCACGACACGGCGTCTTGTACCGACTGCCAGGCCCTCCACCCGAAAGCTTTGCAAGAGCGGTCTCGAAAGCTCCTCGAGGCCCGGCATTCGGCTCCGCGGAAGCCCCGGTCGCGTGAGAGGTCCAGGGGTCGATCGCGGAGTCCACACCGGTCGTCGGCGTCGAAGTCTTCTTCGTCCGGTAAGTCGAAGCACAAAAGTCCAAAAAGCATCATCGCTCTAGGACTTCGCCTCGCCGGTCTCGCGACTCGGCTGAGGCCCCTCCCGGCACCGTCCCCGCCCCCGCGGCCCCGGACATGCCTGTGGAGTCGCCCCCGCCATACCCGCCCTTCCCGGGTTCGGGGGCGGATCCGGCCAAAGTACAGGAATTCCTGTCGGCCATGGCCCGCCTCTTCGGGCCTTCAGGCCCCTCCGGTGCGCCTTCGGGCCCCGCGGGCCCTGATGGGGTTGCTCCGGCGTCGCCGACGGCTCCGGCCCCGGCGTCGCCCGTGCCTCCAGCCTCGATCCCGGCTCCGGCTTCGGCCTCGATCCCGGCTCCACAACCCCCATCGACGCCGGTCGACCTAACGACACCTCCGCCGGCGCCGATGTCTCCGGTGCCGTTCTCGGCGCCGCCCTGGGCTCCGGGCGGCGTCGTCCCCCTGTTCCTTCCGGCTCCGGACATGGATCCGGACCGACGTCGCTCGACGCCGGCTCCGGCGCCGATGGGACCTTGGGTCCCAACTGTCCCTCCTCCTCCTTATTTTGAACCAGAGGAGGACCAGTTGGACTGGGAGGGGTCTGATGACCCTCTGACACGACACTGTCAGTACGATCAGGACTGGACAGAGAGTCTAGGGGAGGCCAGTGGTCTGGATACTTCCCCTGACACTGGCATGCTGTCTCCTCCCGTGGCTACGGAGGAGGGAGCCAATTTTGGTACGGTGTTGCGTAGGGCAGCTGGGGCCTTACGTCTCCAACTTCCTACTTTGACGGTCAAGCCTAACATCTTGACAGAGGTGCTTCAGCCGGCAGCCTCCTCTGCGGAGACTGTGCTGCCGTTTAACGACGCCCTCACTGACGTTCTTTTGGGCGCCTGGTCCAAGCCCAACACAGGGGCTCCTGTGGATCGGAACATGTCACGACGCCATCGCCCAGCTCCGGGCGACCCCCTGTTTCTCTCTGTCCACCCCACTCCTGAGAGCTTGGTTGTCCAAGCCTCCGCTTCCCAAACCGCCTTCCCTACCGCTCCTCCGGATAGGGAATCCAAACGCCTGGATCAGTTTGGGAAGAAGGGTTTTTCTTCCTCCAGTGCTGGCTTGCGGTCCGTTAACACCGCTTGTCTTTTGGGCCGATATACCCACTCCCTGTGGGATTCGGTGGCGGATGTTTTGCCCCAGTGTCCTGAGGAGGTCCAGACACTGCTTTCCCGCGCCATTGCGGAAGGAAGGGATGCGGCTAAATACACCATACGTTGTGGCCTTGACACCGCCGACTCGCTGGGCAGGTCTATTGCAACGACGGTGGCACTCAGACGCCACGCCTGGCTGAGAACCACTGGTTTTTCAGGGGATGTCCAGAATACTCTCATGGACATGCCCTTTGATGGAGTCGGTCTTTTGGGTCCAAAGCAGACCATGCGTTAGAGCGCTTTAAGGACTCACGGGCTACTGCCAAGTCCCTGGGCCTTTCTGCTACACGCCCTCCGCTGACTTCTGCTTTTCGCCCCTATCGTGGCCACGGTAGGGGCGCCCCTTCACGTCAGCAGCCCAGCCACCGGCCCGCGCAGCAGGCGTCTTCGCGTGGCCGAGGACGTGGATTCCGCCGTGGCGGATCGGGCAACCAGCGTGCGGGTCAGGCCACCACCTCCAACCCGTCCGCGGCCTCCAAGCCCTCCTAGTCCCTCCTTTCAGGTGCACAGCACGCCAGTAGGGGGCACGGTCCGCCATCACCTTCCCCACTGGCGTACCATCACCTCGGACAGGTGGGTCTTGGACATTGTCCGAAGGGGCTACTCCCTCCCCTTCGAGACCACCCCCCAGCCATGCCACCTCAATTCCACCGCATGTCAGGGGATCACTTGGTGCTTCTACAGAAGGAAGTCGCGGCCCTCTTGACCAAGAGGGCCATCGAGCGTGTTCCGACCCCAGAAGTAGGGCGTGGTTGCTACTCCCACTACTTTCTGCTGCCCAAAAAGGACAAGGAGGACATGCGTCCTATCTTGGACCTCCGGAACGTCAATCGCTTCCTCCGGAAGGAGAAGTTCAAGATGCTCACCCTAGCTCAGGTCTTGACTGCCCTCGACCCTGGAGACTGGTTGGTAGCGTTGGACTTGCAGGACGCATATTTCCACATCCCCGTCCTGCCGGCCCACCGGCGTTACCTTCGGTTCACGGTAGGCCCCGAGCATTTTCAGTTCACCGTGCTCCCCTTTGGCCTTACCAGTGCCCCTCGGGTGTTCACGAAAGTGATGGCGGTGGTCGCAGCTCATCTGCGCCGGGCAGGGGTTTCAGTCTTCCCCTACCTCGACGACTGGCTGCTGAAGGCGGGCTCGTCCCAGGCAGTCGTCTCCCACCTCCAGACTACGGCCGAACTCCTGCACTCGCTGGGGTTCTCCATCAATGTGCCGAAGTCGCATCTGATTCCTTCTCCACAGCTCCTTTTCATCGGAGCGGTTCTGGACACGACTCAGTTTCGGGCCTATCCTCCCGAACGGCGAGTCCGGGATATTCAGGCTATGATTCCGATCTTTCAGCCTTTATCCTGGGTTTCGGTACGGATGACCCTGAGGCTGCTGGGCCTCATGGCCTCCTGCATCCTGCATCCTGCTGGTCAATCATGCCAGATGGATATGCGGGCTCTGCAGTGGGACCTGAAGTTCCAGTGGGCGCAGCACCAGGGCAACCTGTCCGATCACGTCCAGATCTCGGAGGGGACTGCAAGACAGTTGCAGTGGTGGCTCTCGAACCGGCAATGGGTCATGGGCAGATCCCTCTCCCTTCCCCAGCCAGAGCACACAGTTGTGACGGACGCGTCCCTTCTGGGATGGGGCGGTCACATGGGAGAGGCGGAGATCAGAGGCCTCTGGTCTCCGGCGGAGTCCCGGCTCCATATCAACCTTCTGGAGCTCCGGGCGATCCGACTTGCACTCAAGGCATTCCTTCCCTCTGTCAAAGGGAAGGTAGTGCAGGTGTTCACAGACAACACCACCGCCATGTGGTACTGCAACAAACAGGGCGGGGTGGGGTCTTGGACCCTTTGTCAGGAGGCTCTGCGCCTCTGGACATGGCTGGAACATCAGGGCATGTTCCTGATGGTTCAACACCTGGCAGGTTCCCTGAACGCCAGGGCGGACGAACTCAGCCGCAGGTGCATGATGGATCACGAATGGCGTCTTCACTCGGAAGTGGCGCAAGGACTCTTTCTACAGTGGGGAGAGCCTTGGTTAGATCTATTCGCCACCGAAGAGAACGCGCAATGTCATCAGTTCTGCGCGTTGGAATTTCCAAGGCGGCACTCGCTCGGCGACGCCTTTCGTCGCGAGTGGAGTTGCGGTCTGTTGTACGCCTTTCCGCCTATACCACTTCTATCCAGAGTGTTGAAGAAGATTCGGCACGACCGGGCCCAAGTCATTCTTGTGGCTCCGGACTGGGCTCGAAGAGTTTGGTATCCCGAGCTACTCAATATGAGCGTAGATCCCCCAATCCGTCTGCCTCTTCGGGAGGATCTTCTGTCGCAGCAGCAGGGGACGGTCCTCCACCCGAACCTGTCCAGTCTACACCTGCTTGCGTGGAGATTGAGCGGCGGCAGTTGATTCCTTTCGACTTGCCTCCCGAAGTTTGTGATGTGATTCTGGCAGCCAGGCGTCCCTCCACTAATGTGGTATACTCCTGCCGGTGGAACAAATTTGTGGCATGGTGCACAGCAAAGGCTGTGAATCCCCTTTCTGCCCCTCTTTCTGAGGTCCTTCTGTTCCTTCTCTCTCTGGCCCAACAGGGTTCTGCCCTGGGTACCATCAAGGGTTATCTTTGTGCTATCTCGGCCTTCCTCAGGCTCCCTGATCAGCCCTCCCTTTTCAAGTCCCCTGTTGTTAACAGGTTCTTAAAGGGCATTACTCACCTCTTTCCTCCTGTTCCGTTTGTGATGCCTCAGTGGGACTTGAACTTGGTTCTTACCTTTTTAATGTGCGCTCCCTTTGAGCCTCTACATAACTGTCCTCTTCGTCTTCTGACTCTGAAGACAGCCTTTCTGGTGGCCATCACCTCCGCTCGGCGGGTGAGTGAGCTCCAGGCTCTATCTTGCAAACCTCCCTTTCTGTCTGTTCATCCAGACAAGGTTGTTCTTCGGACGCGTCCGTCCTTCTTGCCAAAGGTGGTTACTGCTTTCCATATTGGGCAGACCATCACTTTGCCCACCTTCTTTCCGCCTCCGCATCCTTCCAGAGAGGAAGAGAGGCTCCACCGTCTGGACCCAAAACGTGCGCTCTCCTTCTATATTGACCGCACAAAACACTTCCGGGTGGATGACCAGCTCTTTGTTGGCTACGTGGGTGCCAAAAAAGGTCGGCCGGTGCACAAGAGGACCATCTCCCGCTGGGTTACCTTGTGCATCAAGACCTGCTATTCTTTGGCGAAGAAGGAGCCTCCTGTTGGGCTGCGTGCCCATTCCACAAGGGCAACGGCTGCTACCACGGCCTTGGGCCGCGGTGTTCCGCTGCCGGTTATTTGTCAGGCAGCTACGTGGGCCTCGCTGCACACGTTTACAAAGCATTACTGCCTTGACAGTCAGGTCCGGAGGGACGGCTTCTTTGGCCGTTCTGTCCTCCAGGACTTCCTTGTCTGATCTTTGTTCGCAGACCCACCACCGGGGTTGGTATTGCTGGGGTATCTATTCTAAGGTAAGGAATCTGTCACTAACGTGTCTCTTTCAGATGCACAAGTTACTAACTTGTGTAACGATATATCTGTAAGAGACAGTAGTTAGTGACAGATTCCTTACCGCCCCACCCATCCTCCCCGTTCTGCGAACTGATTTCTAGGGTTAAGGACATCCCTTTCAGGGCCCTAGTATTTTTCAGACACCTATGTCAGCTTCTTGCATGGCTCTGCGTTCCTGGCGCGGAAAGTCGTGTACAGAACTGACGTCAGCGCGCAGGGGCGGCGTCTAAGTACTGCCCGCGACGTCATCCCGGCGATCACGACGCCGACGACGGACGCGGAGCCGCACGACGCCGCCTACCGACGCGCAAGGGTACTGCTACGCAAAAACTTTCCGGATCCAGCCTGACGCCTGGGGATATTCTAAGGTAAGGAATCTGTCACTAACTACTGTCTCTTACAGATATATCGTTACACAAGTTAGTAACTTGTGCATTAAGGCTGCTATACTAGCCCTTCCCAATGGGAAGGCGCCAGGGCCAGATGGCCTCACGGTTGAATTTTGTAAAACATATGCTGATCTGCTTGCTCCATATCTGCTAGAGGTGTATGCTGAGGCACACGAGTCGGGGAAACTACCGCCATCGCTGCGGCAGGCGCTGTTTATAACACTGCTCAAGAAAGACAAGCCCCCAGATAAATGTGAATCTTATCGTCCCCTGTCACTGATTAATATAGATGCCAAGATCCTTGCCAAGATTTTAGCGGTTAAATTACAACCCCTGATGCCGTGCCTGGTGCTGCCTGACCAGTCGGGCTTTATACCTGATAGATCCACATCCCACAATCTTCGGACCCTATTTTCCATGTTTCGTATTTTAGAGCCCAGCATGTCGGCTGCGGCAGTAATGCTGGACGCGGCTAAGGCGTTCGATTCGGTCGAGTGGAAATATGTTTTTTATCCTTCAGCGCATGGGATTCCCGCCTCTATTTATACAGTGGATAAGGGTGCTGTATGCGGATCCATCGGCCAGGGTTCGTGTTGGCGGTTTGACGTCCGACCCGTTTGATATAAAGAGGGGTACTCGTCAGGGCTGCCCTTTGTCTCCGCTGCTTTTTGCGATTATATTGGAGCCACTAGCGTGCGTTATTAGGTAGAGACATAGGGAAACGGCACTAAACTTTAACTACCGCCCAGTTGCCATCTCGCTATATCCGGATGATATGGTGCTTTTTGTGCGTGAACCCTCCAGGTACCTGGCACGGCTGCTGAGGGAGTATGTAAGGTTTGGTCGTTTGTCGGGCCTAGTCGTCAATTGGGATAAATCCATTGTTATCCCACTGACGGAGTCCACGGTACAGCCGGACATGGATTTCCCGCTGGTATGGTCTGTGGACCCAATAAAATATCTCGGAGTCTGGGTCCACCGAGACCCGGATAAGGTGATACATGAGAACTATGGGAGTGCATACACCAAACTGGAGCAGCAGGTGGATGTGTGGGTGACCTTGCCACTTTCCTTGGCGGATCGTATTGCGCTGATTAAGATGGTGGTCCTGCCGTGGTTTTTGTACTTGTTTACTAACATACCGATTGTACTGTCAAAGGGGTTCTTTAGCACTCTCCGAGGGATCCTGCTCCGGCTGGTCTGGGGAGGCAAACATGCCCGAGTAAAGTGGTCGGTTCTCACAAGTGATTATGATAAAGGAGGGTTTGGGGCACCGGACTTCTATGTTTATTATTTGTGTGCGCAAGCCCAATATGCGTTTTATTGGATGAGACCGCATGCGTTTACCCCACATGTCGTGGTGGAGGAGGGGGATGTATACCCAGTGCCATTACACAGCATGATCACATACCGGGCACGTGGAACCCCGAGAACGGAGATAAATGCAGTGGACACGACAGTAGCTGCCTGGCAGGAGATAGGGCGTCTGGTGCGCAAGCTGCCGTTGTACGCACCAGCCATGTGTATAGAACAGCATGCTGTGCTGTCGGTGACCCATGAAGCGCCATCGATGCGGTTGCTTAAAGAGGCAGGCTTTCAACTGATGCAGGATATCTACCCAGAAGGGTCTTTTCTCACACCGGACGCCCTGCAATATATTAGTAACCCAACGTTGTTGTTTAGATTCGCTTTGCACAGACTAAGACATGCGGTCAGGGCTCACTACGACACCTACCCTCTGGAACCTCCCACACTGCTGTCCCTACAGTTCGTGCTTACCACTCCCACTAATAAAAAACTGATATTCAGACTGTATAGGTTGATCAAGGAAGAATGCATAAGTCAGCCGGACAGAAGTTGGGAGAGATGGAATGCCTGTTTACCTGATCCGATATCGGAGAAAGATTGGAAGTATGTGTGCGAATTAACAGGTACACTTATCATGAACGGAAATTTGCGTATCATACATTTTAAATATATACACCAGGTGTATTATACCCCTGCACGATTGCATAGATTTGGACTGCGTGAGTCTGGCTGCTGTGCACGATGCGGACAGGGAGACGCTGACTTTTTGCATCTCGCTTGGGGATGTAGGAGAGTGGCTGAGTTCTGGGAGTCTGTGGTGAGAGACTTAAAAACCATGGCAGCTGTAGAGCTACAGTGCACTCCGCTTGTTTGTCTGCTGTGTTGTGTACCCCACGTCAAGGGACTGAGTGGCAGATTTGTACGACTGGCCCTGCTCATGGCTACACGGAGAGTGGCAATTACGTGGGGTGGGAGGCGTACGCCGAAAGTGGAACACTGGATAAAGGACTTTGTCTATTTCAAAGACAACATGGAAACATTTGCGGAAGAATTACCTACAATCTCGAGACCAAAGGACATTTGGGAGCCCCTGAGACTTTCTTCTGAAAAGGGCAGCTGAAGCTGAGCAGAGTGATGCGAATTAGGCGTCGCAGGAGGGAGTAATGTGCGGCCTGGATGTGTGATATGAGTGAATGGATGGGAGATGCTCTATTATTCCAATACGACTTTGTAATTTACGCTTAGGAAGAATGTGGGGTTTTTTTTGTCTTGATTTTATAATTTGGTGTGTTTGTGTTTTTTGTTAGATTTGTGGGGAAATTTATGATTATGATTATTTATGCATAGTGTTAATTTGTTATATGATTATTTTTATGTTGTGTATGTATTGTGATGTCCCTTTTTTGAAAAAAAAATAAAAAAAAAAAAAAAAAAGATTGCAGCGTCCAGCTTAACATCATAATAGAACGTAGCGGAGATTGCCCGTGTTGTAACAAGGCCAGATCTTGTTCTAATATGTCGATTGCCGAAGACACAAAGTTGCCTAAGGAGTAAATCCTGGAGGTCAAAGTAGTTGACCCATTATCCACTACAGCTAATGCCTTCTCTAAGTTAATACGGTCTATCTCCCGTATCCTTTCTGCGGCCTCTTGTTGGGATATTTTCCAGTTTTCATTATAATAGGCATAAATGCCGGCATATATGAAACGTTTCTGATGTGTTTTCCTTGGGCCTAGCAAGAAATCCCTAAGGTCCACATCAGGTGTGAGTAAGGTCAAGTGATGTTTTACTTCTGTGAGTGTTGAGGTCTCTAGCCAATCAAGGCACAACTGCCCAACACTATAGGATGTCACTACCCCCGGGTGATGTCTCTGTACATAGCGTCTGACCTATGGATACTAAACCCTTCGGTTGTATTTATAAATCTCTGCAGACATTTGTTTGTGTCAATGGGCCAAACCAGCCATTCTGTCCAATCAGGATCTGATCTGTTGTACTGGAAAATGTCATCTAATCTCACCCCATGTGTAGTTGAATTCTGCCCCCCACCCATCTGCGATGGTGTTGGAAACCCCGGTGTGTTCATTTCCTTGCCTTTGGCTAATCCAAGACAGGTTGTTTGTTTCACAGTTTCATTCAGAAATATCTGCTGCGGAATGAGGCATGCTCTAAAAAGTGCTTCTATTCCCTGGACTTGCCAGTCCCTAGAACCCAAGATCGATTTTGAATCTATTGTGTCCTTCCATAGATCGAAACCCTGTTTTGACAACTGGTTCAAAAAGGATGCAGAGTAAATATGTTTGGTGTTTGTTAACATAATTTTCTGAGCTGAAATTTTCGCCACTTTATAATAAAATGACTTCGGGTCGGATGTGTTAAACACTGAGAAGTATGTGAATTTCTGTGCAAATGCTTGCGAACTACCTTTTGGAGGTGTTGGGCAGTGTTCCCACTGGTGGTACTCAAATACATTTCTAGGTGTTATAGATTTGTGTAAGAAATGATGACCATATTGCTGATAACAGTACAATGTATCATAGTCTGAAGTACCTTCTAACATTTCATTGTTCAGAAATGCGGCAGTATTTTCTAAATCAGACATTAAATTGTTCACAGTATCAGTGTCCCAATCATCAGAAAATGTATTGGAGGTAATGATATCACTTAAAGAAATTTTAAATACATGTTTAAGCTTTAAAAGTTCAGTCGGACCGAATACATCATAGTCAATCTTGTCCCATACTATACTGTCCGGTATAGGAAATGTTCTGTTATGTTCACTGAAGACAAGTCTCTTGGTTCACGATGTGAAGACTGGTGTGGTTTTAAAATCAAATTGACTCTTTGGGCTGTAGAGCTTTGCTGGAAGTATCGTCCATTAATAAGCATACTAAAAGTTATTATTAAACATAGCCAGAAAATGAAAAATAAAATCCCAGTGATATACCATAGTTCTATCCAAGGTGACACCAGGTAAGTCTTTCTAAAAAAAGTTTAAAAAGTCATTGAGTTTCTGTTGGAGTGATTTTTTGGCTGGCGTCGTTTCCGGTTCGCTTGGATCCATTGAAAACCTATCAAAGTTCATGAAATAGCCAGAAGCAGTTCGATCAATTGTTGGAATTGCATCGGGATTTGTTGAAATCGGATTTTGCTCTTGACGAGGCATGTTGACGTAGATGTCTGTAGTCGGTCTGATTGCAACTTGGTTACTAAGTTGATTTTCATTTTGAAGATTAATTTCTTGTTGAAGTGGAACGAGTTCCATAGCATTGTTTCTTAGACCTTCATTCCGTACAGGTGCCTCTTCAAACATGATGAGTCTTTCTGTCTGAACTTCTTGGATTGTAGCGAGAGGAGGGTGTCTGCTACTGTGGAGTCCACGAGGCCTACTGTTTAGTATTGGCCACATAATGTGGTTTGATTAAGTCAATTGAGACAAATCTTTTCTTCTTTTTTCCGGCAAGAGGTGGCAGAAGTACAGTTCTTGTGCCTTGGATTGCTAGGACCGGTACAGGCTTTCTGTAGGATGGCCCAAATTCTTTTTTGTCAGCAA
Organism: Calotriton arnoldi; assembly: GCA_963921515.1. Classification (NCBI taxonomy): domain Eukaryota; kingdom Metazoa; phylum Chordata; class Amphibia; order Caudata; family Salamandridae; genus Calotriton; species Calotriton arnoldi. The sequence continues at coordinate 1,185,005 of CAWUFW010005249.1, read as the reverse complement.
TCTTCTCTCTGACCAGATCCCCGACTTTTGGGATCCAGACAGGTCTTGCCGTTACTGCCTTGACTTCCTCAGTGGCGGCCTGTTTCTGGAGCACGTTACTTTGTTGTGTCCTGTATTCATTTAGATCCTGTAAAACAGCCAAACGATCATGGATATCAAATGGTTTTTCATCCGCCACTGTGCCTTCACAATCAAGATCAGGTACCCACATTCTTGTCCCAAATAGGACCTCGTAAGGAGTGACACCCCCTAGAGAGCTTCTTGGCTGGTTGTTAATAGCTCGTTGGACCCCATTACGGTGATCGACCCATCTACCACCCTTGCCTAATACCCTAGCTGTTAAAGATTGCTTTAAGTCCCGGTTTTTCCTCTCCACAACGGAATTTCCCTCGGGATGGTACGGAGAGGAGTACCGCAATGCTACGCCCATTCCTTCCATGGCCTCTTGGTAAGCCCGAGAGCTAAACGCCGGACCACGGTCAGAATGTAACGTGCCAACTGCGTATGTGCCGATAAAGACTCGCAAATCTTTTATAACAGTTCGAGCGTCAGCCGAGCGCTGAGGCCAAACCCATAGGAATCTAGAGCAGGAATCCACTGCAAACATGATATATTTCTTGGACCCATCAGATTGTAGGGGTCCGCAGTGGTCCAAATATACACATGCAAGAGGTTTGTCTGATTTCAGCAATGGTGTCTGCGCCGGGCGTGTTACGGTGGAGCCCTTTATCTGCTGACAGATGTCGCACTTCAAGACGTAGTCTTTGGTCTGCTTTGTTAACCCTGGCCACCAGTAGCGCTGTTTCAGTAAAGAAATAGTCGCTGTGACGCCTGTATGCGCAGAACCCAAACCCTCGTGTGCTGCTAAAATTAAGCCTTGCCTACGATCCATATTTGGTATTACTCTATCCCCCACTCCAGGAATCTGAGCATATTGAATGTTTTGTGCATCTAACTTGTAGGAGTACTTGAGTGGAAATTTTTTAGGTACTGCTGTGCTGCCTTTGCATGAAGCATTGACAGCTACCATTATCTCGCCTTCTATTCTCGTTTTTGAACGAGTAACTGCAGCTACGGCGGCTGTGCGAACAGCCCCCTTTGCGGCTTCATCAGCCAATGAATTCCTTTCAACGTGAACGCCATCACGCTGATGACTCAGTGTATGTATCGCGTGAGCCCTTGGTAGTTCGTTTCTCAACTCCACTACCTGTTCCCATAGCATTTTATGCTTAATTGTGCCACCTTTTGCATCTTTGAACCCGTTTTGTTCCCAATGATGTAAATATTCATTGTACGACTGTACACAGTAAAAGGAATTACACACAATCAGTGTGGGGAATTCGTGTTCCGTATTTACCAGTGCCAGTATAAGTGCTTTCAACTCTGCCAACTGAGCCGTGCAGTCTCCTAGAGATTGCGTTTTAGTGCAACTCGGATAGAACTTTCCATCGTGCATGCGACCTTTAACAATCGCACACGCCGCGCTGTAAGCTTGCTTACTCCCTATGGCCGGTTGAGCAGATCCGTCAGTGTAAATAATGTATTCATACTGATCTAGAGAAACAATTTCATTTGGTAGAGGATATTCTTGTTCGTATTGCAGGAATGCCTGTGTTTTTAAACTTGGATCAAATCTGTATTCAACATCCGTTGCAGTAAGAGAATTAGCCCATTGTATCCATCTGGGATGTAAGGCTTTCGCATTTGGAATGCTAGCTTTTGTATCTGAAAGAGACACGTTAGTGATAGATTCCTTACCTTAGAATATCCCCAGGCGTCAGACTGGATCTGGAAAGTTTTTCGTCAGCAGTACCCCTTCGCGTCGGTAGGCGTTGTCGTACGGCTCCGCGTACATCGCTAGCGTTGTAGCCGCCGAGATGACGTCGTCGGAGCTACTTAGACGCGCCCACGCGCGCTGACGTCAGTTCTTTGTTTTTCCGCGCCAGCAGCGCAGATCCGAGAGAGAGCGGTAGCCCTAGTTAAAAGTTTTAACTTGGTAATTGTTTGTCGAGTACTCGACTGGTGCAGTAGGGATGCCCGGGTTTAAGTCCTGCAGGGCCTGCCGTCGGAACATATCGGTAGCGGACCCGCACGACGTGTGTCTCTTCTGCTTGGGGCACGCCCATGACCCCGAGGCGTGCCCCGATTGTCGGGCCATGGCGCCGAAAGCTTTGCGGGAGCGTTCCCGAAAGTTGTTGGAGGCCCAACAATCGGTTCCGCGCCGATCGAGGTCCCGCTCCCGTGGGAAGTCCAGGGACCGGTCGCGGAGCCGTCACCATCGCTCGTCGGACTCGGGGACAAGTAAGTCACGGCGCCATAAAAAGTCGAAGAAGCGACGTCGCTCGTCTTTTACCCCTCACCGGTCGCGGGACGCGGTGGAGGGGGCGGGGGTTCAATCCCCAGCGGCTCCGCTGGAGCCTCCGTTGTTGCCTGCGGCCTACCCGCCCTTTCCGGGCCCGCACGCGACTTCGGACGAGACACAGGCCTTCCTGTCGGCCATGGGCCGTTTGTTTGGCCCATCGGGTCCCTCCGGAGCGCCTTCGGGCCCCGCGGACCCGTTGGGTGGGTCTGCCCCCGTGCTGCCGCCTTTGGCCTCGGCTACGCCAGCAAAATACCCTGCTTCGCTGCCGGATCTGGCCTCGGCGCCGGGTGCGGCGCCGAACCAGAATTGGTCTCTTACCCCCGATTCCATTTCTTGGTGGGGAGTTTGTCCCATTTCCCCAGGCACCTCGTCCGTACCGGCCTCTCCCGAAACCGGTGAATGAAAGGGAGTACTGGGAGGGGTCTGAGGACCCTCTTGCAGCTCAATGCGAGAACGAGCCTGAATGGGAACACGACATGGAGGGTCCGGTGGATCTAGATTTCTCTCCACACCCTGGCACGCTGTCCCCTTCTTCCGTGGCTACGGAGGAGGTTGGGACTTTTTCAGTGGTGCTGCGTAGGGCTGCTGAGGCTCTTAACCTCGAGCTCCCTTCCGTGCCTATTAGGACCAATCTTCTGACCGAGGTGCTGCAGCCAGCGTCCTCCTCCGCGGAGCCGCTGCTGCCTTTTAACGATGCTCTCACTGATATCCTGTTGAGCACCTGGAGTAAGCCTAATACGGGTTCCTGTGGATAAGGGTGTGGCACGCCGTCATCGCCCGGCACCGGGCGACCCCAGCTTTCTCACACAACACCCGACACCTGAGAGTCTGGTTGTCCAGGCCTCTGCCTCTCCGAGTGCATTCCCTTCTGCTCCTCCAGACAAGGAATCTAAGAAACTGGAGCAGTTTGGGAAAAAGATTTTCACTTCTGCCAGTTCTGGGTTGCGGGCAGTGAATACTGTGTGCCTCTTAGGCCGCTATTCCCACTCTGTGTGGGACACCGTGGCACAGGTGCTGCCTCGGTGTCCAGTGGAAGCTCGGGCGGTACTCTCTCAGGCCATTACCGAAGGGAGGGATGCTGCTAAATTTACTATCCGTTGTGGGCTTGACACGGCCGATTCCCTCGGCAGGGCACTTTCCACAACTGTGGCGCTACGCTTGGCTCAGAACTACTGGTTTCTCCGGGGATGTCCAGAACACTTTGTTGGACATGCCCTTTGATGGCACACGCCTCTTTGGTGACAAGGCGGATAGCACCCTGGGACGTTTTAAGGACTCTCGGGCTACGGCCCAGTCCTTAGGTCTCGCCACCACACGTGCTTCATCGGGGCCCGCCTTTCGAGGTCAGGGTCGAGGCGCCCAAGCACGTTCCTTTCAGACCCGCAGGCCTGCGCAGCCGCAGTCTCTGCGCAGCCGCAGTCTCTGCGCAGCCGCGGTCATGGGGCCCGCCGTGGTGGGTCCCGAGGGCAGCGGGCGAGTCAGTCCACCACCGCTCCTGCCGCCGCTGCCTCAAAACCTTCCTAGTCCGGTGTTTCAGGCCCACCTGACGCCAGTGGGTGGCAGGGTTCGCCATCACCTTCCCCACTGGCGCACCATCACCTCGGACAGGTGGGTTTTACAAATAGTCCGAAGGGGCTACTCCCTCCCCTTCAACTCTACCCCTCCAGCCATGCCGCCCCAGTACCACCGCATGTCGGGGGATCACTTGTCACTTCTCCAGCAGGAAGTTGCGGCCCTCTTGGCCAAGGGGGCCATCGAGCGCGTTCCAACGCCAGAAGTGGGTCGTGGTTGTTATTCCCACTACTTCTTGGTTCCAAAGAAGGACAAGTGCCTGCGTCCTATCTTAGACCTCCGGAACGTCAATCGCTTCCTCCGGAAGGACAAGTTAAAGATGCTCACGCTTGCTCAGGTCTTGTCTGCCCTAGACCCGCAAGACTGGCTGGTAGCGTTGGACTTGCACGATGCTTATTTTCATATTCCCATCCTGCCGGCCCACCGGCGTTACCTACGGTTCACGGTAGGCCACGAGCACTTTCAGTTCACCGTGCTCCCTTTCGGCCTTACCAGCGCCCCTCGGGTGTTCACAAAAGTGACGGCGGTGGTCGCAGCTCATCTGCGCAGATCAGGGGTTTCAGTCTTCCCCCTATCTCGACGACTGGCTGTTGACGGCGGAATCGCCCCAGGCAGTCGTCTCCCACCTCCAGACTACGGCCGACCTCCTGCATTTGCTGGGGTTTTCCATCAACGTGCCGAAGTTGCACCTGATTCCCTCTCAGAAGCTCCTCTTCATCTGAGCGGTTCTGGATACGGCGCAGTTCCGGGTTTATCCTCCCAAACAGCGGGTCCGGGACACTCTGGCTATGATTCCGATCTTTCGGCCCTGGTCCTGGATTTCGGTCAGCAAGGCCCTGAGGCTGCTGGGCCTCATGGCCTCCTGCATCCTGCTGATCAATCATGCCAGATGGCATATGCGGGCTCTGCAGTGGGACCTGAAGTTCCAGTGGACGCACCATCAGGGAAATCTGTCCGATTACGTCCAGATCTCGGAGGGCACTGCACAGGGCTTGCAGTGGTGGCTCATGGGCCAGCGTTGGGTCAGCGGCAGATCCCTCTCCCTTCCCCAACCGGAGCACACAGTGGTGACGGGCGCGTCCCTCCTGGGATGGGGCGGCCACATGGGAGAAGCAGAGATCAGAGGCCTCTGGTCTCCGGCGGAGTCCAGGCTCCATATCAACCTTTTGGAGCTCAGGGCGATCCTACTTGCACTGAAAGCATTCCTTCCCTCTGTCAAGGGGAGAGTAGTGCAGGTGTTTACAGAGAACACCAACGCCCTGTGGTACTGCAACAAGCAGGGTAATGTGGGGTCGTGGACCCTATGTCAGGAGGCTCTACGTCTCTGGACGTGGCTGGAACATCAAGGCATTTCCTTGGCGGTTCAACACCTGGCAGGTACCCTAAACGCCAGGGCGGACGAACTCAGCCGCAGGTGCATGTTGGATCACGAATGGCGTCTTCACTCAGAGGTGGCACAAGGTCTCTTTCAACAGTGGGGAGAGCCTTGGTTAGATCTATTCGCCACCGAAGAGAACACGCAATGTCAGCAGTTCTGCGCGTTGGAGTTTCCAAGGCGGCACTCGCTCGGCGACGCTTTTCGTTGCGAGTGGAGTTCCGGTCTGTTGCATGCCTTTCCGCCTATACCACTTCTACCCAGAGTGCTGAAGAAGATTCGGCACGACCGGGCCCAAGTCATTCTTGTGGCGCCGGACTGGGCTCGAAGAGTTTGGTATCCCGAGCTACTCAGTATGAGCGTGGATCCCCCGATCCGACTGCCTCTTCGGGAGGATCTCCTGTCGCAGCAACAGGGGACGGTCCTCCATCCGAACCTGTCCAGCCTCCACCTCCTTGCGTGGAGATTGAGCGGCGACAGCTGATTCCATTTGACTTGCCTCCTGAAGTCTGTAATGTGATTCTGGCAGCCAGGCATCCCTCCACTAAAACGGTATACGCCTGTCGGTGGAAAGAATTTGTGGCATGGTGCACAGCAAAAGCTGTAGATCCTCTTGCTGCCCCTCTTTCTGAGGTCCTATTGTTCCTTCTCTCTTTGGCCCAGCAGGGCTCTGCTCTGGGCACTATCAAGGGCTACCTTTCTGCTCTTTCAGCCTTTCTTAGGCTGCCTGATCAGCCCTCTCTTTTCAAGTCCCCTGTTAACAGATTTCTCAAAGGCATTACTCACCTTTTCCCTCCTGTTCCTTTTGTCATGCCTCAGTGGGACTTGAACCTGGTTCTCACATACTTAATGTGTGCTCCCTTTGAGCCTCTTCATAACTGTCCTTTGCGGTTATTGACTTTGAAAACTGTCTTCCTGGTGGCCATCACTTCCGCTCGGCGGGTGAGTGAGCTCCAAGCTCTTTCCTGTAAACCTCCTTTCCTGGCGATTCATCCGGACAAGGTTGTGCTTCGACCGCGTCCCTCCTTTCTACCAAAAGTAGTCTCTGCCTTTCATCTTGGGCAAACTGTGACTCTGCCCACTTTCTTTCCGCCTCCGCACTCTTCAAGAGAGGAGAGGCTCCACCGTCTGAACCCAAAACGTGCGCTTTCGTTCTATCTCAACCGCACACAGCAGTTCCGGGTGGATGACCAGCTCTTTGTTGGCTACGTCGGCGCCAAGAAAGGCCGGGCTGTGCACAAGAGAACTATCTCACGATGGGTTGTCTTGTGCATTAAAGCCTGTTACTCTCTGGCTAAAAAGGAACCTCCGGTTGGGCTGCGCGCCCATTCTACCAGGGCGACAGCAGCTACTACAGCATTGGGAAGCGGTGTCCCCCTGCAAGACATCTGTCAGGTGGCCACTTGGGCCTCGTTGCATACTTTCACTAAGCACTATTGCCTTGACAGTCAGGTCCGGAGAGACGGCTTCTTTGGCCGTTCAGTTCTCCGTGACTTTCTGGTGTAATCTCACTTCGCAGACCCACCACCGGGGTTGGTATTGCTTGGGTATGTATTCTAAGGTAAGGAATCTATCACTAACGTGTCTCTTTCAGATGCACAAGTTACTTACTTGTGTAACGAGATATCTGTAAGAGACATTAGTTAGTGATAGATTCCTTACCGCCCACCCATCCTCCCCGTTCTGCGAACTGTTCTCTAGGGTTCAGGTAGTCCCTTTCAGGGCCCTAGTTCTATTGCACCAGTAGTCTGTCTCTGGCATGGCTCTGCACTCCTGGCGCGGAAAAGTTGTGTACAGAACTGACGTCAGGGCGCATGGGCGCGTCGAAGTAGCTCCGACTATGTCATCTCGGCGGCTACAACGCTAGCGACGTACGCGGAGCCGTACGATGCCTACCGACGCGCAGGGGTACTGCTGACGAAAAACTTTCCGGATCCAGTCTGACGCCTGGGGATATTCTAAGGGAAGGAATCTATCACTAACTATTGTCTCCTACAGATATATCGTTACACAAGTAAGTAACTTGTGCAACAGCTGTCGTACTGGGGTCACGACAATTATGCATTTACCCTGAGCCAGAGCTCTTTCTCTTGGTACAGCGGTCTGCACTGCTGTCAGGATTTTTTCTGTTGAAGTGAAGCGCATTTCTGCGTTTGTGTACAGGTGTGATTTGTAGGCGATTGGTACTGTTTCACCTTCATTAAAAGTTAAATAAGTGTACCCGCATTGACCCGCTAATACTCGGATCACTAAGTTGCATACGTTTACGCGTGTCTGTAAATGTTTAGAAGCTATCATGTCTTCCTGTAGGGAACGCAGGATATTTGTATGTTCCTGTGTCCATTGTCTGAGTGAAAAATCAGGTTTTATTAAGTCGTAGAAAGGTTTTACTCTTTCTGCGTAATCCAAAATGTTTGTTCGACCAATATTTAGGAATCCCAGAATTGATTGTAAATTCTATAATGATTTTGGAGGTTGGAGCAGCGCACACTTTTCTAAAAAGTTAGCTGCCAGGCTTTTTCCTTCACTTGACAGCTCGTATCCTAAAAACAGGACACTGAGGTGGGCAATCTTTGATTTTTTTAAATTAAATTTGTAGCCCTCGGAGGCGAATCCCATAATAATGGTGCTCACCCTGGTCAAGTGCCTCGGCAAGTCATCGTCTGTCAGATAAATATCATCTACATAGGACAATGCTTCTCAATCCAAATTTTGGAGTAACTCTGTTACCCTTGCTGAAAACAACCCCGGGCTATTCTTATACCCTTGGGGGAGTCGGCAAAATTGCCGTTGGGACCCTAACGCACTGAATGCGGTCAGATACCTGCTTTCAGGCGCTATATTTTGGCAGAAACATCCATTTGAGATATCAAGTGTTTTATATTTTTGTCGCACAATGTTATTCATTAATGCAGCACTGTGTGCATTTTGAACTGCAAATGTCTTTGTGCAAGTGTTTAAATGTCTGTAGTCTAAAACTAGACGATGTGTTGTCAGGTTTGGCTATGGGGAACAAAGGATTGTTCATAGGTGAAGTGCAATTTTCTATCACCCCCTGGTACTCAAGTTGATCTAGGATCTCCCTGACTTGTTTTTTAGCTTCCTGCTTTATAGGGTATTGCCTTTAGGCATTTGGGGAAACTTTTAACGGGATCATGTGGTGGGTTGAATCCTCATCCCAACCAGCATGATTTTTGTACAATGCTGGAGCTAGGGCAACCGCCCACTCCTGCGCATATGCATGTTTAAGATGTATGGGAACGAGGTCGGAAAAATGCTGGAAAAATTACCTTTTCTACCATAACCAGATGACAAATTTTCCCAAAATAGACCTTTAACTTTTCTGGGCTTGTCCACCTCCATCTGGAGTGTTATCTCATGTAACTTATGTGGGGCGCTTACCCAAGTATCAGGTGTTTCCACCGTGATATACTCACTCAACTCCACTGTCACCAGAAATTTCTTCAGGTTCTGGTGAGCTGTCGTTACTTCTGCTGCGCTGTCTAGCATAGTCAGAGCCCACTCCCCGTTCAGAAGCTGTGTCCTCAGAATTCTGGGCATGTCTGATCTTGAGACCTGCTACCTTCTTTTTGAACTGAGGTTTCTGTTTTTGTTTATCCTCTTTTTTAGGTGCGTAGTCCGCAGCGCGTCTCTGGACTTTGTACGCTCCTCTTGTCTGTGTTCTGACTGTCCTTCCCTCTCGGAGTTTCTTGACAAACCCTGAAAGGAACGAGAGGAACGAGTATCAGTATCCTGATACCGGTCAGGTTTTTTAATATTATCCCTATTCCTGCGGTTATACCTCCTTTCAGAGGGCTCCTGTTGAGGAGACCTACCTCTGGATTGAGATCCGCTGTCTTTAGACTTTTGTTGTTTATTTTCCCACTTGTTTTTAGAAGAAGTAGGCGTCTGCTTTGTAGTGTCCTTTTCAGGACTACCCACCAGTTCTGGTTTTAATGCTTTTCCACCTAGACTGTCTGTCTAGTTCTGCATATGCAGTTTCAATTATTTTGGGTAGTTTGTGTTGTTGTTCTACTGGACTGAACTCCCTTAGGCGTTGGCGGATCGCCACTGAAGCTGCTTCCCCCTTAATGTTAGCTAGTATTATGGCTGATACCTGGTCAAAGTTATTTAGTAACTTCATCCGTAAGTTAAGGGCAGGTTCTGCTCCGTACTCATTTTGTATTTGTCTCAATACATCAGGTATTACTGCTAAGGACGGGATACCATGTGTTCTGGTATATATGGCAGCAAAGACTGAACCCCAAGAGGTGCAATCCTCTAGTTGTGGTGTGATCCCCATGGGCAAGCAGATTGTTAGAATTCTGTGTTTTTCATAGGTGGTAGTATTCGGAAATACTGCCTCAAGCGGAGTTATTTTCTGAGCTATCCAGAATGGGATTTGTTCGCGTTTTGCTGGCATTTTGCCCCTTACCGCGTGTAATGTTTGTGGAGTAATTTTATTAACTGTACTCTGGACTGGAGTATCTTGTGCTGCAGCTGGTGCAGGCTGAACTGTTAAAGTCCTCATCACAAATTGTGTGAGGTTTCTGTAGATTTTAATTAAATCTCTGTGTAGTACGAGTAAGTCTGGCTGTGGCATTGTGCCAATGTCAGGATGTGGTGTGTATGCCGCTAATATGGGCCATGTGGCTCCTGCTCCTCCGAGCGGGCCTAATCTTGCTCTTCCTTGTACGTGGGGTAGGGCGCCTTTAAACCAGTAATAATGCTCCTGGTAAGTGAGTGGAACCTCTAACTCCTCAAAAGGAGTATAGTCCGCTGGTGTTTCATCTTCAAGGTAGTAGTGAAATGCATCTGTAACTGGATTCGCTGCTGGGAATGTAACCCATGAATAGAACACCTCTGTTTTATTGGATTCATGTGCCTCGATCACGAAAATTACTTGACCACCCCTGGCTCTTAAGCCATGTTCTAGAAGTTTTATGGTGACTGCCCTTCTGAAATTTGGTGCAATTTGTATTGCATCTTCAGGGTCTTCTTCTCCTAAACCGAAGAGGTCTGTTTCAACTCTCCTTGTTGCTTCTGCTTGTTCAACCATTTTTAAGTGGAAGATGGGTGTTTAAGGACATTTTAAGATAAGGTGTAAATGCACAATTGTAGGAACTATATGTCCTTCAAGCTTGAATAACCAACAGCCAATAAATAGTATTCTCGTACTACTAAGCTGCGGCGGATTTTGTGCCCACCCACTCCAGACGTCTCTGGGGTTTTGTGAGTAGGTTCTCTGAGAATAGCACGACTGAACTACTCAGATTCTACTGTTAAATAAGTACCAAACCAACGTTGGCGGCGCCATGTTGTCGTTCCTATAGTACCCATGCAGGAACTGCGCGTTTGGATAACATAAACCGTGGGCTTGGTGGCTGACTGGCTCTGTGCACCCCCACCGCGTATGTTAGCCTGGTTTGCGTTAGCTAGCTCACAGTGCCACTAGAATCTCCTCTTATCGGGGAGAGATTAGTTTCTGGCAACCTTAGATCATGACAACCCAGAATCGTGGAAACAATGTACTACCTTTCGCTCAGTCACTCGTGCTTACTTATTCGGTTTGTCTCAGAGAGTTACACAGAATAAACAGTCGGGTGTTTCAATAAGTATTTATTGCACAGTTGTTATTCTAGTGTAAAATATATGTGCTGCTGCAACCAGCAGACAATAGCAGAGATATATTATCAGTAGTACGATAAAAGCAAAGGGATAGAACAGTTCTACCATATTGCGATAATCATGAATACATACATGAATATAAAAAGCATTATGCAAAGTGTGCGTACTCCTACGATGCCTAACTAGATGTACCTGAGTGTACCTAGCATATGTGTAGGTCTAAAACCTAAGAGCCAAGAATCCTTCTAGGATTTAGTCCAACCCCCATACCTGAATAGAGAGAGTGTGGACACCGTCCTGGTCTCGAGTTGGACACCCCGTCAGGGCTGTGTCAGACCGCTGTCAGCTGGAGCGACTGCATGCAGGAGCCTCAGCGTCTCTGGTCAGTGTGTCAGCATGGAAGTCTCGGTTCCCTCTGTCTTACCGGGGCAAAATGTGGTGTATTTATACCCTAAAGAGTCTCGGTCCTTAGTATGGATTGTATTGGTCTGTCGTTAGACATGAGGAAGACAGGGGTGAACTTTGTACATACATATTATGCAGGTGGTGTATTCCTAGAGAGCCATGCATAATTGATGAGTACAGTGTGGGCCTGTGTTTGGGGAAAAACCCTGCTGTATTTAAAACCAAAGGATAGATAACGTTCAGCCCTCAGAGCACGTTGTGTACTAGCAAGGACCAATGTAGGTGAAAGATCATGCCTATATAAGGAATCATGACTATAATAGGACATGTACAGTTATGACCATAATTGGGCATATGCGGCTATGACCATAATAGGGCAAGTACGAATATGACCATATATGGGCAAATATGAATACGTCCATTTTAGGGCATGTACGAACAGGTCTACATTAGGGCCTCTATACGGGACATAACACTTCCAATAGTACCAGCTCCTGTTCTGCCTGCTCCTGGGGTGCCTCAGATCACACCGGCTCCTAGAAGATCACGTTCAAGATCGCGCCGTCAATCTCGACATAGACGCTCACACTCCTCCACGAGGTTACAACACAGTGCCACTCTTACCCCAGGTCTAGATCACGTTGACGCCGTCGGCACCATAGAGAGACATCTTCATCTATTAGAGACCACTCTCCTACATTGTTGGATTCGCCTCAACCTCGGTCCTCCCCGATTGATGACATCAATACCTTTCAAGAGGTCCTGGTTCGCGGCGCAACAAAACTGAACATACCTATGGAGACACCTACTCCATCAACGTCTGTCATTTTTGAGACGCTCCATCAACGCACGGCCTCTAGACCATTACTTCCGCTAGTGCCAGGCCTGCTGGACCCAGCCATGGAATTATTCCTTACTCCTGCAGCGGCAAAATCAGCACCATCAAGGCTCCGAAAGAAATACTGACCACCGGAGCAGGATCTGTTCTTACTTGGTGATTTTAGCGGCTCGAAAATCTCTCTACACCTCTCCATCTGCTGCTTCTCCCCCGATAAGGAAAGCAAAAAGGTGGATTCATCAGGACGCAAAATCTGCAGCACGGCTGCTACGTCCATGAAAGCGGCCAGTGCCACACCCCTCGACGGTATAACCGTGCCTTGTGGGATTCAATCCTCCACTTTGCGGACCACCTCCCCAAAGAACATACGCAAGACTTTTCAAAAATCGTTCAGGAGGGCGCTGTGATTTCGAACCAAGTAATCAGCGTTGCAGCGGACTCCTCGCTTCTAGCTGCCCACAGCTACTGCCACTGAATCTCTACGTCAGCACGCATGGCTGCGTTTAACATCTCTGAAGCCAGACGCCCAATTACGGCTGCAAAATTTACCCATTTCTGGCTCCACCCTCTTTGGCTCACACGCCGACGACGAAATGGCACGAATGAAAACAAAAATAGATACATCTGAAAGAAACACGTTAGTGATAGATTCCTTACCTTAGAATATCCCCAGGCGTCAGGCTGGATCCGGAAAGTTTTGCGTAGCAGTACCCTTGCGCGTCAGCAGGCGGCGTCGTGCGGCTCCGCGTCCGTCGTCGGCGTCGTGATCGCCGGGATGACGTCGCGGGCAGTACTTAGGCGCCGCCCCTGCGCGCTGACGTCAGTTCTTCTTTTTCCGCGCCAGCAAGCGCAGATCCGGGAAGAGCAGTGCCCTGGTCAATTTTTGACCATACTTTTTGGTGATTTTTTCACTGTTTTTTTCCTTAAAGGTGTCGTAGGGATGCCCGGCTTCAAGCGATGCGGCGCCTGTGCGCGGATGATGTCCGTCACCGACCCGCATTGGGAGTGTCTCTTCTGCCTCGGCCGAGGCCACGACACCGAGTCTTGTCCCGAATGCCAGGCCCTCAACCCGAAAGCTTTGCGAGAGCGGTCTCGAAAGCTCCTCGAGGCCCGGCATTCGGCTCCACGGAGGCCCCGGTCGCGTGAGAGGTCCAGGGGTCGCTCGCGGAGTGCACACCGGTCGTCGGCGTCGAAGTCTTCTTCGTCCGGTAAGTCTAAGCACAAGAAGTCCAAGAAGCATCGTCGCTCTCGGACTTCGCCTCGCCGGTCTCGCGACTCGGCTGAGGCCCCTCCCGGCACCGTCCCCGCCCCGCGGCCCCGGACTTGCCTGTGGAGTCGCCCCCGCCATACCCGCCCTTCCCGGGTTCGGGGGCGGATCCGGCCAAGGTACAGGAGTTCCTGTCGGCCATGGCCCGCCTCTTCGGGCCTTCAGGCCCTCCGGTGCGCCTTCGGGCCCCGCGGGCCCTGATGGGGTTGCTCCGGCGTCGCCGGCGGCTCCGGCCCCGGCGTCGCCCGTGCCTCCAGCCTCGATCCCGGCTCCGGCTTCGGCCCCGGCCTCGATCCCGGCTCCACAACCCCCATCGACGCCGGTCGACCTCACGACACCTCCGCCGGCGCCGATGTCTCCGGTGCCGTTCTCGACGCCGCCCTGGGCTCCGGGCGGCGTCGTCCCCCAGTTCCTTCCGGCTCCGGACATGGACCCGGAGCGACGTCGCTCGACGCCGGCTCCGGCGCCGATGGGACCTTGGGTCCCAAATGTCCCTCCTCCTCCTTATTTTGAACCAGAGGAGGACCAGGAGGACTGGGAGGGGTCTGATGACCCTCTGACGCGCAACTGTCAGTATGATGAGGACTGGACAGAGAGTCTAGGGGAGGCCAGTGGTCTGGATACTTCCCCTGACACTGGCATGCTGTCTCCTCCCGTGGCTACGGAGGAGGGGGCCAATTTTGGTACGGTGTTGCGTAGGGCTGCTGGGGCCTTACGTCTCCAGCTCCCTACTTTGACGGTCAAGCCTAACATCTTGACAGAGGTGCTTCAGCCGGCAGCCTCCTCTGCGGAGACTGTGCTGCCGTTTAACGACGCCCTCACTGACGTTCTTTTGGGCGCCTGGTCCAAGCCCAACACAGGGGCTCCTGTGGATCGGAACGTGTCACGACGCCATCGCCCTGCTCCGGGCGACCCCCTGTTTCTTTCTGTCCACCCCACTCCTGAGAGCTTGGTTGTCCAAGCCTCCGCTTCCCAAACCGCCTTCCCTACCGCTCCTCCGGATAGGGAATCCAAACGCCTGGATCAGTTTGGGAAGAAAGGTTTTTCTTCCTCCAGTGCTGGCTTGCGGTCCGTTAACACCGCTTGTCTTTTGGGCCGATATACCCACTCCCTGTGGGATTCGGTGGCGGAGGTTTTGCCCCAGTGCCCTGAGGAGGTCCAGGCACTGCTTTCCCGCGCCATTGCGGAAGGAAGGGATGCGGCCAAATACACTATCCGTTGTGGCCTTGACACCGCCGACTCGCTGGGCAGGTCGATTGCAACGACGGTGGCGCTCCGACGCCACGCCTGGCTGAGAACCACTGGTTTTTCAGGGGATGTCCAGAATACTCTCATGGACATGCCCTTTGATGGAGTCGGTCTTTTTGGGTCCAAAGCAGACCATGCGTTGGAGCGCTTTAAGGACTCACGGGCTACTGCCAAGTCCCTGGGCCTTACTGCTACACGCCCTCCGCTGCCTTCTGCTTTTCGCCCCTATCGTGGCCACGGTAGGGGCGCCCCTTCACGTCAGCAGCCCGGCCCGCGCAGCAGGCGTCTTCGCGTGGCCGAGGACGTGGATTCCGCCGTGGCGGATCGGGCAACCAGCGTGCGGGTCAGGCCACCACCTCCAACCCGTCCGCGGCCTCCAAGCCCTCCTAGTCCCTCCTTTCAGGTGCACGGCACGCCAGTAGGGGGCAGGGTCCGCCATCACCTTCACCACTGGCGTGCCATCACCTCGGACAGGTGGGTCTTGGACATTGTCCGAAGGGGCTACTCCCTCCCCTTCGAGACCACCCCCCAGCCATGCCACCTCAATTCCACCGCATGTCAGGGGATCACTTGGTGCTTCTACAGAAGGAAGTCACGGCCCTCTTGACCAAGAGGGCCATCGAGCATGTTCCGACCCCAGAAGTAGGGCGTGGTTGCTACTCCCACTACTTTCTGGTGCCCAAAAAGGACAAGGAGGACATGCGTCCTATCTTGGACCTCCGGAACGTCAATCGCTTCCTCCGGAAGGAGAAGTTCAAGATGCTCACCCTAGCTCAGGTCTTGACTGCCCTCGACCCTGGAGACTGGTTGGTAGCGTTGGACTTGCAGGACGCTTATTTTCACATCCCCGTCCTGCCGGCCCACCGGCGTTACCTGCGGTTCACGGTAGGCCTCGAGCATTTTCAGTTCACTGTGCTCCCCTTTGGCCTTACAAGTGCCCCTCGGGTGTTCACGAAAGTGATGGCGGTGGTCGCAGCTCATCTGCGCCGGGCAGGGGTTCCAGTCTTCCCCTACCTCGACGACTGGCTGCTGAAGGCGGGCTCGTCCCAGGCAGTCGTCTCCCACCTCCAGACTACGGCCGAACTCCTGCACTCGCTGGGGTTCTCCATCAATGTGCCGAAGTCGCATCTGATTCCTTCTCCACAGCTCCTTTTCATCGGAGCAGTTCTGGACACGACGCAGTTTCGGGCCTATCCTCCCGAACAGCGAGTCCGGGATATTCAGGCTATGATTCCGATCTTTCAGCCTTTATCCTGGGTTTCGGTACGGATGACCCTGAGGCTGCTGGGCCTCAGGGCCTCCTGCTGGTCGATCATGCCAGATGCCATATGCGGGCTCTACAGTGGGTCCTGAAGTTCTAGTGGGCGCAGCACCAGGGCAACCTGTCCGATCACGTCCAGATCTCGGAGGGGACTGCAAAACAGTTGCAGTGGTGGCTCTCGAACCGGCAATGGGTCATGGGCAGATCCCTCTCCCTTCCCCAGCCAGAGCACACAGTTGTGACTGACGCGTCCCTTCTGGGATGGGGCGGTCACATGGGAGAGGCGGAGATCAGAGGCCTCTGGTCTCCGGCGGAGTCCCGGCTCCATATCAACCTTCTGGAGCTCCGGGCGATCCGACTTGCACTCAAGGCATTCCTTCCCTCTGTCAAAGGGAAGGTATTGCAGGTGTTCACAGACAACACCACCGCCATGTGGTACTGCAACAAACAAGGCGGGGTGGGGTCGTGGACCCTCTGTCAGGAGGCTCTGCGCCTCTGGACATGGCTGGAACATCAGGGCATGTTCCTGATGGTTCAACACCTGGCAGGTTCCCTGAACGCCAGGGCGGAAGAACTCAGCCGCAGGTGCATGATGGATCACGAATGGCGTCTTCACTCGGAAGTGGCGCAAGGAGTCTTTCTGCAGTGGGGAGAGCCTTGGTTAGATCTATTCGCCACCGAAGAGAACGCACAATGTCATCAGTTCTGCGCGTTGGAATTTCCAATGCGGCACTCGCTCGGCGACGGTTTTCGTCGCGAGTGGAGTTGCGGTCTGTTGTACGCCTTTCCGCCTATACCACTTCTACCCAGAGTGTTGAAGAAGATTCGGCGCGACCGGGCCCAAGTCATCCTTGTGGCTCCGAACTGGGCTCGAAGAGTTTGGTATCCCGAGCTACTCAGTATGAGCGTCGATCCCCCGATCCGTCTGCCTCTTCGGGAGGATCTTCTGTCGCAGCAGCAGGGGACGGTCCTCCACCCGAACCTGTTCAGCCTCCACCTGCTTGCGTGGAGATTGAGCGGCGGCAGTTGATTCCTTTCGACTTGCCTCCCGAAGTTTGTGATGTGATTCTGGCAGCCAGACGTCCCTCCACTAAGGTGGTATACGCCTGCAGGTGGAACAAGTTTGTGGCATGGTGCACAGCAAAGGCTGTGAACCCCCTCTCTGCCCCTCTTTCTGAGGTTCTTCTGTTCCTTATTTCCCTGGCCCAACAGGGTTCTGCCCTGGGTACCATCAAGGGCTATCTTTGTGCCATCTCGGCCTTCCTCAGGCTTCCTGATCAGCCCTCCCTTTTCAAGTCCCCTGTTGTTAACAGGTTCCTAAAAGGCATTACACACCTCTTCCCTCCTGTTCCGTTTGTGATGCCTCAGTGGGACTTGAACTTGGTTCTCACCTTTCTCATGTGCGCTCCCTTTGAGCCTCTACATAACTGTCCTCTTCGTCTTCTGACTCTGAAGACAGCCTTTCTGGTGGCCATCACCTCCGCTCGGCGGGTGAGTGAGCTCCAGGCTCTATCGTGCAAACCTCCCTTTCTGTCTGTCCATCCAGACAAGGTTGTTCTTAGGACGCGTCCGTCCTTCTTGCCAAAGGTGGTTACTGCCTTCCACATTGGGCAGACCATCACTTTGCCCACCTTCTTTCCGCCTCCGCATCCTTCCAGAGAGGAAGAGAGGCTCCACCGTCTGGACCCAAAACGTGCGCTTTCCTTTTATATCAACCGCACACAACACTTCCGGGTGGATGACCAGCTCTTTGTTGGCCACCTGGGCGCCAAAAAAGGTCGGGCGGTGCACAAGAGAACCATCTCCCGCTGGGTAACCTTGTGTATCAAAGCCTGCTATTCTTTGGCTAAGAAGGAGCCTCCTGTTGGGCTGCGTGCCCATTCCACCAGGGCAACGGCTGCTACCACGGCTTTAGGCCGCGGTGTTCCGCTGCAGGATATCTGTCAGGCAGCTACGTGGGCCTCGCTGCACACGTTTACCAAGCATTACTGCCTTGACAGCTAAGTCCGGAGGGACGCCTTCTTTGGCCGTTCTGTTCTCCGAGACTTCCTTGTCTGATCTTTGTTCGCGGACCCACCACCGGGGTTGGTATTGCTGGGGTATCTATTCTAAGGTAAGGAATCTGTCACTAACGTGTCTCTTTCAGATGCACAAGTTACTAACTTGTGTAACGATATATCTGTAAGAGACAGTAGTTAGTGACAGATTCCTTACCGCCCCACCCATCCTCCCCGTTCTGCGAACTGATTTCTAGGGTTAACGACATCCCTTTCAGGGCCCTAGTATTTTTCAGACACCTATGTCAGCTTCTTGCATGGCTCTGCGTTCCTGGCGCGGAAAGTCGTGTACAGAACTGACGTCCGCGCGCAGGGGCGGCGTCTATGTACTGCCCGCGACGTCATCCCGGCGATCACGACGCCGACTACCGACGCGGAGCCGCACGACGCCGCCTACCGACGCGCAAGGGTACTGCTACGCAAAAACTTTCCAGATCCAGCCTGACGCCTGGGGATATTCTAAGGTAAGGAATCTGTCACTAACTACTGTCTCTTACAGATATATCGTTACACAAGTTAGTAACTTGTGCTTTTGGTCCTTCTCTCTCTGGACTTTCCTTCAGGGCTAGCCATGGCCAGGATTCCATCCAGTGTGACTGAAAAACTTGTTTTCTTTTTTCAGCATCATACTTTTTGTTCTTAGTTATGTTAGGATTCTGTGCAGTGGTACAAGGCCCAACCTCAGTTGGTTCTTTTTGGTTTCCTTCTCCTGGGTTTTCTTTATCAGTGTCTTTACTTTTTTTAATCCAAAACTGAATAGACTTTGTTGGGACATATTTGCATGTCAGCTGGAGAAAGTGATCAAGTCTGAGACTATACTTCATGCAGTTTTAAACTCACTGTCCAGAAATGTTGAGCTATTTATGGCAACGGAGGAGATTGCACTAAATCTTGAATGATACAGGTTCCCTCCTACACTTTTCCAAACTCTCTGAGACCCAAGGGTTGTGCCTGCCTGCTGCAATGAACCTCTATGCTGCTACTACAGTTCGTAGTGATTCTGTTTCATGCCAAGTTGTGAACACACTGAAGTCTAATGCTACACTGGCTGCATTCTAGACCTAGAAGCCAAGAAAAGATTTACCCTAAGAACAAGATTTGAGCTTTGGAAAAGTACAAACTTACATAAAGACTAATCAAATCTACCGTCCGTTACCATAAAAAAAAAATAGAAATTAATTGTCATTGCCTGTGTTAGAAAGATGGATAAAATAAAGGAAATAATGAACAGAAAGAAAAAAAGCAAAAAGAAAGAAAAACGATAAAGAATGAAAGATGGTAATTAAGAAAGAAAATAGGCAAAACAGGAAAAGAAAAAAGGAAAAGGCAAAAAAGAAGGATGGCAAAAAGGACCGAAAGAAGATGGAAGGAAAGAGGGTGTTTACAAAAAAAAAAAAAATAGTTACTAAAAACCAAATTATACCCCACCTATATTTCAATAAAATTGTTGAAAATTAAACACCATAAAATGTGTTTTTTTCACTGGGCAAAGTTTTGAAAGAACCATTGGTGAAACGGAGTCCAGGAATGCCATGAAATAGCAGCAATCCTCTTCAAACTGAATTTACAACAGCTTTAGAAAAAGATAGGAACTGATAATGCTGAAATGTGCCATGTGCTCACTTCGAGTGTCCTTTGATCACATCAGGGAAGACTGGTACTAAAGGAGAACTCCTTGTGTGCGGATGTGCACCTCGTGAAAGAGAAAAATGCAGCCACTCAAAGGGACTTTAACCAGAGGCTTAAGTATGCTGACCCATTGCCCCATGCTGTATGCTGGAATGGGTGGAAGCAAAATGGGAATGCAGATCAATGGGTGAAAAGAGGTGGCCTGAAGCCCCTTTAAGTAAGTATATATTATACCTATAATTATTTTAGTAAAATCAAAATGTCTTGGCTAAAGCCAGACCTAAAAAGCAATGATGACGCAACCACATGTCACACCACTTAGACATTCATGCGTGATAATTATATCTGTTTGTGCTACTTAAAACAGAGCCACTCACAGTGAGGTTAACCAATGCTGCATTCGGGCAGAAGAAAAATGTTAATGACACACGAAGAAATCATAATGAAAAGGGCTGTCTGAAAACGCCTATGAGAATATGTGTGTAATTTTAGTCAAATTCCCCTACCTCAAAAGATTTTTTTTTATTTCCTACCATTACTTGGAAAAACTGTAATGTAGTCATGCCAGGATTGAGAAAGATCGAATGACTGCTGGGGATGTTGGTGGCATAAACTGCGCAAATGTAGAGCCAACTAAAGGAAAGAGTGTGCACAATTAATTATCCTGCAAAAATCCACGATTCCAAATACCAGCAATGACCAGTTATCAATCTTTGACCGGGCTACAAATCTGCCAATGGCACAAGCACACCGGCCAGCTCATGAAGTCACCAAACCCTAACCTACCGCCTCGGCAAGAAAGTCAGCTTTGCATATACACTGGCAGGGCCGGCTTTAGGGCAGTGTGACTGGAGCATCGCACCGGGCACCAAGCTCAAGGGGCGCTATTTGCGCTGTGACCAAAATGAGTGTCATTGTCCACCTTTCATTCCAATCAGTTGTCCATCAAATAAATGATGGACAACAGGACATGCGTGCACAGACAGCGTATGGATTGGCAGTTCCTACAAAAGAGCTGACATATCAAGCCAGCACGCTGGCCCTAAACACTAAGGCACTTTCCCTGCAGTGCACCTCTTGCACTGATGGTGATAGGGCAGGTAACAGTCCAAGATGCAGGATTCTTGGCTTTCACCTTTAAACCGGGAGTCCTTCATCTGAAAGGAAAGCACCATGCTAATCATGTGAGCCTGGTGTGGGCGTTTATTTTTTGCATGTTTTTTATATAGCCCAAACATGACCCGAAGGCTAGCGCTTCTAATGAACACCAGTTACATTTACACAAGGTCATGTTCATTTTGTTTAGACACGGGCAGATTAAGGGAACTGCCCAGAATCACTGGATGTTTTGCAGCCGGGTCCCCAAGGTCCGAAATCGGCAGCTCTGGCTGTAACGGGGAGGGGGGGGTCGGGAGCAGGGTGGGTATGCGTGTGTGTGGAGGGCATAGGGATGGTGGTTGGTAATATGGTGAAGCAGCCCCACTCTCTCTTCGCAATAGGTGACTATTTGCTCCCTTTGCCCAGTCTTGAGTCTGTGACAGGAGGCACTGGCCCTACCCCTTCTCATGCCCTGCTTGCCAACCCCATGGCAGCAAGTTCTGAATACTATATGCAGAGGGCAGTGTGAGCGCAGCAGTGGTAGCAGGGGCAGTGTGAGCGCAGCGGTGGTAGCAGGCACAGTGTGCGAGGCTGGAGAAGGTACTGTAGGCTCAGTGGTCGAAGAAGTGCATTAAAAAAGTATGCGAACTGTTATGCTGCACAAAGAATGCAGGGTGAGTGAGTCTGGGGGCGCGGTCAAAGCAGTGGAGAAAAAAAAACAAAATATTGTGTAACTTTTTGGGGTCTTTCACCTTCAGGTAGTACTATAATGGACAGCTTTAATGAAAGTTAAATGCAGGTTATGAAAGCAACTGCCAGTTTCTGCACTTATCCTCCGGTTTTGCCACATTCCTGTGGCATGGTAGCACGTGTTGCTGCTAACAGAGCAATAGTGTAGAAGTTGTCACTTCCACTGATCTTGGTTGGGGCAGGGCGCACTACACTGAAGTCTGTGGCCAGCCTTCTGAGTGACTATGAATCGACCTAGAGGTGGAAGACGAAGGAATGCTGGGACATTCTAAGGATCTTGACTGGCAAGAAGTGGACACAGTTTGTGCAAATGTTAGTCTTAGTATCCATGATAATGACTTATGCTCATGGAGATAACCTGACGCAAGATCACTTTTTTCACTAGTTCAGTTATTGATCCCCACGCTACCATAACCCGTCTAGGCCTTCCCCTCCCTGGATTCTGCAGGTCATTCAAAACAAGGCTGGCTGGGAGCTCTATTATCCGAGGGCTCGGACTTTACCTGGTATGGGGGTGCTTCTTTCTGCCCTTTCTTCAAATTAATCCATCAGGCTGGAAACCCTCTTACTTACTAGGAATTTCGTCATAGAAAATGTCAGAGCATGTAGCTCAGAACAAGAATAGCAATACCCCTGCACCTCCACGGCGGCACGACATTTCCATTTAGTGAGCCTTCAGCACTCGTCCCCGATGAACAGGCCACACACACACACCAAACTGACCTGTTTACTGGAGGGCCTCGACTACTGGAGAAGGGGAATCCTTAAAAAGGCACCAGAAAGTAAAAGAATGATATTGCCACAAATCCCCATATTTTCACATTTGAAGTGGGAGACCCTTTTAGCAAACTGGCTGCTGAAGTCTGTCTTTTTTGTGAGAGGAAGGATGAATAGAGAAGTCGGTAACTCTACAACATACACACATGCACATTTCTTCATTGGAGTTTAGCACACCAGCGAGCAATATGATCTTTCTGGCAGTACATTACACTCCCTTGAAGCTTTACAAGGTAAGCAAAGGAGCGGATGCACAAAATGGCAAATCGAGTTAAGTACAAGTCACAGGTGCTCCTGTGAAGCCATGGCCTTATCTGTGAGAACTACGCAAGACACACGCCCAAATGCATCACCCATGCATGCACACACATCAACACAGTCACACAGTGATCAGTGACTGGGGCTTTCACGCGCCCTCCAGGCAGCACAGCCTTGGCCTCTGGTGGGAAATAGTAGAAAACACCGCAGTGGAGTGAGACTCGCTGGATAATGTAAACCCCTTGAACAATATAATCCTAGTATTTCAGAATTCTTTATTTTGGGTGTACTGCTTTGAAGCACAAAACGCAGCTCTAGGAAACAATACATAGCAGATCACTTCAGCTGTAGAACAGCAAGAGTATGGCATTGTGTTTTTATTTTTATGACTTGTATAAAACGTCTTCTTTCCGGTATCAGAGAGTACTGCCCCACCCGATCCCCTACTGGTTTTAACCAATGAAGTGTGCACGGGAGTCGATCCGCGAGGCCTTGGTGTCCATTTGGGGGCTCCGCATTTTGCCACCACTGGCTCTGGGGGCTATTATGCAGTAATGCTGTGCTGTTAATCACTGCTGTGCGTGATGTCAGTTTAACTGGTCTTCAGGTCATGGGAGTGACAGGTCACTACTAACAACTTCTCACATCCTCCATCACGGAGGAGAGGGGTGAAGAGATAGAAGGGGGGTGGCGAGGCAGGAGTCCTCTTAGTAAAGGGTGGGGGCTATGGAGCCCCCACCCCAGGGAGCGGCAAGTGCAGATACTTCGAGGGAGATGCATCCCCCGCCCCTGAAATTTAGCTCTACTTGCGCCCCTGGTCACACTATGCACAGACATACATTCAACATAAAAATCCCCTGCCCCACACGAGTCTTGTAATCGTGTACCTTGAAGTTCAGCCTTGTAAAGTGCTGATGACGTGACACACAGGGCGCAGGCAGGCCATCCCGCGGCTGAGGAGATGCCGCACTAAGGTGCTGGACACCGGCTAGCGATGCTCGTAGTCTGCACACCAGCACTCGCAGGCAGTGATGCAGCACACAAAC
This sequence comes from Calotriton arnoldi, assembly GCA_963921515.1. NCBI lineage: Eukaryota > Metazoa > Chordata > Amphibia > Caudata > Salamandridae > Calotriton > Calotriton arnoldi. The sequence goes on along the minus strand of CAWUFW010005249.1, from coordinate 1,161,434 downwards.
ACTTCACTTGCCGGTCTCCTCTACTGCTCCTATTTGCTGCCGTCACTCGCCATGAAACCGAGTAGCACTGCACACCAACCTGCTCAAAGGCAGCTTTAGCCTTCCATTAGGTTTGATGCACGCCTGACTTGAAAGGAGCGTATAAATCTGCTCTGCGCCGACCAATTTATGCAGTCGGCACGGCTATGGCACTGCTCCACTGCTCCAATACCAGCGATGAGGTCAATATGAGCCCGCCCTTCCTGCAGCCACAAGGATGCCTCACCAGACGTGATCCATCACAACAGGCACTGAGGTTCTATTAATGTTTAGAGCGAGTTGGTTGCCAGAAAATACACCACCTTAGCGGTCACTATGGCAGTGCTTATCTTTAATATAGCGAAATGTAAGCCTCGCAGCGGTCGGCTACAAACTACCACTTGCTGAGTGAGACTGACCTTTCACTCCCCCAGCCAATCACTGGCTAGAGCCCAATCATGGGCTGCTAGCCAATCAGAGGCCTCTAAAGGGTCTCTGGCTCTCTTGCAGCCTTTCTAATTGGCTGTGGGCACTCTGGGCCTGTATTATTTGTGATTTAATGTCTACTTGTCCATCTGACAAAATAGACATTAAATCTTCTTGCCCGTCACAAAAAACATGGCTCGGGCTTCAGGCGATATGATTCCCCCACCCCTGCCCCCTTTTACAGCCTTGGGAGATGGGGTCCCCGAGGCCACATGTGGATCCACAAGAAGGGCCGCACACCCCCTTTTCCTTTATTAAAAAAAATAATACGGCCCTGGGGGATGGGATCCCCGGGGCCTGGTAAAGCTTGGGGAGAGGGACTGTATGCCTCTGTCCCCTTATAAAAAAAAAAGAAGAAAAAAACTAAGTCTCCTGGGTCATTAAATCTATGACCCCAGGAGAACGTACCATATTTTTTAAAGCACTCTTAGCTGGAGCTTTATGCTCTTCAGCGCGAGTGTAGGCCCTCTAGTGGTTGTTTTTATGATTGCATTTTGTGGGCTGAAAAATGAAGAAAAACTCAGATCACTTTTGAATATTTTTTTCCTAAAAAAAAAAAGAAATGTCTGACTATTTTGACATTTTCATCCACAAAATGTAATAAAAGCTATGTAAAAAGAAAGTCACATAAGATTAAAAAAAAAAAAATTATTATTTTCATAATATTCAATATCCCCCCCCGTTTACACTACCTTGCGGGGTTCCCCAGGGATCTTCATTGAGTCCAACATTATTTAACCTTTACGTTGCTCTTCTTGCTAGCCTAGTAAGAAGTTATGGCTTTGCCATTGTGTCTTACGCGGACGATACTCAGATCATCGCCTCGGTGAGCAGCTCCGTCAGTCAGACAGCATCAAGGTTCTGTGACTGTATGAACCGCATAGCAAAATGGATGACAGACAACTGTTTGAAATTAAATTCCTCAAAGACCGAAGTCCTGTTGCTGGGGAATAATCCATCATTTTGGACAGATAAATGGTGGCCGGCTCAACTTGGCCCTTTACCTAACCCAGTGCATAAGGCTAAAAACCTTGGTGTCATTTTTGACACCATGTTGTCTTCTGAAGCACAAATTAATTCAGTCACTTCTGCCTGCTTTTTTATCATGAAAATATTGAGGAAAATTCTCCCAGCAATACCTTTAGAACTAAGGAAGACGGTAGTGTCAGTGTTGATTTCCTCAAGACTGGACTATTGTAACGCCCTTTTCTCTGGTGCTTCGAGGCGCAGCACAAACAAACTTCAAATGGTCCAGAATGCAGCAGTGAGAGTGTTGCTGGGCATTCCTAAATTTGACTCCGTCTCCACTGCCTTGGCTGAACTACACTGGCTACCGGTGGCCAAGAGGATACAATTTAAATCACTGTGTATTGCGTTTAAATCCCTCAACAATATGGGGCCTATACATCTGCAGAAATTTCTAAAGCTATACCTTCCTACTAGAGCCCTTAGATCTGCTGAACTGGGAAACTTAATTGTCCCTAGAGTCATTCAGCTTAGATGGTGAGGAAAGAGTTTCGCGGCTACAACTGCCAGCTTATGGAACTCCCTGCCTACCTCTCTGAAGAGAGAATCCAATCTTCTCAACTTTAGAAAAGGCCTAAAAACATGGCTATTTATAGCATAAATCCTTTTTGCTTCCCTCCGCTCAGTATTTATCAAAGGCAGCGCCTAGACACCCCAGGGTATTTGCCGCGCTATACAAATTTCAAATCAAATATTAATAAACCTTTCATTGTGTGAATTAATAAAATATTCATTTGATTAAAAATATTAGTGATTTTCGGAGAAAGATGATAGATCTGCTTTAATATATATTTTGATATGTTCACCCCTTGATAAAGCCCATGGCTCACTTTTTATATATTGGTTTTGCGTGCTGTAGTCTTTGCTGCTTGCGGGTCGTTATCTGCCTGGAAGGGGGGGGGGCGGTTGCACGGGGCGGGGGGTGTCGGCCTCAGCCCTTACAGCCAACCCCTGCCACACACTGCCCTTTCGGCAGGGTTTGGAGGGCTGGCTAACTGCAGGGGTTGGCCTTATGTATGGTAATAAAATATTACTTTTTGTTAAAAAATAAATCCTAGAAATGTACTGAAAAAACAAAGGTTAAAGTGATGTTATAGCTGGGTAAACACTTCAGTGACAAAGTGAGATTTTAAACCAAAAAAACCACAAACTCACCAATTGGTTATTTCTAGTAACTATAACTCGTGCACTAATTAGAACTCACACCCTCTTCATGCACAGTTAATTACCCCACATATTACATAACTCATGACATGTTCTATAACATCATTGATAACATCACTGCAACGTTTGCACTGACATGAATGATGACAAAACTGTGCATGACGAGGGTGCAAGTTAAAGTTGATGTGTTGCCGACCGATGCACTTGAATGCACCACGGCCTGCAGCCCGCCTTCTTGACTAGTCTGGAGTCCTCGCTGATGCTTCTTGAAGAATGCACCTAGGGCAGGGGTACGGAATGTACACCCTTCCAGTTCTGCTGAAGGTGTAAAACAAAATGCCCCTGGAGCGACAATCACAAGTTCTGTAACCTCTGCATCTGAAAGAGACACGTTAGTGATAGATTCCTTACCTTAGAATATCCCCAGGCGTCAGGCTGGATCCGGACAGTTTTGCGTAGCAGTACCCTTGCGCGTCGGTAGGCGGCGTCGTGCGGCTCCGCGTCCGTTGTCGGCGTCGTGATCGCCGGGATGACGTCGCGGGCAGTACTTAGGCGCCGCCCCTGCGCGCTGACGTCAGTTCTTCTTTTCCGCGCCAGCAAGCGCAGATCCGGGAAGAGCAGTGCCCTGGTCAATTTTTGACCATACTTTTTGGTGATTTTTTCACTGTTTTTTCCATCTTTAAGGTGTCGTAGGGATGCCCGGCTTCAAGCGATGCGGCGCCTGTGCGCGGATGATGTCCGTCACCGACCCGCATTGGGAGTGTCTCTTCTGCCTCGGCCGAGGCCACGACACCGAGTCTTGTCCCGAATGCCAGGCCCTCAACCCGAAAGCTTTGCGAGAGCGGTCTCGAAAGCTCCTCGAGGCCCGGCATTCGGCTCCACGGAGGCCCCGGTCGCGTGAGAGGTCCAGGGGTCGCTCGCGGAGTGCACACCGGTCGTCGGCGTCGAAGTCTTCTTCGTCCGGTAAGTCTAAGCACAAGAAGTCCAAGAAGCATCGTCGCTCTCGGACTTCGCCTCGCCGGTCTCGCGACTCGGCTGAGGCCCCTCCCGGCACCGTCCCCGCCCCGCGGCCCCGGACTTGCCTGTGGAGTCGCCCCGTCATACCCGCCCTTCCCGGGTTCGGGGGCGGATCCGGCCAAGGTACAGGAGTTCCTGTCGGCCATGGCCCGCCTCTTCGGGCCTTCAGGCCCCTCCGGTGCGCCTTCGGGCCCCGCGGGCCCTGATGGGGTTGCTCCGGCGTCGCCGGCGGCTCCGGCGTCGCCCGGGACTCCAGCCTCGATCCCGGCTCCGGCTTCGGCCCCGGCCTCGATCCCGGCTCCACAACCCCCATCGACGCCGGTCGACCTCACGACACCTCCGCCGGCGCCGATGTCTCCGGTGCCGTTCTCGACGCCGCCCTGGGCTCCGGGCGGCGTCGTCCCCCAGTTCCTTCCGGCTCCGGACATGGACCCGGAGCGACGTCGCTCGACGCCGGCTCCGGCGCCGATGGGCCCTTGGGTCCCAAATGTCCCTCCTCCTCCTTATTTTGAACCAGAGGAGGACCAGGAGGACTGGGAGGGGTCTGATGACCCTCTGACTCGCAACTGTCAGTATGATGAGGACTGGACAGAGAGTCTAGGGGAGGCCAGTGGTCTGGATACTTCTCCTGACACTGGCATGCTGTCTCCTCCCGTGGCTACGGAGGAGGGGGCCAATTTTGGTACGGTGTTGCGTAGGGCTGCTGGGGCCTTACGTCTCCAGCTCCCTACTTTGACGGTCAAGCCTAACATCTTGACAGAGGTGCTTCAGCCGGCAGCCTCCTCTGCGGAGACTGTGCTGCCGTTTAACGACGCCCTCACAGACGTTCTTTTGGGCGCCTGGTCCAAGCCCAACACAGGGGCTCCTGTGGATCGGAACGTGTCACGACGCCATCGCCCCGATCCGGGCGACCCCCTGTTTCTTTCTGTCCACCCCACTCCTGAGAGCTTGGTTGTCCAAGCCTCCGCTTCCCAAACCGCCTTCCCTACCGCTCCTCCGGATAGGGAATCCAAACGCCTGGATCAGTTTGGGAAGAAAGGTTTTTCTTCCTCCAGTGCTGGCTTGCGGTCCGTTAACACCGCTTGTCTTTTGGGCCGCTATACCCACTCTCTGTGGGATTCGGTGGCGGATGTTTTGCCCCAGTGCCCTGAGGAGGTCCAGGCACTGCTTTCCCGCGCCATTGCGGAAGGAAGGGATGCGGCCAAATACACTATCCGTTGTGGCCTTGACACCGCCGACTCGCTGGGCAGGTCGATTGCAACGACGGTGGCGCTCCGCCGCCACGCCTGGCTGAGAACCACTGGTTTTCAGGGGATGTCCAGAATACTCTCATGGACATGCCCTTTGATGGAGTCGGTCTTTTTGGGTCCAAAGCAGACCATGCGTTGGAGCGCTTTAAGGACTCACGGGCTACTGCCAAGTCCCTGGGCCTTTCTGCTACACGCCCTCCGCTGCCTTCTGCTTTTCGCCCCTATCGTGGCCACGGTAGGGGCGCCCTTCACGTCAGCAGCCCAGCCACCGGCCCGCGCAGCAGGCGTCTTCGCGTGGCCGAGGACGTGGATTCCGCCGTGGCGGATCGGGCAACCAGCGTGCGGGTCAGGCCACCACCTCCAACCCGTCCGCGGCCTCCAAGCCCTCCTAGTCCCTCCTTTCAGGTGCACGGCACGCCAGTAGGGGCAGGGTCCGCCATCACCTTCCCCACTGGCGCACCATCACCTCGGACAGGTGGGTCTTGGACATTGTCCGAAGGGGCTACTCCCTCCCCTTCGAGACCACCCCCAGCCATGCCACCTCAACTCCACCGCATGTCAGGGGATCACTTGGTGCTTCTACAGAAGGAAGTCACGGCCCTCTTGACCAAGAGGGCCATCGAGCATGTTCCGACCCCAGAAGTCGGGCGTGGTGGCTACTCCCACTACTTTCTGGTGCCCAAAAAGGACAAGGAGGACATGCGTCCTATCTTGGACCTCCGGAACGTCAATCGCTTCCTCCGGAAGGAGAAGTTCAAGATGCTCACCCTAGCTCAGGTCTTGACTGCCCTCGACCCTGGAGACTGGTTGGTAGCGTTGGACTTGCAGGACGCATATTTCCACATCCCCGTCCTGCCGGCCCACCGGCGTTACCTTCGGTTCACGGTAGGCCACGAGCATTTTCAGTTCACCGTGCTCCCCTTTGGCCTTACAAGTGCCCCTCGGGTGTTCACGAAAGTGATGGCGGTGGTCGCGGCTCATCTGCGCCGGGCAGGGGTTTCAGTCTTCCCCTACCTCGACGACTGGCTGCTGAAGGCGGGCTCGTCCCAGGCAGTCGTCTCCCACCTCCAGACTACGGCCGAACTCCTGCACTCGCTGGGGTTCTCCATCAATGTGCCGAAGTCGCATCTGATTCCTTCTCCACAGCTCCTTTTCATCGGAGCAGTTCTGGACACGACGCAGTTTCGGGCCTATCCTCCCGAACGGCGAGTCCGGGATATTCAGGCTATGATTCCGATCTTTCGGCCTTTATCCTGGGTTTCGGTAAGGATGACCCTGAGGCTGCTGGGCCTCATGGCCTCCTGCATCCTGCTGGTCAATCATGCCAGATGGCATATGCGGGCTCTGCAGTGGGACCTGAAGTTCCAGTGGGCGCAGCACCAGGGCAACCTGTCCGATCACGTCCAGATCTCGGAGGGGACTGCAAAACAGTTGCAGTGGTGGCTCTCGAACCGGCAATGGGTCATGGGCAGATCCCTCTCCCTTCCCCAGCCAGAGCATACAGTTGTGACGGACGCGTCCCTTCTGGGATGGGGCGGTCACTTGGGAGAGGCGGAGATCAGAGGCCTCTGGTCTCCGGCGGAGTCCCGGCTCCATATCAACCTTCTGGAGCTCCGGGCGATCCGGCTTGCACTCAAGGCATTCCTTCCCTCTGTCAAAGGGACGGTAGTGCAGGTGTTCACAGACAACACCACCGCCATGTGGTACTGCAACAAACAGGGCGGGGTGGGGTCTTGGACCCTTTGTCAGGAGGCTCTGCGCCTCTGGACATGGCTGGAACATCAGGGCATGTTCCTGATGGTTCAACACCTGGCAGGTTCTCTAAACGCCAGGGCGGACGAACTCAGCCGCAGGTGCATGATGGATCACGAATGGCGTCTTCACTCGGAAGTGGCGCAAGGACTCTTTCTACAGTGGGGAGAGCCTTGGTTAGATCTATTCGCCACCGAAGAGAACGCGCAATGTCATCAGTTCTGCGCGTTGGAATTTCCAAGGCGGCACTCGCTCGGCGACGCTTTTCGTCGCGAGTGGAGTTGCGGTCTGTTGTACGCCTTTCCGCCTATACCACTTCTACCCAGAGTGTTGAAGAAGATTCGGCACGACCGGGCCCAAGTCATTCTTGTGGCTCCGGACTGGGCTCGAAGAGTTTGGTATCCCGAGCTACTCAATATGAGCATAGATCCCCCGATCCGTCTGCCTCTTCGGGAGGATCTTCTGTCGCAGCAGCAGGGGACGGTCCTCCACCCGAACCTGTCCAGTCTACACCTGCTTGCGTGGAGATTGAGCGGCGGCAGTTGATTCCTTTCGACTTGCCTCCCGAAGTTTGTGATGTGATTCTGGCAGCCAGGCGTCCCTCCACTAAGGTGGTATACGCCTGCAGGTGGAACAAATTTGTGGCATGGTGCACAGCAAAGGCTGTGGATCCCCTTTCTGCCCCTCTTTCTGAGGTCCTTCTGTTCCTTCTCTCTCTGGCCCAACAGGGTTCTGCCCTGGGTACCATCAAGGGTTATCTTTGTGCTATCTCGGCCTTCCTCAGGCTCCCTGATCAGCCCTCCCTTTTCAAGTCCCCTGTTGTTAACAGGTTCTTAAAAGGCATTACTCACCTCTTCCCTCCTGTTCCGTTTGTAATGCCTCAGTGGGACTTGAACTTGGTTCTTACCTTTTTAATGTGCGCTCCCTTTGAGCCTCTGCATAACTGTCCTCTTCGTCTTCTGACTCTAAAGGCAGCCTTTCTGGTGGCCATCACCTCCGCTCGGCGGGTGAGTGAGCTCCAGGCTCTTTCTTGCAAACCTCCCTTTCTGTCTGTTCATCCAGACAAGGTTGTTCTTCGGACGCGTCCGTCCTTCTTGCCAAAGGTGGTTACTGCTTTCCACATTGGGCAGACCATCACTTTGCCCACCTTCTTTCCGCCTCCGCATCCTTCCAGAGAGGAAGAGAGGCTCCACCGTCTGGACCCAAAACGTGCGCTCTCCTTCTATATCAACCGCACAAAACACTTCCGGGTGGATGACCAGCTCTTTGTTGGCTACGTGGGCGCCAAAATAGGTCGGGCGGTGCACAAGAGGACCATCTCCCGCTGGGTTACCTTGTGCATCAAGACCTGCTATTCTTTGGCTAAGAAGGAGCCTCCTGTTGGGCTGCGTGCCCATTCCACCAGGGCAACGGCTGCTACCACGGCCTTGGGCCGCGGTGTTCCGCTGCCGGTTATCTGTCAGGCAGCTACGTGGGCCTCGCTGCACACGTTTACTAAGCATTACTGCCTTGACAGTCAGGTCCGGAGGGACGGCTTCTTTGGCCGTTCTGTCCTCCAGGACTTCCTTGTCTGATCTTTGTTCGCAGACCCACCACCGGGGTTGGTATTGCTGGGGTATCTATTCTAAGGTAAGGAATCTATCACTAACGTGTCTCTTTCAGATGCACAAGTTACTAACTTGTGTAACGATATATCTGTAAGAGACAGTAGTTAGTGATAGATTCCTACCGCCCACCCATCCTCCCGTTCTGCGAACTGATTTCTAGGGTTAAGGACATCCCTTTCAGGGCCCTAGTATTTTTCAGACACCTATGTCAGCTTCTTGCATGGCTCTGCGTTCCTGGCGCGGAAAGTCGTGTACAGAACTGACGTCAGCGCGCAGGGGCGGCGCCTAAGTACTGCCCGCGACGTCATCCCGGCGATCACGACGCCGACGACGGACGCGGAGCCGCACGACGCCGCCTACCGACGCGCAAGGGTACTGCTACGCAAAACTTTCCGGATCCAGCCTGACGCCTGGGGATATTCTAAGGTAAGGAATCTATCACTAACTACTGTCTCTTACAGATATATCGTTACACAAGTTAGTAACTTGTGCTTCTCTTCACTTGAAAACTTCCTGCGAAGCCTGTCTCGCCTTCCACTGAAAGAAATCTTTTAAGTATCAGAGGAAAAGGAGATGAACCCTTCATAGTATGAAAAGGCAGGTTCGTTGGTGACACCTAATCTTTTCAGATCCCAAAATATGCCAGGCACTGAGGAAGAGATTCAGGCATTCCAGCAAGGCAAGCAGAGGAAAGTCCACTAAGTGTTTAGCCGGACACTGCACAAACCTTTGGGTTCTGCACCTCCAGCTGGGATGCCCCGAATTTGAAAGGCTGGGCCTACTCCTGCGAAGACCCCATCCAAGGGCAGCAGTCTGTGAGACACTTCTATGCCGCTTCTGTCCAATTCTCTGAAAAGCCACCCTTAGTTCTTGAAAATCACCGCCGTCGAGGCACTGAAAAGCCCCACTCAGTTGATGCTGAAAGAACTTCAGTACCAGGGATCGATGCTGGTGCCGAAGCCCCCTTGACCTCCTAGTCAGACCCCACATAGGGGTCCATCTTTGAGAAGTTAGCGGAGGTCCTGGATGCAAAGCAGAGAAACCTCTAGATCCACTTGGACAAAAGGCAAAATACTTGCCAAACCTCCGGCAGCGTGACTCATCCAGATCTCGAAAAAATGCCAGCTGTCCTTCAAGGAGGAACAGGGACGTGATCCTTTCAGACCGCCAAGTCCCAAAAGGCTAAGGGAGTCGGCCACTAGGCTGAAACCATTACCACCACCACCACTACCCCTGGACTCTCCCCCACCTGGCCCACAGGGCACAGGCTCTGAGCCGGACACTTCCTACTACCCACAGGAACCCTATGTTGAGCCTTTCGGGTCCTGGAGGGAAGATTATCCCTGGGAGGACTATGTGATAGAGATATCCAAAACGACCCCGATATTGATGGAACTAAGCCTTTAAGAAAAAGAAAGTATACCACACTTTTTGTAGCCTTCGCCAAACCCTTCTCTAAAGCTGGTATTGAGAAGGGGCTAATTAAATACATCCATACTTGCTATGTCAAGGCAAGCAGCGCACACCTCCATGCACCCTAGAGCCCATTCTACACTCAATAAGAGCTCTACTCTAGCCTTTTAGTAAACATTCCTATAAGTGATATCTAAAAGGTTGCTTCTTGGTCAACACTACATAATTTCACCAAGAATTATTGTGTAGACTTCCTAGGAACGCAAACAGGCTTTAGTTGGCTAGACTCTCCTAGGAAAACTTTTTCAAACATCTGCTCGCTAGCCACAACTTTGGGGAGGGACTGCGGTATAGCCTATGCAGATAAAGTGTACATACAGCCGCACATGCTGCGATCAGAAAATGTTACCCTACAATCATCTGTTGTGCTCAGTGCTGTAGATTTGCTTGCACCTACACTCCACCCCGGAAGCCAGCGATGATCACAGATGTTTCTACATTCTTTAAATCCCTTTACTATACACAACATACTCTTTGTCACTGCACTCCAATTACACTTTTCACTTTCTGCGCAGCAAACAATCTTAGGTGGCAACAGTGTGCTGGTGCATTGTGGACCAAGCGTGGAGTCACAACAGGTCTTGTGACTCAAACTTCCTAAAAAAAAAAGTTGCAAATATCCAGGCCAAAACTAAATGAGTATGCAGAGCATGTCATTCTACAGCACTGCACACTATGTTCGGATAGTTACAGGGAATGTAATATTTTCCATTATTACTGATAGGCAGTTTGTATGTGTAGATCATTCACACTTTCCATTGAAAAGGCATTTTTTGGTTTGCTCAGGACCCCTCTGAACAGATTTGCACTAGTATGCAATAGCTTAGCTAAGGTCCAGCATGCCACACTTTCTTCTCACACCTAGGGCCAAAACCGCTGAACTTTGCTTGCCAGTATAAAACTTCACTCAAGCAACTGTACTTTTGTTGGCTTGGTTTAAATCCGTTCAGTAGTATTGTTGCAGTTAACTTCTAAAGAAGGTACTGGTGGGTTTGAGAAGGTTAACATGTTTGTATAGCTTGGCTGTTTTTACAACAGTCTTGGTTTGTGCATTAAAATTAAAAAACAAAAGGCCTCGCTTTGGGTGAGGGACCTGTATGCTCCCATTGACCATTACATGTCTGTGGACACAAAATTGAGGCCGCGTACCCAACCGCATCAATAACTTGTGCCCACCATTACAGGATGTGGGGCATCATCCCCGTGTCCAGATTAGAGCAAGGTTGGCACTATCTGACCATTAAGTCTTAGTGGAGAAACTCTAAAAGGGGCCAAGCAGATGACCCGTAAATAAAAAAAAAAAATGTGAAAAAATCAGAGGTTGCAAAATAATCCCCTTGAGACCAGTCTAACATGATACCAAGGTCGCAAACTAAATGGACCAGTATTGGGACCCTTTTTATTGTCCGAGGTCTCTGTACCAAAGCAACACAGGCTAAGAGGGTCCTTGTCGAGATCATGGACAGTGGGTGCAGTTTAGGCATGTGCAGTCCTTGGCTCCGAAAAATTGACCATGGACCACACAAACATTCAAGGGCTGCAAACAGTCAAAACAGCAACATTCTCACCCACCTGCCCTGGCACAAACTTGAAATTACTGAGGGTCATTCTACCCAAACTCCACTTTTTTTTTTTTTTAAATATATGCAGAGTCCATGTCTTCTCTTGCAAGACCAAGGACTTGAAGTGCCTAGGAACCAGTGCAGGACTTGTGCATGGTCCCGCGGATGGAGGTACATTTTAAAGGCCATTGGGAGTTCCTTAATGGCTGCCTGCTCAAGTAACTTTCCTCCAGATGAAAACGTGCTATTTCCATGGCAACAAGAAGAGGCACCATTTTCTGAGAACCCTGGACCTCAATGCTCCATATTTGGCAGAAATATCCAAGTGCACAATCTTTCTGGACTATCTATTACAGCTGCAAAGGGGGAGGATGAAGTGCAGTATATTCTTGAGGCATCAGAGGGAAAGGAAGGAAGCACGGACGTTGATGTTTGGCAGCTTTTCACCTATCCTCTGGATGAGAAATAAATTAATGCACACAAGCGCTTGTGTAAAATATGTGACCAAAAGCTCATCTAGGGATGTCAGGCCACTACTCTTTCGGAACTTAAACAATGAGGGGACACTACAGATCCGAACTAGAGGAGTATTCAAAGTGGCAGAGGAAGAGAGCCTGTGCAGAAATACAAAAGTCTGACTTGTTGCTGAGTGCCCCAGGTTGTTGCTCTATTGCATAGAGTGCAACTAGCATATACGATGTGGGGAACATAATTTCAGAATAGAAAAAGTTTGAAAATGGTTGCTTGCTGCAAAAATTGTTAAGAAAAGAAAAAACGAACAAAAAACATTAAACCACTGCTAAACCCCTCCCCCCCCCCCCCCCCACATGAAACCGTACTTAAAAAATAGCTTTCCTATTAAACCATGCATGGCCACCCGCAGCATATTAGGCGCAAGGGCCTGGCTGCATGTTCAGAAATTCAATGATAAAAACTCAAACCGAAACTGAGAAATAGTTCTTACTCGGATATGTAGAAATGCTGAACTTCGACAGATATGGTGGCGAAGAATGCCGTAACTCACGTTGTATGCCATGCACAAAACACCCATTTGCCGATGGCACTGGAAAAATATTAAATCTGGCAAGAGTAAAAAACATAGGAGGCAACATGAATTATGTGGGTTGCATACCATAATTGACGAATTTCAATGGTGTCCCGCGTTCAAGCCGAGAACCATAACAGCAACTTTTCATTCCGTATATCTGAAAGAGACACGTTAGTGATAGATTCCTTACCTTAGAATATCCCCAGGCGTCAGGCTGGATCCGGAAAGTTTTGCGTAGCAGTACCCTTGCGCGTCGGTAGGCGGCGTCGTGCGGCTCCGCGTCCGTCGTTGGCGTCGTGATCGCCGGGATGACGTCGCGGGCAGTACCTAGGCGCCGCCCCTGCGCGCTGACGTCAGTTCTTCTTTTTCCGCGCCAGCAAGCGCAGATCCGGGAAGAGCAGTGCCCTGGTCAATTTTTGACCATACTTTTTGGTGATTTTTTCACTGGTTTTTTCCAACTTTAAGGTGTCGTAGGGATGCCCGGCTTCAAGCGATGCGGCGCCTGTGCGCGGATGATGTCCGTCACCGACCCGCATTGGGAGTGTCTCTTCTGCCTCGGCCGAGGCCACGACACCGAGTCTTGTCCCGAATGCCAGGCCCTCAACCCGAAAGCTTTGCGAGAGCGGTCTCGAAAGCTCCTCGAGGCCCGGCATTCGGCTCCGCGGAAGCCCCGGTCGCGTGAGAGGTCCAGGGGTCGCTCGCGGAGTGCACACCGGTCGTCGACTTCTTCGTCCGGTAAGTCTAAGCACAAGAAGTCCAAGAAGCATCGTCGCTCTCGGACTTCGCCTCGCCGGTCTCGCGACTCGGCTGAGGCCCCTCCCGGCACCGTCCCCGCCCCCGCGGCCCCGGACTTGCCTGTGGAGTCGCCCCCGTCATACCCGCCCTTCCCGGGTTCGGGGCGGATCCGGCCAAGGTACAGGAGTTCCTGTCGGCCATGGCCCGCCTCTTCGGGCCTTCAGGCCCCTCCGGTGCGCCTTCGGGCCCCGCGGGCCCTGATGGGGTTGCTCCGGCGTCGCCGGCGGCTCCGGCCCCGGCGTCGCCCGAGCCTCCAGCCTCGATCCCGGCTCCGGCTTCGGCCCCGGCCTCGATCCCAGCTCCACAACCCCCATCGACGCCGGTCGACCTCACGACACCTCCGCCGGCGCCGATGTCTCCGGTGCCGTTCTCGACGCCGCCCTGGGCTCCGGGCGGCGTCGTCCCCAGTTCCTTCCGGCTCCGGACATGGACCCGGAGCGACGTCGCTCGACGCCGGCTCCGGCGCCGATGGGACCTTGGGTCCCAAATGTCCCTCCTCCTCCTTATTTTGAACCAGAGGAGGACCAGGAGGACTGGGAGGGGTCTGATGACCCTCTGACACGCAACTGTCAGTATGATGAGGACTGGACAGAGAGTCTAGGGAGGCCAGTGGTCTGGATACTTCTCCTGACACTGGCATGCTGTCTCCTCCCGTGGCTACGGAGGAGGGGGCCAATTTTGGTACGGTGTTGCGTAGGGCTGCTGGGGCCTTACGTCTCCAGCTCCCTACTTTGACGGTCAAGACTAACATCTTGACAGAGGTGCTTCAGCCGGCAGCCTCCTCTGCGGAGACTGTGCTGCCGTTTAACGACGCCCTCACTGACGTTCTTTTGGGCGCCTGGTCCAAGCCCAACACAGGGGCTCCTGTGGATCGGAACGTGTCACGACGCCATCGCCCCGCTCCGGGCGACCCCCTGTTTCTTTCTGTCCACCCCACTCCTGAGAGCTTGGTTGTCCAAGCCTCCGCTTCCCAAACCGCCTTCCCTACCGCTCCTCCGGATAGGGAATCCAAACGCCTGGATCAGTTTGGGAAGAAAGGTTTTTCTTCCTCCAGTGCTGGCTTGCGGTCCGTTAACACCGCTTGTCTTTTGGGCCGATATACCCACTCCCTGTGGGATTCGGTGGCGGATGTTTTGCCCCAGTGCCCTGAGGAGGTCCAGGCACTGCTTTCCCGCGCCATTGCGGAAGGAAGGGATGCGGCCAAATACACTATCCGTTGTGGCCTTGACACCGCCGACTCGCTGGGCAGGTCGATTGCAACGACGGTGGCGCTCCGGCGCCACGCCTGGCTGAGAACCACTGGTTTTTCAGGGGATGTCCAGAATACTCTCATGGACATGCCCTTTGATGGAGTCGGTCTTTTTGGGTCCAAAGCAGACCATGCGCTGGAGCGCTTTAAGGACTCACGGGCTACTGCAAAGTCCCTGGGCCTTTCTGCTACACGCCCTCCGCTGCCTTCTGCTTTTCGCCCCTATCGTGGCCACGGTAGGGGCGCCCCTTCACGTCAGCAGCCCAGCCACCGGCCCGCGCAGCAGGCGTCTTCGCGTGGCCGAGGACGTGGATTCCGCCGTGGCGGATCGGGCAACCAGCGTGCGGGTCAGGCCACCACCTCCAACCCGTCCGCGGCCTCCAAGCCCTCCTAGTCCCTCCTTTCAGGTGCACGGCACGCCAGTAGGGGGCAGGGTCCGCCATCACCTTCCCCACTGGCGCACCATCACCTCGGACAGGTGGGTCTTGGACATTGTCCGAAGGGGCTACTCCCTCCCCTTCGAGACCACCCCCCAGCCATGCCACCTCAATTCCACCGCATGTCAGGGGATCACTTGGTGCTTCTACGGAAGGAAGTCACGGCCCTCTTGACCAAGAGGGCCATCGAGCATGTTCCGACCCCAGAAGTAGGGCGTGGTTGCTACTCCCACTACTTTCTGGTGCCCAAAAAGGACAAGGAGGACATGCGTCCTATCTTGGACCTCCGGAACGTCAATCGCTTCCTCCGGAAGGAGAAGTTCAAGATGCTCACCCTAGCTCAGGTCTTGACTGCCCTCGACCCTGGAGACTGGTTGGTAGCGTTGGACTTTCAGGACGCGTATTTCCACATCCCCGTCCTGCCGGCCCACCGGCGTTACCTTCGGTTCACGGTAGGCCCCGAGCATTTTCAGTTCACCGTGCTCCCCTTTGGCCTTACCAGTGCCCCTCGGGTGTTCACGAAAGTGATGGCGGTGGTCGCAGCTCATCTGCGCCGGGCAGGGGTTTCAGTCTTCCCCTACCTCGACGACTGGCTGCTGAAGGCGGGCTCGTCCCAGGCAGTCGTCTCCCACCTCCAGACTACGGCCGAACTCCTGCACTCGCTGGGGTTCTCCATCAATGTGCCGAAGTCGCATCTAATTCCTTCTCCACAGCTCCTTTTCATCGGAGCAGTTCTGGACACGACGCAGTTTCGGGCCTATCCTCCCGAACGGCGAGTCCGGGATATTCAGGCTATGATTCCGATCTTTCGGCCTTTATCCTGGGTTTCGGTACGGATGACCCTGAGGCTGCTGGGCCTCATGGCCTCCTGCATCCTGCTGGTCAATCATGCCAGATGGCATATGCGGGCTCTGCAGTGGGACCTGAAGTTCCAGTGGGCGCAGCACCAGGGCAACCTGTCCGATCACGTCCAGATCTCGGAGGGGACTGCAAAACAGTTGCAGTGGTGGCTCTCGAACCGGCAATGGGTCATGGGCAGATCCCTCTCCCTTCCCCAGCCAGAGCATACAGTTGTGACGGACGCGTCCCTTCTGGGATGGGGCGGTCACATGGGAGAGGCGGAGATCAGAGGCCTCTGGTCTCCGGCGGAGTCCCGGCTCCATATCAACCTTCTGGAGCTCCGGGCGATCCGGCTTGCACTCAAGGCATTCCTTCCCTCTGTCAAAGGGAAGGTAGTGCAGGTGTTCACAGACAACACCACCGCCATGTGGTACTGCAACAAACAGGGCGGGGTGGGGTCTTGGACCCTTTGTCAGGAGGCTCTGCGCCTCTGGACATGGCTGGAACATCAGGGCATGTTCCTGATGGTTCAACACCTGGCAGGTTCTCTGAACGCCAGGGCGGACGAACTCAGCCGCAGGTGCATAATGGATCACGAATGGCGTCTTCACTCGGAAGTGGCGCAAGGACTCTTTCTACAGTGGGGAGAGCCTTGGTTAGATCTATTCGCCACCGAAGAGAACGCGCAATGTCATCAGTTCTGCGCGTTGGAATTTCCAAGGCGGCACTCGCTCGGCGACGCTTTTCGTCGCGAGTGGAGTTGCGGTCTGTTGTACGCCTTTCCGCCTATACCACTTCTACCCAGAGTGTTGAAGAAGATTCGGCACGACCGGGCCCAAGTCATTCTTGTGGCTCCGGACTGGGCTCGAAGAGTTTGGTATCCCGAGCTACTCAATATTAGCATAGATCCCCCGATCAGTCTGCCTCTTCGGGAGGATCTTCTGTCGCAGCAGCAGGGGACGGTCCTCCACCCGAACCTGTCCAGTCTACACCTGCTTGCGTGGAGATTGAGCGGCGGCAGTTGATTCCTTTCGACTTGCCTCCCGAAGTTTGTGATGTGATTCTGGCAGCCAGGCGTCCCTCCACTAAGGTGGTATACGCCTGCAGGTGGAACAAATTTGTGGCATGGTGCACAGCAAAGGCTGTGGATCCCCTTTCTGCCCCTCTTTCTGAGGTCCTTCTGTTCCTTCTCTCTCTGGCCCAACAGGGTTCTGCCCTGGGTACCATCAAGGGTTATCTTTGTGCTATCTCGGCCTTCCTCAGGCTCCCTGATCAGCCCTCCCTTTTCAAGTCCCCTGTTGTTAACAGGTTCTTAAAAGGCATTACTCACCTCTTCCCTCCTGTTCCGTTTGTAATGCCTCAGTGGGACTTGAACTTGGTTCTTACCTTTTTAATGTGCGCTCCCTTTGAGCCTCTGCATAACTGTCCTCTTCGTCTTCTGACTCTGAAGACAGCCTTTCTGGTGGCCATCACCTCCGCTCGGCGGGTGAGTGAGCTCCAGGCTCTATCTTGCAAACCTCCCTTTCTGTCTGTTCATCCAGACAAGGTTGTTCTTCGGACGCGTCCGTCCTTCTTGCCAAAGGTGGTTACTGCTTTCCACATTGGGCAGACCATCACTTTGCCCACCTTCTTTCCGCCTCCGCATCCTTCCAGAGAGGAAGAGAGGCTCCACCGTCTGGACCCAAAACGTGCGCTCTCTTTCTATATTGACCGCACAACACACTTCCGGGTGGATGACCAGCTCTTTGTTGGCTACGTGGGCGCCAAAAAGGTCGGGCGGTGCACAAGAGGACCATCTCCCGCTGGGTTACCTTGTGCATCAAGACCTGCTATTCTTTGGCTAAGAAGGAGCCTCCTGTTGGGCTGCGTGCCCATTCCACCAGGGCAACGGCTGCTACCACGGCCTTGGGCCGCGGTGTTCCGCTGCCGGTTATCTGTCAGGCAGCTACGTGGGCCTCGCTGCACACGTTTACAAAGCATTACTGCCTTGACAGTCAGGTCCGGAGGGACGGCTTCTTTGGCCGTTCTGTCCTCCAGGACTTCCTTGTCTGATCTTTGTTCGCAGACCCACCACCGGGGTTGGTATTGCTGGGGTATCTATTCTAAGGTAAGGAATCTATCACTAACGTGTCTCTTTCAGATGCACAAGTTACTAACTTGTGTAACGATATATCTGTAAGAGACAGTAGTTAGTGATAGATTCCTTACCGCCCACCCATCCTCCCCGTTCTGCGAACTGATTTCTAGGGTTAAGGACATCCCTTTCAGGGCCCTAGTATTTTTCAGACACCTGTGTCAGCTTCTTGCATGGCTCTGCGTTCCTGGCGCGGAAAGTCGTGTACAGAACTGACGTCAGCGCGCAGGGGCGGCGCCTAAGTACTGCCCGCGACGTCATCCCGGCGATCACGACGCCAACGACGGACGCGGAGCCGCACGACGCCGCCTACCGACGCGCAAGGGTACTGCTACGCAAAACTTTCCGGATCCAGCCTGACGCCTGGGGATATTCTAAGGTAAGGAATCTATCACTAACTACTGTCTCTTACAGATATATCGTTACACAAGTTAGTAACTTGTGCAATAGGAACAATTGCCATTGAGTTTTTCTGGTGACATATACTATGAGGCTGAGTGGTTTGTAAACGTCACTAGCACCCCGAGGTGACAGTGTAATACCATATTACAAATGAGGTTACAGGTGAGATTATGTAACACATTACAATTAACACCACCAGTGAGATGACTGTGAATATACTATTTATTGTTTTAGGATCTGGTATTTAAGGACGTTTTTTTTTCTTTTTATTGTTACTTATTGTAACTTCGGCGAGGTCATAAGCATTGCGCGTAGTGTGTTATGACTTGTGGAGCTAATCTTGCCTGTGGAATTTCAGTTTTTTTTTTTTCGTTTTGAAATTTTAATACCTGTACTTTAACTTTTTTTTAAGTGAATTTCAGATGCTTTTTAAATATACGTTAGGGTGCATGTTAAACTCGACTATACTATACCTATAACTTCTTGTGGGCATTCTGAAAGCTTCCCCAGGAATGCTTTTTACCCAACGCATACTATTAGCTTTGTGAGTAACTCACAGTTGCTTGCTTTCTATTTGCTGGCTCTATTTGCTTTAGGCTTAAGCTAGAGTTTGTCCCTTCCCTGGAGCATCCCTTGTTTACAACAATTAACTGTGGTGATATTTCAGAGCATATCAGAATTTGGAAAGTACAAATGGTGTACATCTTTTTTTGTAATTCTGCAGGAGACGTGCTGGTTCTATACCAATAGTTGTCTTCGCAATATTTTTGTTAAAGCATTGGTCAATGCTTTCTCCATCGTGAATGGGTTCTGAGATCCCTTTTCTCTGTGTTTCTCAGAAGGAGTTTGGCTCAAATAATGGCTCTCTAAAGGCAAGGTGCTATAGCTCAGTGGCATTTGCTGTGGACTTCTCCCCAAAACCACCGACCATGGGTTCAGATACCACCATGGGAGCTACGTAGTATTCGTTCATATTGTCTGTTGTCTTCCAACACATTTTTGTTCCCCTGCCATGGGTAACGCTATTCCCATGTTTTCAATGTCTTTCTGACTTCAGCTGCATGTGGTGTTTATCACAACTCTTCTGATAAAGCGTATGCTCTTCCTCACCTAAATTCCTTAAACCGTCCGGTCCCATCTATCTTATTCTAGACCAGCTTGTTCTATTCAGGGACTTTTAGTAGGAGCAGTTCGCAGACACTCCTCCGGGAATGGTATTGCTCTGGCATCTAATTCAAAGATAAGGATTCTGTGGCTAGATGTCTCTATCAGATGAACAAGTTGCTTACCTTCGGTAACGCCTTACTGGTAGAGACAGGATCTAGCCACAGATTCCTTACCGATCCTCCCTGTTGTGTGAACTGGTTTCTTTTTACCTACAAGATCCCTTTCTTCCGCATTGAGATGTCTTTTGTTAGGACTTCGTAAGTACTTGACACAAAGATGTCTCTTTTTTTAGCACACTGTTTCCATGGGAAGTTTCTATAAGTGGCTCTGTCTCTTTGGCACAGAAGATAGTCACGAGAGAAACTGACTTCAGCGCATCGTGTAGCGGGGGGCCTTATATGGACTCTGTCAATGTCACATCCGGTGGACGACGTTGCTACGGAGTCGCATGATTACCTCTACCAATGCGCAGATGTACTGCTGAAAACATTTCCAGATCCAGTCTGGCGTCTGGGGAGAATGAAAAGATAAGGAATCTGCAGCTAGATCCTGCCTCTACCAGATAAGGCGTTACCAAAGCTAAGTAACTTGTTCATTCATGCTTGTCATTTCTTGGAAATATTTGGGTTGGAGAATAACTCTGTCTAGCATTGTTATCCAGAAAACACTTCTATATGCACTCAACAGTTTAGGATATATGAGAGTATGGGCGCGTCAGGAAGCATGGATAGTTGTGTACCAATTCTACCTTTCAGGCAGTGCACACGTTGGAGGTATCGCCATCTCTGCTTGGTACCTAAACAGAATTCCATATAAAGGGATCAAATGGACCAGTTGCGCTGTTGATTACCGGTTGACCCACTTTGTCAAGCCTTTGGAGCTTTTGTTACTTTATGAAAATCAGGTCCAGGTTACACCTTGTGTTTCTGGAAAATCAGGTCCAGGTTACACCTTGTGTTTCTGGAAGATAAAGTGAACGCAAGAGCTGATTTGAACAGTGTTATAATTAATGAACCATCATTACAACTCTTTTTGCTGCCATTTGGGATGGTATATTGTGTTTGAGGCTTTGGGATGAGCAGTTTATTGAGTTACACTGTATTGAAAGGCCATTTTTTCCTGCTTTGTTGAGGTGGTTTTTTTAAATAGTGTACCCTGTATAAAATAGTGGTGTGGAGGGTGAGTAGAAATGTTTTTGAGTGCAATAGCGTCACGGTTGCTGTTGTGGTTAAGAGCTTAAGTGGAAGTTGCATTAGAGACTACAGACCTACAGTTCAGCAGGATAGCTTTGATGGGACATAAAGGAAATGGTAAGGGTAAGAAGGGTATTTAGTTCCTAATTAGACGTTTGTCTACTCAGGTCAATATAGTTCCAAAGAGTCAACTAAGATCGCGACTCTTTAGAAACAAATGCCCTCACACGCCTAGATAGTTGTCATGCTTCATCATTGGGCTTTTGCTCCACCTCGGGCTGGCGCTGCAATGCCCGACGGGCACCCTCAATGGGGGCTCTATACCGGAGATCTTTTTATAAGCAGTTTGTGAAGTGTGGGTCTGGTTGGTGATCGGTGTAGTAAGTGTGTGGGAGTGAATGCAATGGAAAAAATAGGACGGGGGTTACTCCCCAGAATTAATTTTAATGATATAGTCCTGCCTATGCTAAAATTCTTGACGCTACCTACTATAATTATCTAAGGTAACTGTTAGGTGGACTTGTTTCAAGCTTAATTTAGTTATACAAATGATCTAGCAACTTTTCTTCAGGACCAGTGTCACCTAATCTGCATAGTGATTGGAGTTTCAATAGGTGGATTACTCTCTCTGCTTCCAATCATGCATACCTCTCTGGGCATCAATTAAAAGGTTATTTTGGCGATGACCTGTAGAGTAGAGAAAAAGCATTATCAGAATGCATCTTGCTATAACAAAACTAAGAAAATGAGAGACCCCAGTGTATGCATCACATTGCTGTTCATGCTCAATCTCAAGTGTATCCCATATATTGGAAGGTGGACGTGACCGAGCATCACACATAGGACGTGACACACATTTTTGAAAATCCAACACACACTGTTGATCGGGGTAAAAGCTCACCCTATTTCGGTATTGTTCAAGACTCTTCAAGTCAAGCGTGGCGGCATGCCAAGTTGCATGCTGCAAAACATCAAGATACAGATCAGAAGACCTGCGTTTTTAGAAGTTACGGGAGAGCGGTTAATGATCGCCTTCTCTTGTGCGCTACATGAATTCTGCAGTGCCTTACTCACCGAATCCTATAATCATCTTCGCAGGATCACATACCTCGCCAGCTGATGCGGAAATGCCAGGCGGGGTTGGTATCTTGTATTTAACCTGGCTCCCGATTGGATAAGCCAGAGCAGATGTTTTTTGTTATGGAATTACCCTGATGTAGTCACTAGAGTGGTGAGGCTAATCACGGGCCGATGTATCAGTTCGCCATTTTGGAAGAGCGAGCAAGTCTCGTGTATATAAACTGTGGTGGCCATCATGTTAAAAGTTTTCTGGATTTTTTGAGGCAATGGAGATAGGAATTACCGATCAATATCATTAAATAAAAAGGTCAATTGGAAAGACCGGACGGTGTTTCAAAATTGTTAAATGGGTGGGGTATTATTTCTGTGTAAGGGTTTTCAAATCCTCCCTATCACAAGCTGATAAACATTTGTGCAAGTCGTTGTGTAAGGTATATGTATGTCATTTAATTTGTATGTCATACAAGACCATATATATAGAGATGTATTTCATGCCATGGGATCTCATCATTGAGACCATTGGTATCAGAAGACAGATAATATATTCATTGTTGTTCCCTTCTAAAAAGGGCTCTTTGGTTAATGTTTAGGTGTGTTTCAAGCACCATCCATCGTATTTCATCCGAGATATGTTCCTCAGTCAGGAAGTGCATGCTCATTTTTGTGTTTGATTTTTTTGCAGCATATAGTGCTGCGATGTTCATTGATTCTCAGTTTTTCTGGCTGGGAAGTCATCCCCATGTATTGTTTGCCGCAAGGGCAAGTGATTAATTAGAGCCAATTCTTTCAGTTACAGTTGGTGTGTGTTTAATGTGTCTACACCCTGTAAGTCTTTAGTAGTACCTCTCTTGTGCTTTCTGTGTAAGTACAGGCCACACATGATCCACAGGGAAAGTGTCCTTTTACTGGGGGCAGGTCCCATTGGGGTCTTTGATCTGCTCCCTTCGTGTTTCGTGTGTGTGTGTGTATTAGCATGTCCTTTAGATAAGAGGTCCGTGTAAATGTGAACCTGGGTGGCGGAAAGGACAGTTGTCCAGTCTGCAAGATTGACCAGTGTTTTTCTTTAATGATCTTGCGTATTTTGTTTGACTGCAGTGTGAAAGTAGTGACATTTAAGAATGTCTTCGTGTTGTCTTGTGCGTTGTTCAGTGTCTCTCTATTGCAGTTCCTTGCACGTTTATGTGCAGTTCTTACACAGTGATGTGGTACTGTCTCGCCTCCAAATATTTTGCTAGCCCTTGAGCTTGTGTATCAAAATCATTTATTGTGTTGCAGTACGTCGTAGGCGTAGAAACTGCCCATATGGTAAGTTATCACGCAGGGCTTTTGGGTGATGACTGTCATTTAGTAAAAGACTAGCTGTCTGTTGGTTTTTTATATGAGCAGGTTACTAGCTCTTTCTTTTTTTCTTGATCATAAGGTCCAGGAACGGTAGTTCTTTATCGGTGATTGATCTGGAGCATTCAGATAGGGTTTCAGAGTTTTAACCCACAAGCAGAATGTTTCACAGGTGGCCATGTCTCCTTTCCAAAAGATGAGTATATCATCTATATAGCACCGCCATAGGAGGATAATAGATTCATATGGGTTATCGGTGCAGAAAATGTGTTCCTCAAAGTGTAACATTTAGAGACAGGCTAAACTTGGAGCGGAGGTACTCCCCATGGAAGTACCTTGTGTTTGCTGGTATAGTTGTGTCTTATATTGCAAGACATTCTCTGTGAGGGCTATGGTGGCACACTCCATGATTAAACAAATGGGTGTAGAGGATGTCCACTCCTCTGTGAGTAGGATATTTTCTATTACCTCCAAAGTGGCTCCCTGTGGGATATTGGTGGAAAGAGATTACACGTCCAGGGT
The DNA here is from genome assembly GCA_963921515.1 of Calotriton arnoldi. Lineage (NCBI taxonomy): Eukaryota > Metazoa > Chordata > Amphibia > Caudata > Salamandridae > Calotriton > Calotriton arnoldi. The sequence continues at coordinate 1,137,874 of CAWUFW010005249.1, read as the reverse complement.
GACCAATAGGTCTATCTGGTGTGTATCATTGGTGGACTCGATTATATTCAATATATCCCTTGTATCCAATATGTAGGACGGGGTCTTCTTTACACAGGGTTGTAGAAAATAGTTGTAGAACTTGTAAGGTGGTTCCAAGAGGGAGTTTATCCCTGAGACTATGGGTCTGCCGGGGGGGAGGGTGAAGGGAATGGGGGATTCCCTTATGAATCTTTGGAAATATGTAGAAATACGGGACCCTAGGGTATTTATTTACCAAGAAGTCTGCTTCGTTCATTGTGAGCCACCCTTGTGTTTCCATTTCCATTTCAACAGCTTTATTCGACAGATTTTAAGTCATAAAAGCATTTACAAAAATACAGATCGAATTGATTAGATAGAACAGCTGTCAAAGGAAAAACATGTAAATTTGATAATTGGATATATTTTTAAATAAAATGCACGCACTTATTATGGTCATCTTTAAAGTCTCAAAATCATATAACTAAATGATAGGGCATGCAATCCAAGCCTTTAAAAATTTAGGGGAATACACTTATCATAAAACTTGATAAAAACACATACAAAAAATATAATTAAAGCATTTAAAATATGTACAATACACATCACAATTTTAGATAAGTTAAACACTCATTTGAATCTAAATAGATAATTCTCACTATTGTGTCCTGGGCTACTTAATGGAAAATGGCTGTATTAGGTCACATCATTATTTATCTCCACATAGACGTATAGAGTGGGCCCTTAATACCCATGACCACCCAAAAAATTTGCCATGGCTATAGCAATTGTTGCTGAGGTATCAGTCTGCAAGATTCTTTCGGCTTCACTAGCCCGTCTGGTGCCCAAGAGCTTACAAATTGGGAACAACCAAACGCGACGCGGAGCAACATACCCAGCACAAACAAAAGGAAGATGAGCCTAAAATTCATTGCTAGACTTACACACCGGGCATGTATCTACAGTTGGTTTATTCCATCTAGCAGTGAATGCTCTCACTGGCAATGTGCCTACCCTAAACTGAAAATACAGTTTACGGTCTAGCGGTTTCGTGATTAGATCCCAGTATATCTCCAACTTCGGGATAACTTTATGTTCCAAAAAAAGGCCAGTTAGAGAGGATGGCTCACTTAGTCTATTGATGTTTTATACTGAAACCATTCCCAATATTTAGCCTTCAGAACCTCCTTTGTGGGAAAATTTGAATTTTCAGGATCGGACCATAGGGAGGACATACCTATGTTAGACAAGAGGTCTCTGACCGCCCATAGCCATTTAATACGATGTAAAGCATCAGCCCTTATTATTTCTGAGAAGCCTTTCGCAAAGCCTGCGAGCTCCGGCGTAGTCCAGAGCCTCCGCCAATAGAGGAGGGGTCGAAGTTTAGCTATGGCTGCAATCGGTTTTCTCCCCAGATCAAATAATAATGGGCACATTGGGGTACTTTGTGGAAGTCTAGTAATTTTCCTCAAGAACCTATTTTCAGAAGACGTAAGAGTTAATAGATTCTCGCACCCCCAGAGTTCAGAGCCATAGAGGGCTGAGCTAATGACTTTCATGCTGTAGATTTCTAAAACTGGGCTAATGGGCTTAGTATGTGAAGTTATGTTCCAGGTGTAAAATCCCTGACAATTGCCTATGTTTAAGGGATGCTAGATCTATCTGATGATCCCACTTCATATTGTCTTGAAAGTTAACCCCTAGGTAGGTGAACTCCTTGACCAGTTCTAACGTCCTATCGTTCATTCGGATGCCCCCCTTGAAGGCCCTATGTGGATTAAATGCCATCAGTTTTGTCTTTGACACATTGACCTCCAAGCCCCGCCGTGAACAGAATCCCTCGAATGTTTTTAGGGCTTTCTGGAGACCGCTCGGGGTCTTGGATAGAATCAATGTGTCGTCAGCAAACATTAATATTGGCACTTTATCGCTTGCCAATGCCGGGGCATCCGAAGGGGTGGAACTCATGTAGTCCACTATCCCTTTAATATATAATGAAAATAGCGTTGGGGCCATCACGCAGCCTTGGCGCATGCCTCTCTCTACAGGGAATGATTCAGTAACTTCCCCCTGTCCACCCCATCTAATTTTTGCACTGTTATCTTCATGCAGTCTAATAATCAAGGACAGGAGTTCTGATGGCATCCCTAATTCTTGTAAGGTTAACCATAATTTAGTGCGGGGGACGAGGTCGAATGCCGACTTAAGATCTACAAATGCGGCATAAAGGCTTCCCTTACCAATAGTCAAGACCTTCCAATATATCAGGACAAACCGAAACACCTGATCGATTGTGCTGGTGAAAGCTCGAAATCCAGCTTGCAATGGGGACAAAACCCTAAACTCCTCAATCCATTCTTGTACTCTATTGAGCACCAGCCTCCCAGTTATTTTCTGCAGACAATCAATTAGGCTGATTGGCCTATAATTCCCAGGGCATGATTTGTCCCCTTTCTTATAAACAGGAATAATTTCCGCTCCTTTCCAGGAGTCGGGTATGGGGGCTCCTTGGGCGATGGCATTTGTCAACAAGGAAATATAGCGGCACCATCTATCCTTGTCGTGTAAAAAGATATCCCCTGGTATGCCGTCTGGCCCTGGTGCCTTTCCAGCCAGTACTGATTTGAGTGCTGTCTCTACCTCAGCCCTACTGAAGGTGTCATCCAGATATAATGTTCTTATAATTTCACCCTCCCCTCCAGATAGGTTTAAGGCATATTGGGGTTTAAAATGGTTCACCCAATCCGACTGCGATACATGGTTTTGAGGTCGCGCAGCCTGTCCCCCATTGTCCCATTTATAAACGTTCCAAAATAATTTGGGGTTTTTCGTGGCGCAGGCTTCCCTAAGTTCCTACCACCTTTTGTCGTCCCATAATCTCTTAGCTTTAGCCTGGGTGCCCCTGTAGAGGGACCTTGCCGCTCGGACTTTTTTGGGGTCGCCACCTTTTATGGTTGCCCCTAAGGCTTGGCGTGCCTCTCGGCATTCTTTATTATACCATTGCCCCACTTTCGGATTAGGTGCCTTAGAGTTCCTTCCCTGCTTAAAAAATAGGTACGCAAGTGGCTAAAAAATGTGTTGTGTATACATATTGAATTGGCTAGATCCCTATTTTTAGCTACATTGGCCTCTAGTTCATTAATGGCATAATCCATGCTCTTGAGAATATTGTCTAGCAGATCTGGCATTTCTGTTATTCTTACCCACTTAAGCCGTCTTAAATCGTTAGATGGTACAATGTCGCCTGGGGAATATCTGTTTCTAGCTTGTGTGCAGGTCTTTTGACAGCTCAGATCCATAGTCCCACACAAGGGATTATGATCACTTTCTAGCCTGTCTATGACCACCATGTCCACCATGGTATGCCATAGCTCCAAGCTCACCAAAACATAATCAATTCTACTAGCACTATCGCCATTATTAAAAGTATTAGCCCCTTGTCTATCAGATTGTGTACGCCCATTTAAAGCCCGCAAGCCCTTTTCCATGCAAATATTGTTTATTTGAATGACCACATCAGACCACTTACTTATAGGGTTTAACTCCAATATTGGAATACCCCATTTGTTGTCTTCTTCTTCTGTTAAATAACCACCTTCAGTGGTAAGGGGTTCAAACGTTGTGTTAAAGTCCCCCGCCATTATAGTATTCAGAACGTCCTGGTGTGAGTCAAGAAGATCTTCGAGAGCCGCTAAAACTCCCGACCTTTTCCCTCTTGTTCCTCTAACATAGACGTTATACATGTCTATTTTCTGATGGTCACGCGTGGTCAGTCTGATTGCCTGGATGTCCTGGCTCTGGGTTGAAAGAACCTGAATGTTAACCTCTAGGTTTTGTCGTACCCAGATGGTCAGCCCTCCCGAAGGCCTCCCTTTTGCTCCCTTATTTGCCGGAATAAAATAATTTAGATATCCAGCACAAAAGAGGGCTGTCTCTGCCCAGGTTTCTTGAAAGAGGCAAATATCGTATACCTCTATAAATGCATGCCACTCGGGGGAGCCCATCTTGGTACTCAGACCTGCAATATTCCAGCTCAGCATTTGATTCTTGGATGAGGTTAAACCTAGGGGCTGCTGTTTCGCGCGATTGAGAGATAGTGGGATACATGACTCCAGTATACCTTCTATTTGAGTAAAAAGGGCCAGAGCCGTCTTAGGGGGCGGTGCTTGCCCTACTGGGGTGTCATTAGGGCTTACGTGGCTGGCCCCTGCGATTGACCTAGGTATTTCTATTTTCCTTAGTCAATCGTTGTCCCCAAGTGTAGAGCATCCCTGCATGCTAAGGGGTCTGTAGCTGGGCATGTTACCATTCTCACTGGTAGGAGGGGAACGTCTGAATTGGATTTTCGAATACTCCGGGGGACTAGAGCGAAACTCCAACGTGAAGAGATTCTCAACAAGGTCTGTGCTTTTCATGGTAAGCTCGATACAGTTATAGGGGTGGTTTGGGGAGGTTAACCTGCGCACAGCTATTATGTCTTCCCTAATCACCGAACGGCATCCTCTCACATGCCTTATCCAATGGATGGCTTTGTTGGTTAGAGAGTCCCTGTTCTCTGTACCTCTACGTACATCGCATTTTGGTACATTTACCATGTAGATTATGGGGGGGGGCTAACTATCTTGTGTGTTCTGACTTCTAGGCCCCAACATTGGACACAATTGTGGTAAACCCCTATACGAAGAGGTTTTACTTCCTGGAGATGAATGGGTCCTCATCACTGCTGGCTTGCTAGGCTTTGCATTATTACTAGCTGTAATAAGAGTTGGGTACTTCACCATTAATGGTTTTGCCTCATTAATGCTAGGCCTAGCTAGGTCTAGGTTTTGTTTTACCCCTCTCACTGTTTTATTACAAGCTGAGCCTGAGATAGTCAGTGAGCCCAGAGCAGTATTGGGTATAGGACCGTGTAGATTTTCCAAATCTCTGCTAACCTGTATACTTCCATTCCCTCTTCGTACTGGATCTGGTAGCAGAGATTTGACCATTATAAATAACTCCTCTAACATGCCCTTCATGGACCCCACTTCAGTTCTTAATGTGGTGACTACTTGGAACATATTCTGCCATTCTAAGCATAAACCTGGTTCTATATGTAGTTCTTGTGCAGCTAGGTTCGGTGGGATTTGCACAATCTCAAGTCTATCTCCACCCTCCTTATTTTTACCATCCAAATCTACTAATGGCTGAAATCTGTTAGTGCAGATCACTATGGGGTCTATGTAATCTATTTCTGACAGTAGCTTATTTGGCTCGTTGTCAATAGGGGATATTGCGGTGGAATCCTGTGCCCCATCATTTTTGTTAGATGCTATTTTCCTATTTGATTTGCGAAACATTTCAGGGATGGCTGGCTTCGCTGCATTTGCTGGATTCGCTGATTGCTTCTGCTTAGGGGTAGTTTTATTATTGCTATTTGCATGCATCATGGGGGTTGAATCTAGAATAACCTCACATTCGCTTATAAGAGTATCTATCCGGTCCATTACACAGTTACTCGCTGCCGATTTCTGTGCTTTTTTTGCCTTCTTTGCCTTCTTTCCCCTGTTATCTCGTCTTGCCCCACCCTCACTCCCCTCCCCACTCTCTTCCAGTGCCTTTCGTTTCCCCATTTAACTAAGCAGAGTTGTGCTAATAAAGTAGTAGCCCTGCCAACCCTGGATAGCACACTTCTCCTGAATCTCAAACAAGCCTTGGCTTTTCTGACACTAGGCAACGTGTTACATGAAGTACAAAAAGTGACAAAGTAACAGTCACTTAACCCAAGGGTTGCAACCCACTAGTCCAGGTAGTCCAGTTAGTCCAGGTCACTCTGTTATTTAATTCTTGTGGACACAATCAAAGATACAGTACCTTAGGATTCCCGCCCTTGGCACCTGGACGCAGATGGAAGAGGGGTGGCCCTGCCCTGCCACTTCCTGGCATTGACGTCCCGCGAAAGCCCTCAGCGCCTTTCAAGCGCCTCCTGGCGCATCCACAACTCCCTCGCGGCGTCCCGGCCGTTCTCCGCGTTAGTCCGGCGGTGCAGGTCTCCAATGCTACCCCCTCACCTGCCTGGAATCTCACCAAGTAGGGGACACCGCTGCCGTGTCTAGGCCGCTCCCTTGGTGCCAGGCCCGTCGCGGGTCCGCCGGACAAAATGGCGGGTACTCCTCCCCGTCCGTCCCTGTCCCCGTAACTGAGCCTCACAGCCACAGGTCCGTGCTCGGGATGACTCCACCCAGGTTCGCCTCCTCTGGTAGGTCGCTAGGCCGGCCGTACGAGCCCCCGCCTTCTGTCCCCGACCTCCGTGGGTGCTCCGGGACCACTCCGGTCGCTCCGGGAGTCCCTTTCGTCTGCTGCAGCAGTCCACAGCCTCGAGATCCGCGGGGCGGTCTAGCGGTCTAGCAGCCCCGAGTCCCACCGCGAAGCCCGGCACCAGCGGTAAGGTGGATAGATGTACCCCAAAGAATGCTCAGTTAAGTGCTCCGTAGCTCCATTTGAAGAGTATCAAATTGCAGGTCGATTTAACTACAGCACCTGAAACCCGTTCTTCATTAAACGTTAGGCAGAGATATTTCCGAGAACGGCCGTAGCTGACAGCAGAAACCGTTTATCCCCCGAGAAGCTTCCCGCAGCTCGTGCTAGCCAGGCACAATCTCGCAGCTCTGCAGTACCCACCGCCGCAGCCCCTTGTGTTTCAGTTGTGAACACCATAGATATTCTGTGTCTTCATCCTCGCTGTGGGATCCTGATAAATGGGTGTATAAAATTTATGGTCAGCAAGTTGGCGTAAACATTCATTCTCCTAATCAATGGTAGACATGATTACGGTGGTGCCCCCCTTATCAGCCTGTTTTATTGTGATCTGTTTATCATCAGCCAGAGCCCTGACTGCTTAGAGTTCAACCTTGGACATGTTGTGGACAGTTTGACAGTTCTCGATCTCTTTGAGGACAGCCTGATCAAACCTCACAAGTTCATGTGGTATCATGGTCATGTTTGGAGTAAAAGTAAAAGGGTTGCGCAGACCCGAATCTGTCTGCATTGGAGCAGGTTTCTCGTGAAAAAATGCTTTTAAACGTATCTTGCGAAAGAAATTATGTAGTTCGCAATTTCTCTGAAATTGGTTCATTTTAGAGGTGGGAAAAAAGCCCAACCTCTTTTATAATACTTTCACTTGAGTTTCTGAGAGTTCTCTGGTAGACAAATTTACAACTAATTTTTCTTCCTTGTGTGGCTTCTTAGTACCATCTGTGGTGGTGGTGGTTCCTGCCACTGTAGTAGTTTTTGTTGCCCTCTTCTTCCTGTCCCTTTGCCCCAACATCTGTCTAAAAAAGGAAGGTTGTGGGTTGTTTGGAAAGGATGGTGTAGGCCTTGAGGAAACATCGGATATTGCCACATCGGTGGTCCCTGAAAGGGCATCATCCCATAACCATATGGTAGTTGGGGAGGAGGTGTTTTCCTATTTTGATCACTGTTCCAACTCTCCGAGCTGGAATTGCTATTAAAGGAGTTCTTCCTCCTGCCGGAGAGTAAGCTCTCATCTGATGAGGTGTCTCCCATATTCTCAACATAGCTTTCAGGTAAGGGTAAACTTTTTCCTTGTTCGAATTTTTTAATATCCTTCAGCAATTTAGTTATTTTCTGTTTGGTCAGATATTCTATGCTCTCTGTAAATTATTAATCTCTGCTAATTTAGTTTTGTAAGTGGTTAGCTAGATACTCATTTTTAAGGTTCCTTCGGCGATATTGATCTTGATGATAAATGCGTCAGCCAGACGTTTTGCTGTGTTTATAATCAGCACTAACCAGTCCCTAGTACATTTCCAGGCTACATGGGACCATTCTTTTTGAAGATGGCGTCTTCAAGGAAAATACGTGGTACGTTGGCCACCACCAGGCCATTGTGGCAGATATTGGCCCTTAGATATTCAGTCATGATCCCACTCTGTAGATGTAAGGCAGTTCCAATCTTCAGACTGGCTATTCGATGGGAGGGTGCCATTGGCTCCTAGTAGTGATGGTGTTCTCAAAATATCATTAACTATATCATCCCCAAAAGTCAGGCCTAGGATTTTGTCCATGATGGATTGTGTGTCAGTCTTAGTGGTGGAACCACTTAATTTACGATACAGGAGGATCTATTTCCTGATTGTTGAAGGTGTGTCGCAGATCACACCTAAGGTGGAGTGCCACTCAGGCTACTTCCTTATGAGAACAAGTCCCAGGGCTGAGCCGGTGTGCAAGCAATGTATATCAAAAGGAGGGACTTGGAGCGCATAAAGGTCCAGCATACATGCTCCAGGTAACTAGTCAGGGTAAGAAGGGTATGCAGTTCCTAATAAGAAGTTTTCGTCTACTCAGGTCACTATAGTTCCAAAGAGTCAGCTGGGACTCTTTAGGAACAAATGCACACCTAGAAAGATGTCATGCTTCATCATTGGGCTTTTGCTCCACGTCGGGCCAGTGCTGCAATGCCCGACGGGCACCCTCAAGGGGGGCTCTTTACCGGAGATCTTTTTATAAGCTGTTTGTGAAGTGTGGGTTTGTGGGTCAAGCTGTTGATTGGTGTAGTGAGTGTGTGGGTGTGCATGTGATGTTAAAAATAGGACCGGGGTGTGGGAAGCTGGCTCTGTATATACTACACCAAAGTAAGGTATAGTGTGCACAGAGTCCAGTGGATCCCCAGAGGTATAGCACAGGCTAAGTTAGATAATCTCTAACAGCTCTGTTTGTGGTAGTGTGGTTGAGCAGTTAGGCTTATCAGGAGGTGTGCTAAGCATTTATTGTATTCACTCAGGCAAGAACTGATGGCACACACTTGGACTGAATCCAGACCAATTAGGTAAGTATAATAAAAAGGTATACTTATGTTTTATTTCTACAACCAAGCAAGGCTTGGCACAGGTAGGTCAAATATACTTTCAAATGCAAGGCTGTACACAGAAATGCAGTTGTGATTGAAATTGGAATCGTTATAGGTTTGTATTTGCTTTCAAAGCAGTTCAAAATACACTGAAATTACTTTGGATTACTTTTGTATTAGTTTTTAGTTACATCGACTACTTGGAGTGATATGCCTAGATATCACACCGTGGGTCCTACAATACAAAGGTAAGTAAGACAATTTACTTTTCAAAGCACAGTTACTTTTGTTCTGTACATAAAGTAGGTCAACAGAACATTTTCAGAGGAAAAACCACAACATGGGTTCCTATGGAGAAAAATAATATCTGTTTGCAGGTAAGTAAATGACTTACAATACTGGGTGTCTGGGGTTAGAACCAAGGTTCAAGTTGGCACTCAAAGTGCACCACCAGCGGCACCAGGATGGCTGGGTGCAGGGTGTCAATGTTAGCCGATGGGGCTGGGGGCACCTCGGTTGGGGGCTGTTCACGGGCAGGCCACTCGTCTTGGAAGCCAAGCTCCTAGGGTTAAGGTCAGGGCAAAGGGGGTATCTGAAAGAGACACGTTAGTGACGGATTCCTTACCTTAGAATATCCCCAGGCGTCAGGCTGGATCCGGAAAGTTTTTGCGTAGCAGTACCCTTGCGCGTCGGTAGGCGGCGTCGTGCGGCTCCGCGTCCGTCGTCGTGATCGCCGGGATGACGTCGCGGGCAGTACTTAGACGCCGCCCCTGCGCGCTGACGTCAGTTCTTCTTTTTCCGCGCCAGCAAGCGCAGATCCGGGAAGAGCAGTGCCCTAGTCATTTTTTTTACTAACTTTTTTGGTGAATTTTTTCACTGTTTCTTTCATATCGACTCCAAGGTGTCGTAGGGATGCCCGGCTTTAAACGTTGCGACGCCTGTGCTCGGATGATGTCCATCACAGACCCGCATCTGGAGTGTCTCTTCTGCCTCGGGCGAGACCACGACACGAAGTCGTGTTCCGACTGCCGGTCCCTAAACCCGAAAGCTTTGCGAGAGCGGTCTCGAAAGCTCCTCGAGGCCCGGCAGTCGGCTCCGTGCCACACCAAGCCCCGGTCGCGTGAGAGGTCGAGGGGTCGGTCGCGGAGTCCGTCGCGGAGTCCTCGCCGGTCGTCGGGATCAAAGTCTTCGTCGTCCGGTAAGTCTAAACACAAGAAGTCCAAAAAGCATCATCGCTCTAGGACTTCGCCTCGCCGGTCTCGCGACTCGGCTGAGGCCCCTCCCGGCACCGTCCCCGCGGCCCCGGACATGCCTGTGGAGTCGCCCCCGCAATACCCGTCCTTCCCGGGTTCGGGGGCGGATCCAGCCCAAGTACAGGAATTCCTGTCGGCCATGGCCCGCCTCTTCGGGCCTCAAGGTCCCTCCGGTGCGCCTTCGGGCCCCGCGGGCCCTGATGGGGTTGCCCCGGCGTCGCCGACGACTCCGGTCCCGGCGTCGCTCGTGCCTCCAGCCTCGGTCCCGGCTTCGGCCCCGGCCTCGATCCCGGCTCTGGTGGTATCGCAACCCCCCATCGACGCCGGTCGACCTGACCACGCCTCCGCCGGCGCCGATGTCTCCGGTGCCGTTCCTGACGCCGCCCGGGGCTCCGGGCGGCGTCGTCCCCATGTACTCTCCGGCTCCGGACATGGAGCCGGACCGACGTCGCTCGACGCCGGTTCCGGCGCCGATGAGACCTTGGGTCCCAAATGTCCCTCCTCCTCCTTATTTAGAACCGGAGGAATACCAGGAGGACTGGGAGGGGTCTGAGGACCCTCTGGCACAACAGTGTCAGTATGATGAGGACTGGGCAGAGGAACTAGGGGATGCCAGTGGTCTAGATACTTCCCCTGACACTGGCTTGCTGTCTCCTCCAGTGGCTACGGAGGAGGGAGCCAATTTTGCAACGGTGTTGCGTAGGGCAGCTGGAGCCTTACATCTCCGACTCCCTACTGTGGCGGTCAAGACTAATCTCTTGACAGAAGTGCTTCAGCCGGCAGCCTCCTCCTTGGAGACTGTGCTGCCGTTCAACGATGCACTCACTGACGTTCTTTGGGCGCCTGGTCCAAGCCCAACACAGGGGCTCCTGTGGATAGGAACGTGTCCCGACGCCATCGCCCAGCTCCGGGTGACCCCTTGTTTCTCTCTGTCCACCCCACTCCTGAGAGCTTGGTTGTCCAAGCCTCGGCTTCCCAAACCGCCTTCCCTACCGCCCCTCCGGATAGGGAATCCAAACGCCTGGATCAATTTGGGAAGAAGGGTTTTTCTTCCTCCAGTGCTGGCTTGCGGTCCATCAACACGCTTGTCTTTTGGGCCGATATACTCACTCCTTGTGGGATTCGGTGGCGACTGTTTTGCCCCAGTGTTCTGAGGAGGTCCAGACACTGCTTACCCGCGCCATTGCGGAAGGAAGGGATGCGGCCAAATACACCATACGTTGTGGCCTTGATACCGCCGACTCGCTGGGCAGATCTATTGCAACGACGGTGGCGCTGCGTCGCCACGCCTGGCTGAGAACCACTGGTTTTTCGGGTGATGTCCAGAATACACTCATGGACATGCCCTTTGATGGAGTCGGTCTTTTTGGTTCCAAAGCAGACCTGCGTTTGAGCGTTTTGAGGACTCACGGGCTACTGCCAAGTCCCTGGGCCTTTCTGCTACACGCCCTCCACTACCTTCTGCTTTTCGCCCCTATCGTGGCCACGGAAGGGGCGCCCAGTCACGTCAGCAGCCCAGCCACCGGCCCGCGCAGCAGGCGTCTTCGCGTGGCCGAGGACGTGGATACCGCCGTGGCGGTTCGGGCAACCAGCGTGCGGGTCAGGCCACCACCTCCAACCCGTCCGCGGCCTCCAAGCCCTCCTAGTCCCTCCTTTCAGGTGCACAGCACGCCAGTAGAGGGCAGGGTCCGCCATCACCTTCACCACTGGCGTCCCATCACCTCGGACAGGTGGGTCTTGGACATTGTCCGAAGGGGCTACTCCCTCCCCTTCGAGACCACCCCCCAGCCATGCCACCTCAATTCCACCGCATGTCAGGGGATCACTTGGTACTTCTGCAGAAGGAAGTCACGGCCCTCTTGGCCAAGAGGGCCATCGAGCATGTTCCGACCCCAGAAGTAGGACGTGGTTGCTACTCCCACTACTTCCTGGTGCCCAAAAAGGACAAGGAGGACATGCGTCCTATCTTGGACCTCCGGAACGTCAATCGCTTCCTCCGGAAGGAGAAGTTCAAGATGCTCACCCTAGCTCAGGTCTTGACTGCCCTCGACCCTGGAGACTGGTTGGTAGCGTTGGACTTGCAGGACGCCTATTTCCACATCCCCGTCCTGCCGGCCCACCGGCGTTACCTTCGGTTCCCGGTAGGCCTCGAGCATTTTCAGTTCACCGTGCTCCCCTTTGGCCTTACCAGTGCCCCTCGGGTGTTCACGAAAGTGATGGCGGTGGTCGCAGCTCATCTGCGCCGGGCAGGGGTTTCAGTCTTCCCCTACCTCGACGACTGGCTGCTGAAGGCGGGCTCGTCCCAGGCAGTCGTCTCCCACCTCCAGACTACGGCCGAACTCCTGCACTCGCTGGGGTTCTCCATCAATGTGCCGAAGTCGCATCTGATTCCTTCTCCACAGCTCCTTTTCATCGGAGCAGTTCTGGACACGACGCAGTTTCGGGCCTATCCTCCCGAACGGCGAGTCCGGGATATTCAGGCTATGATTCCGATCTTTCAGCCTTTATCCTGGGTTTCGGTACGGATGACCCTGAGGCTGCTGGGCCTCATGGCCTCCTGCATCCTGCTGGTCCATCATGCCAGATGGCATATGCGGGCTCTGCAGTGGGACCTGAAGTTCCAGTGGGCGCAGCACCAGGGCAACCTATCCGATCACGTCCAGATCTCGGAGAGGACTGCAAAACATTTGCAGTGGTGGCTCTCGAACCGGCAATGGGTCATGGGCAGATCCCTCTCCCTTCCCCAGCCAGAGCACACAGTTGTGACGGACGCGTCCCTTCTGGGATGGGGCGGTCACATGGGAGAGGCGGAGATCAGAGGCCTCTGGTCTCCGGCGGAGTCCCGGCTCCATATCAACCTTCTGGAGCTCCGGGCGATCCGACTTGCACTCAAGGCATTCCTTCCCTCTGTCAAAGGGAAGGTAGTGCAGGTGTTAACAGACAACACCACCGCCATGTGGTACTGCAACAAACAGGGCGGGGTGGGGTCGTGGACCCTCTGTCAGGAGGCTCTGCGCCTCTGGACATGGCTGGAACATCAGGGCATGTTCCTGGTGGTTCAACACCTGGCAGGTTCCCTGAACGCCAGGGCGGACGATGGATCACGAATGGCGTCTTCACTCGGAAGTGGCGCAAGGACTCTTTCTACAATGGGGAGAGCCTTGGTTAGATCTATTCGCCACCGAAGAGAACGCGCAATGTCATCAGTTCTGCGCGTTGGAATTTCCAAGGCGGCACTCGCTCGGCGACGCTTTTCGTCGCGAGTGGAGTTGCGGTCTGTTGTACGCCTTTCCGCCTATACCACTTCTACCCAGAGTGTTGAAGAAGATTCGGCACGACCGGGCCCAAGTCATTCTTGTGGCTCCGGACTGGGCTCGAAGAGTTTGGTATCCCGAGCTACTCAGTATGAGCGTAGATCCCCCGATCCGTCTGCCTCTTCGGGAGGATCTTCTGTCGCAGCAGCAGGGGACGGTCCTCCACCCGAACCTGTCCAGTCTACACCTGCTTGCGTGGAGATTGAGCGGCGGCAGTTGATTCCTTTCGACTTGCCTCCCGAAGTTTGTGATGTGATTCTGGCAGCCAGGCGTCCCTCCACTAAGGTGGTATACGCCTGCAGGTGGAACAAATTTGTGGCATGGTGCACAGCAAAGGCTGTGAATCCCCTTTCTGCCCCTCTTTCTGAGGTCCTTCTGTTCCTTCTTTCTCTGGCCCAACAGGGTTCTGCCCTGGGTACCATCAAGGGTTATCTTTGTGCTATCTCGGCCTTCCTCAGGCTCCCTGATCAGCCCTCCCTTTTCAAGTCCCCTGTTGTTAACAGGTTCTTAAAAGGCATTACACACCTCTTTCCTCCTGTTCCGTTTGTGATGCCTCAGTGGGACTTGAACTTGGTTCTTACCTTTTTAATGTGCGCTCCCTTTGAGCCTCTACATAACTGTCCTCTTCGTCTTCTGACTCTGAAGACAGCCTTTCTGGTGGCCATCACCTCCGCTCGGCGGGTGAGTGAGCTCCAGGCTCTATCTTGCAAACCTCCCTTTCTGTCTGTTCATCCAGACAAGGTTGTTCTTAGGACGCGTCCGTCCTTCTTGCCAAAGGTGGTTACTGCCTTCCACATTGGGCAGACCATCACTTTGCCTACCTTCTTTCCGCCTCCGCATCCTTCCAGAGAGGAAGAGAGGCTCCACCGTCTGGACCCAAAACGTGCGCTCTCCTTCTATATCGACCGCACAAAACACTTCCGGGTGGATGACCAGCTCTTTGTTGGCTACGTGGGCGCCAAAAAGGTCGGGCGGTGCACAAACGAACCATCTCCCGCTGGGTTACCTTGTGCATCAAGGCCTGCTATTCTTTGGCTAAGAAGGAGCCTCCTGTTGGGCTGCGTGCCCATTCCACCAGGGCAACGGCTGCTACCACGGCCTTGGGCCGCGGTGTTCCGCTGCCGGTTATCTGTCAGGCAGCTACGTGGGCCTCGCTGCACACGTTTACAAAGCATTACTGCCTTGACAATCTGAAAGAGACACGTTAGTGACAGATTCCTTACCTTAGAATATCCCCAGGCGTCAGGCTGGATCCGGAAAGTTTTGCGTAGCAGTACCCTTGCGCGTCGGTAGGCGGCGTCGTGCGGCTCCGCGTCCGTCGTTGGCGTCGTGATCGCCGGGATGACGTCGCGGGCAGTACTTAGACGCCGCCCCTGCGCGCTGACGTCAGTTCTTCTTTTTCCGCGCCAGCAAGCGCAGATCCGGGAAGAGCAGTGCCCTGGTCAATTTTTGACCATTATTTTTGGTGATTTTTTCACTGTTTTTTCCATCTTTAAGGTGTCGTAGGGATGCCCGGCTTCAAGCGATGCGGCGCCTGTGCGCGGATGATGTCCGTCACCGACCCGCATTGGGAGTGTCTCTTCTGCCTCGGCCGAGGCCACGACACCGAGTCTTGTCCCGAATGCCAGGCCCTCAACCCGAAAGCTTTGCGAGAGCGGTCTCGAAAGCTCCTCGAGGCCCGGCATTCGGCTCCACGGAGGCCCCGGTCGCGTGAGAGGTCCAGGGGTCGCTCGCGGAGTGCACACCGGCCGTCGGCGTCGAAGTCTTCTTCGTCCGGTAAGTCTAAGCACAAGAAGTCCAAGAAGCATCGTCGCTCTCGGACTTCGCCTCGCCGGTCTCGCGACTCGGCTGAGGCCCCTCCCGGCACCGTCCCCGCGGCCCCGGACTTGCCTGTGGAGTCGCCCCCGTCATACCCGCCCTTCCCGGGTTCGGGGCGGATCCGGCCAAGGTACAGGAGTTCCTGTCGGCCATGGCCCGCCTCTTCGGGCCTTCAGGCCCCTCCGGTGCGCCTTCGGGCCCCGCGGGCCCTGATGGGGTTGCTCCGGCGTCGCCGGCGGCTCCGGCTCCGGCGTCGCCCGGGCCTCCAGCCTCGATCCCGGCTCCGGCTTCGGCCCCGGCCTCGATCCCGGCTCCACAACCCCCATCGACGCCGGTCGACCTCACGACACCTCCGCCGGCGCCGATGTCTCCGGTGCCGTTCTCGACGCCGCCCTGGGCTCCGGGCGGCGTCGTCCCCCAGTTCCTTCCGGCTCCGGACATGGACCCGGAGCGACGTCGCTCGACGCCGGCTCCGGCGCCGATGGGACCTTGGGTCCCAAATGTCCCTCCTCCTCCTTATTTTGAACCAGAGGAGGACCAGGAGGACTGGGAGGGGTCTGATGACCCTCTGACTCGCAACTGTCAGTATGATGAGGACTGGACAGAGAGTCTAGGGGAGGCCAGTGGTCTGGATACTTCTCCTGACACTGGCATGCTGTCTCCTCCCGTGGCTACGGAGGAGGGGGCCAATTTTGGTGCGGTGTTGCGTAGGGCTGCTGGGGCCTTACGTCTCCAGCTCCCTACTTTGACGGTCAAGCCTAACATCTTGACAGAGGTGCTTCAGCCGGCAGCCTCCTCTGCGGAGACTGTGCTGCCGTTTAACGACGCCCTCACAGACGTTCTTTTGGGCGCCTGGTCCAAGCCCAACACAGGGGCTCCTGTGGATCGGAACGTGTCACGACGCCATCGCCCCGCTCCGGGCGACCCCCTGTTTCTTTCTGTCCACCCCACTCCTGAGAGCTTGGTTGTCCAAGCCTCCGCTTCCCAAACCGCCTTCCCTACCGCTCCTCCGGATAGGGAATCCAAACGCCTGGATCAGTTTGGGAAGAAAGGTTTTTCTTCCTCCAGTGCTGGCTTGCGGTCCGTTAACACCGCTTGTCTTTTGGGCCGATATACCCACTCTCTGTGGGATTCGGTGGCGGATGTTTTGCCCCAGTGCCCTGAGGAGGTCCAGGCACTGCTTTCCCGCGCCATTGCGGAAGGAAGGGATGCGGCCAAATACACTATCCGTTGTGGCCTTGACACCGCCGACTCGCTGGGCAGGTCGATTGCAACGACGGTGGCGCTCCGCCGCCACGCCTGGCTGAGAACCACTGGTTTTTCAGGGGATGTCCAGAATACTCTCATGGACATGCCCTTTGATGGAGTCGGTCTTTTTGGGTCCAAAGCAGACCATGCGTTGGAGCGCTTTAAGGACTCACGGGCTACTGCCAAGTCCCTGGGCCTTTCTGCTACACGCCCTCCGCTGCCTTCTGCTTTTCGCCCCTATCGTGGCCACGGTAGGGGCGCCCCTTCACGTCAGCAGCCCAGCCACCGGCCCGCGCAGCAGGCGTCTTCGCGTGGCCGAGGACGTGGATTCCGCCGTGGCGGATCGGGCAACCAGCGTGCGGGTCAGGCCACCACCTCCAACCCGTCCGCGGCCTCCAAGCCCTCCTAGTCCCTCCTTTCAGGTGCACGGCACGCCAGTAGGGGGCAGGGTCCGCCATCACCTTCCCCACTGGCGCACCATCACCTCGGACAGGTGGGTCTTGGACATTGTCCGAAGGGGCTACTCCCTCCCCTTCGAGACCACCCCCCAGCCATGCCACCTCAATTCCACCGCATGTCAGGGGATCACTTGGTGCTTCTACAGAAGGAAGTCACGGCCCTCTTGACCAAGAGGGCCATCGAGCATGTTCCGACCCCAGAAGTAGGGCGTGGTTGCTACTCCCACTACTTTCTGGTGCCCAAAAAGGACAAGGAGGACATGCGTCCTATCTTGGACCTCCGGAACGTCAATCGCTTCCTCCGGAAGGAGAAGTTCAAGATGCTCACCCTAGCTCAGGTCTTGACTGCCCTCGACCCTGGAGACTGGTTAGTAGCGTTGGACTTGCAGGACGCGTATTTCCACATCCCCGTCCTGCCGGCCCACCGGCGTTACCTTCGGTTCACGGTAGGCCACGAGCATTTTCAGTTCACCGTGCTCCCTTTGGCCTTACCAGTGCCCCTCGGGTGTTCACGAAAGTGATGGCGGTGGTCGCGGCTCATCTGCGCCGGGCAGGGGTTTCAGTCTTCCCCTACCTCGACGACTGGCTGCTGAAGGCGGGCTCGTCCCAGGCAGTCGTCTCCCACCTCCAGACTACGGCCGAACTCCTGCACTCGCTGGGGTTCTCCATCAATGTGCCGAAGTCGCATCTGATTCCTTCTCCACAGCTCCTTTTCATCGGAGCAGTTCTGGACACGACGCAGTTTCGGGCCTATCCTCCCGAACGGCGAGTCCGGGATATTCAGGCTATGATTCCGATCTTTCGGCCTTTATCCTGGGTTTCGGTAAGGATGACCCTGAGGCTGCTGGGCCTCATGGCCTCCTGCATCCTGCTGGTCAATCATGCCAGATGGCATATGCGGGCTCTGCAGTGGGACCTGAAGTTCCAGTGGGCGCAGCACCAGGGCAACCTGTCCGATCACGTCCAGATCTCGGAGGGGACTGCAAAACAGTTGCAGTGGTGGCTCTCGAACCGGCAATGGGTCATGGGCAGATCCCTCTCCCTTCCCCAGCCAGAGCATACAGTTGTGACGGACGCGTCCCTTCTGGGATGGGGCGGTCACATGGGAGAGGCGGAGATCAGAGGCCTCTGGTCTCCGGCGGAGTCCCGGCTCCATATCAACCTTCTGGAGCTCCGGGCGATCCGGCTTGCACTCAAGGCATTCCTTCCCTCTGTCAAAGGGAAGGTAGTGCAGGTGTTCACAGACAACACCACCGCCATGTGGTACTGCAACAAACAGGGCGGGGTGGGGTCTTGGACCCTTTGTCAGGAGGCTCTGCGCCTCTGGACATGGCTGGAACATCAGGGCATGTTCCTGATGGTTCAACACCTGGCAGGTTCTCTGAACGCCAGGGCGGACGAACTCAGCCGCAGGTGCATGATGGATCACGAATGGCGTCTTCACTCGGAAGTGGCGCAAGGACTCTTTCTACAGTGGGGAGAGCCTTGGTTAGATCTATTCGCCACCGAAGAGAACGCGCAATGTCATCAGTTCTGCGCGTTGGAATTTCCAAGGCGGCACTCGCTCGGCGACGCTTTTCGTCGCGAGTGGAGTTGCGGTCTGTTGTACGCCTTTCCGCCTATACCACTTCTACCCAGAGTGTTGAAGAAGATTCGGCACGACCGGGCCCACGTCATTCTTGTGGCTCCGGACTGGGCTCGAAGAGTTTGGTATCCCGAGCTACTCAATATGAGCATAGATCCCCCGATCCGTCTGCCTCTTCGGGAGGATCTTCTGTCGCAGCAGCAGGGGACGGTCCTCCACCCGAACCTGTCCAGTCTACACCTGCTTGCGTGGAGATTAAGCGGCGGCAGTTGATTCCTTTCGACTTGCCTCCCGAAGTTTGTGATGTGATTCTGGCAGCCAGGCGTCCCTCCACTAAGGTGGTATACGCCTGCAGGTGGAACAAATTTGTGGCATGGTGCACAGCAAAGGCTGTGGATCCCCTTTCTGCCCCTCTTTCTGAGGTCCTTCTGTTCCTTCTCTCTCTGGCCCAACAGGGTTCTGCCCTGGGTACCATCAAGGGTTATCTTTGTGCTATCTCGGCCTTCCTCAGGCTCCCTGATCAGCCCTCCCTTTTCAAGTCCCCTGTTGTTAACAGGTTCTTAAAAGGCATTACTCACCTCTTCCCTCCTGTTCCGTTTGTAATGCCTCAGTGGGACTTGAACTTGGTTCTTACCTTTTTAATGTGCGCTCCCTTTGAGCCTCTGCATAACTGTCCTCTTCGTCTTCTGACTCTAAAGGCAGCCTTTCTGGTGGCCATCACCTCCGCTCGGCGGGTGAGTGAGCTCCAGGCTCTTTCTTGCAAACCTCCCTTTCTGTCTGTTCATCCAGACAAGGTTGTTCTTCGGACGCGTCCGTCCTTCTTGCCAAAGGTGGTTACTGCTTTCCACATTGGGCAGACCATCACTTTGCCCACCTTCTTTCCGCCTCCGCATCCTTCCAGAGAGGAAGAGAGGCTCCACCGTCTGGACCCAAAACGTGCGCTCTCCTTCTATATCGACCGCACAAAACACTTCCGGGTGGATGACCAGCTCTTTGTTGGCTACGTGGGCGCCAAAAAGGTCGGGCGGTGCACAAGAGGACCATCTCCCGCTGGGTTACCTTGTGCATCAAGACCTGCTATTCTTTGGCTAAGAAGGAGCCTCCTGTTGGGCTGCGTGCCCATTCCACCAGGGCAACGGCTGCTACCACGGCCTTGGGCCGCGGTGTTCCGCTGCCGGTTATCTGTCAGGCAGCTACGTGGGCCTCGCTGCACACGTTTACTAAGCATTACTGCCTTGACAGTCAGGTCCGGAGGGACGGCTTCTTTGGCCGTTCTGTCCTCCAGGACTTCCTTGTCTGATCTTTGTTCGCAGACCCACCACCGGGGTTGGTATTGCTGGGGTATCTATTCTAAGGTAAGGAATCTATCACTAACGTGTCTCTTTCAGATGCACAAGTTACTAACTTGTGTAACGATATATCTGTAAGAGACAGTAGTTAGTGATAGATTCCCTACCGCCCCACCCATCCTCCCCGTTCTGCGAACTGATTTCTAGGGTTAAGGACATCCCTTTCAGGGCCCTAGTATTTTTCAGACACCTGTGTCAGCTTCTTGCATGGCTCTGCGTTCCTGGCGCGGAAAGTCGTGTACAGAACTGACGTCAGCGCGCAGGGGCGGCGTCTAAGTACTGCCCGCGACGTCATCCCGGCGATCACGACGACGGACGCGGAGCCGCACGACGCCGCCTACCGACGCGCAAGGGTACTGCTACGCAAAACTTTCCGGATCCAGCCTGACGCCTGGGGATATTCTAAGGTAAGGAATCTATCACTAACTACTGTCTCTTACAGATATATCGTTACACAAGTTAGTAACTTGTGCAACAGGTTCTTAAAAGGCATTACTCACCTCTTCCCTCCTGTTCCGTTTGTAATGCCTCAGTGGGACTTGAACTTGGTTCTTACCTTTTTAATGTGCGCTCCCTTTGAGCCTCTGCATAACTGTCCTCTTCGTCTTCTGACTCTAAAGGCAGCCTTTCTGGTGGCCATCACCTCCGCTCGGCGGGTGAGTGAGCTCCAGGCTCTTTCTTGCAAACCGCCCTTTCTGTCTGTTCATCCAGACAAGGTTGTTCTTCGGACGCGTCCGTCCTTCTTGCCAAAGGTGGTTACTGCTTTCCACATTGGGCAGACCATCACTTTGCCCACCTTCTTTCCGCCTCCGCATCCTTCCAGAGAGGAAGAGAGGCTCCACCGTCTGGACCCAAAACGTGCGCTCTCCTTCTATATCGACCGCACAAAACACTTCCGGGTGGATGACCAGCTCTTTGTTGGCTACGTGGGCGCCAAAAAGGTCGGGCGGTGCACAAGAGGACCATCTCCCGCTGGGTTACCTTGTGCATCAAGACCTGCTATTCTTTGGCTAAGAAGGAGCCTCCTGTTGGGCTGCGTGCCCATTCCACCAGGGCAACGGCTGCTACCACGGCCTTGGGCCGCGGTGTTCCGCTGCCGGTTATCTGTCAGGCAGCTACGTGGGCCTCGCTGCACACGTTTACTAAGCATTACTGCCTTGACAGTCAGGTCCGGAGGGACGGCTTCTTTGGCCGTTCTGTCCTCCAGGACTTCCTTGTCTGATCTTTGTTCGCAGACCCACCACCGGGGTTGGTATTGCTGGGGTATCTATTCTAAGGTAAGGAATCTGTCACTAACGTGTCTCTTTCAGATGCACAAGTTACTAACTTGTGTAACGATATATCTGTAAGAGACAGTAGTTAGTGATAGATTCCTACCGCCCACCCATCCTCCCGTTCTGCGAACTGATTTCTAGGGTTAAGGACATCCCTTTCAGGGCCCTAGTATTTTTCAGACACCTGTGTCAGCTTCTTGCATGGCTCTGCGTTCCTGGCGCGGAAAGTCGTGTACAGAACTGACGTCAGCGCGCAGGGGCGGCGTCTAAGTACTGCCCGCGACGTCATCCCGGCGATCACGACGCCAACGACGGACGCGGAGCCGCACGACGCCGCCTACCGACGCGCAAGGGTACTGCTACGCAAAACTTTCCGGATCCAGCCTGACGCCTGGGGATATTCTAAGGTAAGGAATCTATCACTAACTACTGTCTCTTACAGATATATCGTTACACAAGTTAGTAACTTGTGCGTCAGGTCCGGAGGGACGGCTTCTTTGGCCGTTCTGTCCTCCAGGACTTCCTTGTCTGATCTTTGTTCGCAGACCCACCACCGGGGTTGGTATTGCTGGGGTATCTATTCTAAGGTAAGGAATCTGTCACTAACGTGTCGCTTTCAGATGCACAAGTTACTAACTTGTGTAATGATATATCTGTAAGAGACAGTAGTTAGTGACAGATTCCTACCGCCCCACCCATCCTCCCCGTTCTGCAAACTGATTTCTAGGGTTAAGGACATCCCTTTCAGGGCCCTAGTATTTTTCAGACACCTATGTCAGCTTCTTGCATGGCTCTGCGTTCCTGGCGCGGAAAGTCGTGTACAGAACTGAAGTCAGCGCGCAGGGGCGGCGTCTAAGTACTGCCCGCGACGTCATCCCGGCGATCACGACGCCGACGACGGACGCGGAGCCGCACGACGCCGCCTACCGACGCGCAAGGGTACTGCTACGCAAAAACTTTCCGGATCCTGCCTGACGCCTGGGGATAATCTAAGGTAAGGAATCTGTCACTAACTACTGTCTCTTACAGATATATCGTTACACAAGTTAGTAACTTGTGCGTCAGGTTAGCACCAAGTCCACATCACCAGCAGCGCAGGGGCGTCCAGGTTCAGGGTGCTTAGGTGGTGTTGGGAGCCCAATGCAATCCTATGGAGGTTGCCGATTTTGGATTTTGGCTGCAGGCTCATCCTGGAAGTCTTCCGGGAGAAACCAACAGCAGGGCAGGTAAGTTGGAGGGCTCAAGGACGTAGGTGCACCTCAGGTCGTCTTCTCCAGGGCGCAGGGCGGCCTGATGCAGGGTTTCCTTTTGAGGTTGGATTTCACCTTACCGGGCCACTCGCGGTTAGGGGGGTGGGGGGGGGTCTCCGTGTAGAGGCTGCAGGCTACATCGGGGAGTCCTGGAGGGTTCAACACCCGGTGGACTCGGACTCTGGAGCGCTGGGGGACCTCACTTGGACCAGTGGGCCAATGGGACTTAGGCCATAGGTGACTGGTGTAGTGGGGGTTCCAGGCGTCGAGTTTCTTCATCCTCCGCAGGCTCAGAGTCTTTGGAGATTTTGTTTTGAACAGAGCTGCTGTTCACAGATGATCCTGTCTTTGTTGAAGGCAGTCAGTCCTCCCAGGGATTTTGGAGGTTGCCGGCTGCAGGACAAGTCGATTCTTCGAGCAGGATCTCCGGCAACTGCAGATGGGCCTTTAGGGCTGGGGCCAAATCAGTTCTTCTCCACAGTCGTCTCTGCTGTGCGACTTCTTCCGTCCTTCTTCGTAGGTTGCAGGAATCTGCTGAGGTAAGGTTCAGGGTCGCCACTAAATACAAAATTATGGGGTGTGCAGGTTGGGACCAATAGGTCCCTTCCTTGGGGTGAGTACACCCCCTTTCTGATGGATACTCTGCCTGTGGGTTCCTCACGTTTTGAATTACCCCCATACGCAGCATTCCACTGAAACTTTTCTCGTTGGCTCTCCCAAGTCGATGAGGACGTCACAATGAAACCGCTCTGCAAGCGACTCCGTGTGACGTCATCAGAGCCATAAGAAGACCTCAGTGTGCTGACGTCAGTTCCCTTTTTTCCACGCGGTTGACGTGTAGCTGTTTTTTCCCAGGGCTCTTCATTTCTGGGACTTTCTTTGTTGCAAGTCTTCGGGTCTTCGACCATGGCTACTCAGAGGAAATGCGGATTCAAGCCATGCAGGGAATGTGGGGGTCAGATGTCTATTACCCCCATGAAGACTGTTTGTGGTGTCTCTCATCGAACCACGACGTCGGGGAGTGTTCGTCATGCAGGCGCATGAACCCCAAGGCATTGAGGGAGAGGGAGGCCAAATTGTTCATGGCCAAAGCCAAGAAACAAAAAAGAGGTTGAAGAAGGTCGAGGTCCTGATGCAAGTCACCGACTCCTCATACCTCGAAGTCGTCAAGGAAGCATAAGAAGAAGCGGTGCCATGTGTCTCGTTGTCGTTCGTCGAAAGATGAACGCCGAAGTCTGTATCTCCGGCTCCCTGGCGTCATCAGAAGGACGAAGTCTCTCAGTCTGCTTCTCCTGAGGTGACTCCTGCTCTGAGGGAAGCTGTGAGAGGACTCTGTGGACGGGGCTCTGTGTCCCAGTGTGCTCCATTGCCCTGAGGAGGAGTCCAGCCCGCACTATGCTTGTAAAAGCGCTGAGGTACTCCAGACAGTCGTAGACGTTCATGCAGCTCTGGCTATTATGACCATGGGCTGCTTTTTAAAGAGAGC
Source organism: Calotriton arnoldi (assembly GCA_963921515.1). NCBI lineage: Eukaryota > Metazoa > Chordata > Amphibia > Caudata > Salamandridae > Calotriton > Calotriton arnoldi. Next base: position 1,113,991 of record CAWUFW010005249.1, on the reverse strand, counting down.
AGCGGATGGCCTGGACATGGAAAACGAGCTGATGGCACGTCTGCTCTCCCGCAAATCAACATCACCTATGCTCTGCTAGTCCAAAAAGTGTCTGGGCCCCTTCACCGCGCACCCCGAAACTGGTGGAGTTGGTAGAACCTCCAGCACTCCCCTCTGGTCAGGGCCTAGACCAAAGTAGGGTAATATTCACACATGTCGTTTGGGGGGCTGCGGTGCATGGCCAACGCCAGTGCCAGGTCGGGGGATGTTCTCCACGAAGCCGGTAGAAATTCGCTCTGGAAGCATGTGTGGGCTCCCTCCTGGAAGGACTGGATTCCAAATTGGTCCCAATAAAGCAACTTTTGGCCACCATTGAGAGGGAACTCTTTGATCTGTCCCAGTACCACAAGAAGGCCAGCAATCCAGTCATCAACGGTCCTGTGGCCCCACTGGTCAGTGGTGGATACAAGGGCCATAGTGGGGAGGTTCCATCGTCACTCACTCTCTCGCATGAGAGCACCTTCTCTTCCACCCTCACACCATCTCGGCATGTCCCGCCCCCAACAGAAGGATTACAGGAGGCAGCAACATCCCTGAAGACTCCCAGGACAAAGACCCACTGATGTAGCAACAGGATCAACAGGAGGAAGCTGAGCGAGGAGGGGATCCCAACTTTGCAAACGATGAGCCAGGAGTGCAGTCACAGGGTCCAATCACTCTCCATTTACACCCGGAAGCCACCCCGTATGTCGTGGTCCTGGGGAATGTACCCGTATTGAAGCCTGGTGCCACCGAAGATTTTCATTAGTTAAAAATCAGTGTTGCACTGGCTGAATAATAAACACATTCCTGGGATTGAGTGGAGTGCCATATCAACCTGGTTCAGAGGGTTGCCTGGATAGGAGGGTCTAAAAAGAGTAGTGGTGGTGACTGTGTGATAATCAGTTTCAATCGACCTCACCTGGCAGATAGAATTATTCATGCCGCCAGCCTTTGCACCACCACGGGCCCTGTTACATCCATTGTGGCTCTCCCTCTGGGTTTCTTCTACAGTCCCCCGTCCCAAGTTTTAACTCCAAACCTATGGTACCCCAGGTGACCTCCCGGACTGGCCCCCCAGGCGTGGCAACAGGTTTCTTCATCCGTCCAAGTCTCCAACACCTTTGCACCCCTGGGGTTCCTAGACAGCTGTGATTGAATTAAAGGGTCAGCGCCCGTGATCCCAATGGTACCCTCCCCGCAATCCGACTATAGTCACCAGCTGGACCAAGGTAACCCTGGTACACGCCCTCTGGATATTAATCATTGCAACCTCATCTCATGGAACATAGCCAGTTTGGCAAGCAAGTGTACGGTTGCAGAGTGCTGCTGCTTTACTCAAATGTTTGACATTATATGTTTGCAGGAGACTTGGGCCATCGATAATTCTTTCTTTCTTTCTGGAGGGGTACAAGTCCTTCTTTGCGCCTGCTACCCCCTCGAGGGCTGGTTGACCATAAGGGGGTTTTGGCCACTTATGTCTCACTTAGGCTCAAATGCAGTGTTGTTAAATTGAACACAGCTAGCTCATGCTTGCAGGCCTTGCTATTTTCTTGTGGGTCTAGTAGTTTATTGCTTGTGAATTTTCACAATGCTATTTCATCTCTTCCTGAGATTTGTAACACATCTCGGCTGGGCACCTTCTTGACTAACTTTAATGCTTCCATTTGCCACACCACTTTTTTTGTATTGGTGGGAGACTTTAATATCCATTTATGTGGGGACCCAAAATTGCAGGGTACAGGGGGTTCATCCTATCCCAGTCTCCCCGGCTTGTATTTAGAACATAGTGGCCAGGGTGACAATTTAAATACCCTAGTATGTGACTTTGATCTTTTACCAGCAATGAGTAAATTGGACCCAGGCCAGACAGATATTACTCCCACCTTTATAGGGAACGGTAGTGACTCTTTTATCTGAAAGAGACACGTTAGTGACAGATTCCTTACCTTAGAATATCCCCAGGCGTCAGGCTGGATCCGGAAAGTTTTTGCGTAGCAGTACCCTTGCGCGTCGGTAGGCGGCGTCGTGCGGCTCCGCGTCCGTCATCGGCGTCGTGATCGCCGGCAGTACTTAGACGCCGCCCCTGCGCGCTGACTTCAGTTCTTCTTTTTCCGCGCCAGTAAGCGCAGATCCGGGAAGAGCAGTGCCCTAGTCACTTTTTGACTATCTTTTTTGTGAATTTTTTCACTGTTTCTTCAACGAGTCTTCACGACTCCTAAGGTGTCGTAGGGATGCCCGGCTTTAAGCCCTGCGAGGAATGTGGTCGCATGATGTCGATCACGGACCCGCACCTCCAGTGTCTCTTTTGTCTCGGCCGAGACCACGACACGAAGTCGTGCCCTGACTGCCGGAAACTTCATCCGAAGGCTTTGCGAGAGTGGTCTCGAAAGCTCCTCGAAGTCCGGCAGTCGGCTCCGCGCCGCACCAAGCCCCGGTCCCGGGAGAGGTCGAGGGGCCGGACGCGGAGTCCCCGCCGTTCGTCGGAATCCAAGTCTTCGCGCTCCTCCGGTAAGTCGAAGCACAAGAAGTCTAAGCGGCGTCATCGCTCTAAGACTTCGCCTCGCCGGTCTCGCGACTCGGCTGTGGTCCCTGTCGGCACCGTCCCCGCGGCCCCGGACGTGCCTGTCGAGTTACCCCCGCATTACCCGTCCTACCCGGGTTCGGGGGCGACTCCGGCCGAAATACAGGAATTCCTGTCGGCCATGGCCCGCCTCTTCGGGCCTCAAGGTTCCTCCGGTGCGCCTTCGGGCCCCGCGGGCCCTGATGGGGTTGCTCCGGCGTCGCCGTCGACTCCGGTCCCGGCGTCGCCTGTCCCACCGGCCTTCATCCCGGCCTCGGCTCCGGCCCCGGCCTCGATCCCGGCTCCAGTGGTGCCGCAACCCCCATCGACGCCGGTTGACCTAACCACGCCTCCGCCGACGCCGATGTCCCCGGTGCTGTTTCCGACGCCGTCCGGGGCTCCGGGCAGCGTCGTTCCCCGGTTCTCTCCGGGTCCGGACATGGAGCCGGACCGGCGTCTCCCGACGCCGGTTCCGGCGCCGATGAGACCTTGGGTCCCTGATGTCCCTCCTCCTCCATATTTTCAACCTGAGGAGGACCAGGAGAGCTGGGAGGGGTCTGAGGACCCTCTCACACAACAGTGCGAGTTTGACCCGGACTGGGTTGAGGAACTTGGGGATGCCAGTGGTCTGGACACCTCCCCTGACTCTGGCATGCTGTCTCCTCCCGTGGCAACGGAGGAGGGGGCTAATTTTGCAACGGTGTTGCGTAGAGCTGCTGGAGCCTTAAATCTCCAGTTGCCTACAGTGGCCGTCAGGACTAACATCCTGACTGAAGTGCTTCAGCCGGCGGCCTCCTCTTTGGAGACTGTGCTGCCGTTCAACGATGCACTCACTGACGTTCTTTTGGGTGCCTGGTCCAAACCCACCACAGGGGCTCCTGTGGATAGGAACGTGGCCCGACGCCATCGCCCTGCTCCGGGCGACCCCCTGTTTCTCTCCCAACACCCCACCCCTGAGAGCTTGGTTGTCCAAGCCTCTGCCTCCCAAACCGCCTTCCCTACCGCCCCTCCGGATAGGGAATCCAAGCGCCTGGATCACTTTGGGAAGAAGGCTTTCTCTTCCTCCAGTGCTGGCTTGCGGTCCGTTAATACCGCTTGCCTCTTGGGCCGATACACCCACTCCCTGTGGGATTCGGTGGCGACTGTTTTGCCGCAGTGCTCTGAGGAGGTCCAGACACTGCTTACCCGCGCCATTGCGGAAGGGCGTGATGCGGCTAAATATACCATCCGCTGTGGCCTTGATACCGCCGACTCGCTGGGCAGATCGCTTGCAACGACGGTGGCGCTGCGTCGCCACGCCTGGCTGAGAACCACTGGTTTTTCAGGGGATGTCCAGAATACACTCATGGACATGCCCTTTGATGGAGTCGGTCTTTTTGGTTCGAAGGCAGACCATGCGCTGGAGCGTTTCAAGGACTCACGGGCTACTGCTAAGTCCCTGGGCCTTGCAGTTGTGCGCCCTCCGCTCACGTCTGCTTTTCGCCCCTTTCGTGGCCACGGAAGGGGCGCCCAGTCACGTCCACAGCCCGGCCAACGGCCTGCGCAGCAAGCGCCTTCGCGTGGCCGAGGACGTGGATACCGCCGTGGCGGTTCGGGCAACTAGCGTGCGGGTCAGGCCACCACCTCCAACCCGTCCGCGGCCTCCAAGCCCTCCTAGTCCCTCCTTTCAGGTGCACAGCACGCCAGTCGGGGGCAGGGTCCGCCATCACCTTCACCACTGGCGTCCCATCACCTCGGACAGGTGGGTCTTGGACATTGTCCGAAGGGGCTACTCCCTCCCCTTCGAGACCACCCCCCAGCCATGCCACCTCAATTCCACCGCATGTCAGGGGATCACTTGGTACTTCTGCAGAAGGAAGTCACGGCCCTCTTGGCCAAGAGGGCCATTGAGCATGTTCCGACCCCAGAAGTAGGGCGTGGTTGCTACTCCCACTACTTCCTGGTGCCCAAAAAGGACAAGGAGGACATGCGTCCTATCTTGGACCTCCGGAACGTCAATCGCTTCCTCCGGAAGGAGAAGTTCAAGATGCTCACCCTAGCTCAGGTCTTGACTGCCCTCGACCCTGGAGACTGGTTGGTAGCGTTGGACTTGCAGGACGCCTATTTCCACATCCCCGTCCTGCCGGCCCACCGGCGTTACCTTCGGTTCACGGTAGGCCTCGAGCATTTTCAGTTCACCGTGCTCCCCTTTGGCCTTACCAGTGCCCCTCGGGTGTTCACGAAAGTGATGGCGGTGGTCGCAGCTCATCTGCGCCGGGCAGGGGTTTCAGTCTTCCCCTACCTCGACGACTGGCTGCTGAAGGCGGGCTCGTCCCAGGCAGTCATCTCCCACCTCCAGACTACGGCCGAACTCCTGCACTCGCTGGGGTTCTCCATCAATGTGCCGAAGTCGCATCTGATTCCTTCTCCACAGCTCCTTTTCATCGGAGCAGTTCTGGACACGACGCAGTTTCGGGCCTATCCTCCCGAACGGCGAGTCTGGGATATTCAGGCTATGATTCCGATCTTTCAGCCTTTATCCTGGGTTTCGGTACGGATGACCCTGAGGCTGCTGGGCCTCATGGCCTCCTGCATCCTGCTGGTCAATCATGCCAGATGGCATATGCGGGCTCTGCAGTGGGACCTGAAGTTCCAGTGGGCGCAGCACCAGGGCAACCTGTCCGATCACGTCCAGATCTCGGAGGGGACTGCAAAACAGTTGCAGTGGTGGCTCTCGAACCGGCAATGGGTCATGGGCAGATCCCTCTCCCTTCCCCAGCCAGAGCACACAGTTGTGACGGACGCGTCCCTTCTGGGATGGGGCGGTCACATGGGAGAGGCGGAGATCAGAGGCCTCTGGTCTCCGGCGGAGTCCCGGCTCCATATCAACCTTCTGGAGCTCCGGGCGATCCGGCTTGCACTCAAGGCATTCCTTCCCTCTGTCAAAGGGAAGGTAGTGCAGGTGTTCACAGACAACACCACCGCCATGTGGTACTGCAACAAACAGGGCGGGTTGGGGACATGGCTGGAACATCAGGGCATGTTCCTGAGGGTTCAACACCTGGCAGGTTCCCTGAACGCCAGGGCGGACGAACTCAGCCGCAGGTGCATGATGGATCACGAATGGCGTCTTCACTTGGAAGTGGCGCAAGGACTCTTTCTACAGTGGGGAGAGCCTTGGTTAGATCTATTCGCCACCGAAGAGAACGCGCAATGTCATCAATTCTGCGCGTTGGAATTTCCAAGGCGGCACTCGCTCGGCGACGCTTTTCGTCACGAGTGGAGTTGCGGTCTATTGTACGCCTTTCCGCCTATACCACTTCTACCCAGAGTGTTGAAGAAGATTCGGCACGACCGGGCCCAAGTCATTCTTGTGGCTCCGGACTGGGCTCGAAGAGTTTGGTATCCCGAGCTACTCAGTATGAGCGTAGATCCCCCGATCCGTCTGCCTCTTCAGGAGGATCTTCTGTCGCAGCAGCAGGGGACGGTCCTCCACCCGAACCTGTCCAGTCTACACCTGCTTGCGTGGAGATTGAGCGGCGGCAGTTGATTCCTTTCGACTTGCCTCCCGAAGTTTGTGATGTGATTCTGGCAGCCAGGCGTCCCTCCACTAAGGTGGTATACGCCTGCAGGTGGAACAAATTTGTGGCATGGTGCACAGCAAAGGCTGTGAATCCCCTTTCTGCCCCTCTTTCTGAGGTCCTTCTGTTCCTTCTTTCTCTGGCCCAACAGGGTTCTGCCCTGGGTACCATCAAGGGTTATCTTTGTGCTATCTCGGCCTTCCTCAGGCTCCCTGATCAGCCCTCCCTTTTCAAGTCCCCTGTTGTTAACAGGTTCTTAAAAGGCATTACACACCTCTTTCCTCCTGTTCCGTTTGTGATGCCTCAGTGGGACTTGAACTTGGTTCTTACCTTTTTAATGTGCGCTCCCTTTGAGCCTCTACATAACTGTCCTCTTCGTCTTCGGACTCTGAAGACAGCCTTTCTGGTGGCCATCATCTCCGCTCGGCGGGTGAGTGAGCTCCAGGCTCTATCTTGCAAACCTCCCTTTCTGTCTGTTCATCCAGACAAGGTTGTTCTTCGGACGCGTCCGTCCTTCTTGCCAAAGGTGGTTACTGCCTTCCACATTGGGCAGACCATCACTTTGCCTACCTTCTTTCCGCCTCCGCATCCTTCCAGAGAGGAAGAGAGGCTCCACCGTCTGGACCCAAAACGTGCGCTCTCCTTCTATATCGACCGCACAAAACATTTCCGGGTGGATGACCAGCTCTTTGTTGGCTACGTGGGCGCCAAAAAGGTCAGGCGGTGCACAAGAGGACCATCTCCCGCTGGGTTACCTTGTGCATCAAGACCTGCTATTCTTTGGCTAAGAAGGAGCCTCCTGTTGGGCTGCGTGCCCATTCCACCAGGGCAACGGCTGCTACCACGGCCTTGGGCCGCGGTGTTACGCTGCCGGTTATCTGTCAGGCAGCTACGTGGGCCTCGCTGCACACGTTTACAAAGCATTACTGCCTTGACAGTCAGGTCCGGAGGGACGGCTTCTTTGGCCGTTCTGTCCTCCAGGACTTCCTTGTCTGATCTTTGTTCGCAGACCCACCACCGGGGTTGGTATTGCTGGGGTATCTATTCTAAGGTAAGGAATCTGTCACTAACGTGTCTCTTTCAGATGCACAAGTTACTAACTTGTGTAACGATACATCTGTAAGAGACAGTAGTTAGTGACAGATTCCTACCGCCCACCCATCCTCCCCGTTCTGCGAACTGATTTCTAGGGTTAAGGACATCCCTTTCAGGGCCCTAGTATTTTTCAGACACCTATGTCAGCTTCTTGCATGGCTCTGCGTTCCTGGCGCGGAAAGTCGTGTACAGAACTGAATTCAGCGCGCAGGGGCGGCGTCTAAGTACTGCCCGCGACGTCATCCCGGCGATCACGACGCCGACGACGGACGCGGAGCCGCACGACGCCGCCTACCGACGCGCAAGGGTACTGCTACGCAAAAACTTTCCGGATCCAGCCTGACGCCTGGGGATATTCTAAGGTAAGGAATCTGTCACTAACTACTGTCTCTTACAGATATATCGTTACACAAGTTAGTAACTTGTGCATTGATTTGTATTTTTGTCTCTTCACCTCTTTTCAATCTAATATCCAATTTTTCCATCAAAGCGAGCATCCACAGTGATCACAATCTGTTAAACCTCAAAGACAGCTGGCCCTCACTGGGCTTGAAGAAGGGGGGATGTGGAGGGGGTTCATCGCAGACCACAGACTGGGGCAGAAGGCTCAAATGGGCTCAGATTATCCCTGTCTTTTTTTACAAGACTGTTTTAGTTGAATGTCAGAATGAGATCCAGAGCTGTCTGGCCACGCGGTCGGAGCCGGAAGAGATAATTGTAAATTCCTTTGTAACTATCTCTCGCTCTATCGCTGACTTATTGACTGCTCCTGCTTCTAAAAGGCACTTAGATAGGGCTCCAAGATGGTTCGACTCAGTATGCTCGTGCGCGGCCAGGAAGCTTAAGAAAGCCTTGCATGCCACCCCCAGAGATAGCGACCGAGTCAGAACTTGCAAAAAGCAGTGCAAAGAAGCTCCGAGTAAGCACTAGGAGACCTTGAAGGAGGACTCCTGGAGCAAGCTCATAGAAGCCGGTACAATTAAGCGCATTACTAAGTTCTGGCGCATTGTCAACAGACCCTTCCTGGGAGTAGACACAGCTAATGCCTTGGATGCTCACATTACAGAGAACGCTTGGGTTAGCCACTTTGAGGATATGTTTGGGGGACTCCCGGCTCAGGGCGCTCCTCGAGGAGCGGGTGTTAAGTCAGCCCTGACAGTCTCGGAGGGAGAAGTCAGGTTGGGAATAGCTGGGCTGACGCGTAACAAGGCCCCCGGACCGGACGGTATCCCTCCCTTTACATCTCCAACATGGAGTTGTAGGCCTCTGTGCTTACCTCTGTTATCAATGCGGCTGTTAGGTCTGGCCGTCCAGCCTCATGGGCCACCTCCATCATCATCCCACTTTTTAAAAAAGGGAATAGAGATAGTATTTACTGCCATAGGCCTATCTCCCTGCTGGACTCTGTGGTCAAAGTGGTTGGACGGATCTTATTTGGTAGGCTATCTATTTGGGCCCTAGAGAATAACATCCTGTCAGATGCCCAATATGGCTTCTGCCCCGGCTGCTCTACGATAGACCAATGCCTGAATTTATTCATGATCTTGAACAAGTACACAATCGCCCGCTCAGGCACCCTCTTTTTGGCCTTTATGGACCTGTCCTCCGCGTTCGACTGTGTGAACAGAAGCAAGCTGTGTCAGACCTTGCTTTCCCTGGGAGTGGACAGGGACTTAGTTCCCTTTTTACAAGATCTTCGAGACACGAAGGTGGCGGTGTGATACTCGGGTGACTTGAAGATTTTGCGTCTGTTCTCAATTCAGAGAAGGGTCCGTCAGGGTTGTATCTTGGCCCCTTTCTTATTTAATGTTTACATAAAGAATTTAGAGAAGATTCTTTTGGAGACAAAGGTGGACTATCCCCAGGTGGGACAGCATGTCCTCCTTGTTCTGCTGTATGCAGACGATACCGTCTTGATGGCTAGGACTGAGCGGGGTCTGCAGACGCTATTAACTTCTTTTGTCCAATTCATGGGGCATCAGGACCTATTGGTTAATAATTCAAAGTCTTACGTTATGCAAGTGAGTGTCCGCTCAAGTAGGCCTTATACCTTTAAGGTAGGGTCCACCCCGGTCCCAAGGACGAGTGTTTTTTCATATTTGGGGGTGCTGCTTGATGCCAAAGTGAAATGGGGTCCTCAAATAACTCGTAAAAAAACTACCTTACTCGGGAGACCGGTGGGGGCCTTACTACAGCTCTGCAGGGCCAAGTGTATATCAAAAACACTATATGGCAGTGAAATCTGGGGGTACACTATCCCAGATACTCTCCAAAACGCTGAAAACAAGTTCTTGAGGCTGCTTTTATCTGTTCCACAGGGCACCCCCTCTTTCACTGTACATGAGGAACTTGGTCTGACCCACATCACCGATCTGATAGCCTACCGTCCCGTGTCTCTTTGGTTAAAAGATCATGGCTCTTGATCATGTCTCACGAATACCGTGGCTTAAATATATCAGGAGCTTGGGGAGAGGTGTCTTTTTTATTAACTCTGACTTGACCAACAAGAAGGACTTGAACCACATAAAGGCGGCTTTTTTCGTGTAGCAGTCATTGGCTGGGAAGAGAAGAAGCTTCTGAAGCCCAGTGTACGTCGCTTCATCATGCTAAGAACTACTCTGACTGTGGAGCCGTACTTGCTGGGGTTCGCTAGCTCACATGATCGATTTTTATTGACCAGGTTTCGGTTTGATCTTTTCCACCTCCTTCTTGCCCATCCAAGGGGGCAGTGCAAGGGCCTAAGTTTGTCGCCCTGTGGTTGCGATGGAAAATCCTCACAGGATATGGTTAATTTTATGATCTGTAGTTTTTACGACACACCTAGAAAGACTTTCTTAGTCCCGATCCTGAAAAAGGTCAAATTTAGGTAAGTGTGACCTGCTTTTACAAATGCTTACGGGTAGCACTGTTTTTTATGTTCCTAATTTTTTTTAATCCGCTGTTAGGCTCAGGTCTAGCTGTGACTAACTATTCTGTTCCTACCATACCATTTATGGCACTACGCACTTTGTATTGTTTTGCTCACCTGTTTGATCAATAGTGTTTTCATCAGATGTGATTAATTGTGTTAATTAGAGCAATGCTTTCACCTGGTATTGTATGTGTGACTTTGGAGCCTCTGTATCCCCGACTTTATTCTTAGCCTAGGTTATTGTTTTATGTGGTATGTTCCCCTGAGGATTGTATTATCATATCTTATTGTGTGCTTTTATGGTTTTATTATTTTAAACCGAATAAAGATTATTTTGACTCCGGTTTTCGAGAGCGGGGGCTCCACCGGTGCCAAGAGAAGCGACACCTCCTCTGTCGCCGACCACTCCACCTCTTGCTCCAAGGTCTCCGGCGCCACAACTGGAGCCGAATGTGCTGCCTCCTCGAGCGGTCTCAGAGCCTGCCGTACCAGATCCATGGTATCCTGCTTTCCTGACTCCGGGTACGGATCCGTCACATTTTCTGAATGCGATGCTCAACTTGTTCGCCAAAGCGGCAAACCCTACTGGTGCGCCGGTTGGCCCCATGGGTCCACTGGCATAATCCCTGGGAGGTTTGCCTCCTCATTTCCCTCAAGCCCCTCATGCCTATATTCCGAAGACTCCAGGGAGTTGGCCTCTTCCGATGCAGTGATTTTTGATGGCGGTACAATCTCTGGAGGGGTGAGTGCCACTCGACCTCGACCAGCATCGACTACTGTCCCGGTAGACCTCCCTTCGACGCCGATCCCAAAGTCATCAGTTCTGCGTCTGGCGCCTCCGACGCCGGTTCGTAGGATGAGGTCTAGAAGAGAAGCAAAGAGGTTAATGGAAGAGGAGTACCACCAGGAACAACATGAGGAGGCTGAGAAGGGGAGATTGTGGACCCTGATCAGGATTTCGAAGGTCTGCAGGAAACTAGTGGCCTGGATGCTTCTCCTGAATGGGAACTCTTGTCTCCTAGAGGTCTCCCAACGCAGGAGGGGACTTCTTACTCTTTGATCAGGAAGGCAGCGCATCTGCTGGAGTTGGCTCTGCCCACAGCAGAATTGAAGTCTAATATTTTGACGGAGGTGCTCCATTCCCCTTCTTCTGTCTCGGAGCCTTTGCTCCCTTTCAATGAGGCTTTGACTGAGCCCATCCTTGATGTGTTGCAGAAGCCAATGAGTGCTCCTGCGGTGTCCAGGTGTGTGGCGAGGAGATATAAGGCGGCTCTGGGGGATCCTGCTTTCCTGTCCACTCATCCATCACCGGAAAGTTTGGTCGTCCAGGCTTCTGCTCCTCGAAGCGGTTTGCAGGGTCATTCCCATCTACACCTGCAGATAGGGAGTGCAAATACATGGAGCAATCTGCAAAGGTGTTCTCTTCAGGCAGTATGATTCTCAAGTCAACTAATGCTACATGCCTTTTGGGTTGCTATATCCATGCACTTATGGACTTGGCAAGGGAAGTGCTCCCGAAACTACCGGAGGATGTTCAGGGTCATTATTCGGAGGTTCTTTCGTCTGCTCAAGCTGTGGCCCGCCAGGTCATACAATCTGGTCTGGACACTGCTGATTCGGTTGCCAGGGCGATGGGTTTGTCTGTGTTGCGACCAGGTGGCATGCTTGGTTCCGGGTTGTCCCCTGATATCCAAGCTACCCTGTTAGAACTGCCTTTCGACAAATCTCGTCTATTTGGGGCCAGAGCGGACTCAGCGCTCAAGCGCTTTAAAGGCAGTAGAACCACAGCAAGATCTTTAGGTCTCCAGTCTCAATCCAGGGGCTTTGGATATCGCAAGTTTTGTGGTTTTGGCAGGACCTTATCCTTTCGTGCCAAGCAACAGCTGCAACAGCAGGCAAACCCCTTGTACAGCTCATACAGGGCAAAGGGCAGAGGTCGTCTGCGGGGTATAGCATGGCAGCAATTCTCCTCCTCCTACTCCTCCTCTGATCCTCCAACTGGTACGGCAGGTAAGCAGCTCTAGCTCCTCCATCCTAGAGCATGCTTGTCCCGTGGAATGGCGGGTGTCCCATTTTCTACAACATTGGAGGTCTGTTACTACAGAACTCTGGGTGTTGAACATTGTAGAGAATGGGTACGTCCTACCCTTCTGGGAGGTCCCCCCTCCTTTCCCTCCCCGTCAGGGTTAGTTCTCGGAAGAGCACCTCCCTCTTCTCCAGCAGGAAGTTCTGTCTTTACTGCAAAAAGGTGCAATCGAGGTGGTTCCAGAGCAGGAAAGGAGTCAGGGATGCTACTCCCGGTACTTCCTGATTCCCAAAAAGGACGGTTGCTTGAGGCTGATCCTAGACCTCAGGGTTTTGAATTTTTACCTCAAACAGAAGAAATTCAAGATGTTGACCCTGGCTCTGATTCTTCTTGCGCTGCAGAAGGAAGACTGGCTGGTGTTGATTGATTTGCAGGATGCGTATTTTCACATTCCCATCCTGATGTCACATCTGAAGTATCTTCGTTTTACGATGGGTTCTCAACACTACCAGTATGAGGTCCTTCAGTTCGGTCTCACTTCTGCACCTCGGGTCTTCACAAAGGTGATGGTGGTGGTAGCAGCACATCTCAGAAGATCGGGGTCTCTGTTTTCCCCTATCTGGAAGACTGAAGACCTGTTCATAGGGGCAGTACTGGACACTACTGTGAGTCGTGCCTTCCCACCTCTACAGAGAATTCAAAACATCCATGCTATGATTCCACTTTTTCAGAATGGAGCGGCTGTTCCAGTCCTTAAGGTCTTGCGCCTTCTCGGTCTGTTCACTTCCTGCATACTGTTGGTCAACCATGCACGCTGGCATATGAGGGTCATCCAGTGGTGCCTCCGCAGGCAGTGCTTTCAACACAACGGAGATCTCGAACAGATAGTCAGAATCTCCAGAGAGACTGCAGCGGAGCTGTTATGGTGGAGTGTTCCAGGCAACCTGTCTCAAGGGAAGCCGTTTAAACCTCCTCCTCCTCTGGTGGCCACAGTTATAACGGATGCCTCCACTCTAGGGTGGGGAGCTCATCTGGGGGATCTGAAGGTCAAAGGCCTTTGGTCTCCAGAGGAAAAATTGTTTCACATCAATCTTCTGGAATTGCAGGCGATACGTTTGGCTCTCAAGGCTCCCCCCCCCTCTCTCCCCCCCCTTCGTGGTCAGTCGATTCAAGTCCTGACGGACAACACTACCGCAATGTGGTACATCAACAAACCGAGAGGAGTAGGGTCGTGTCTTCTTTGCAGAGAAGCTCTCCGACTCTGGTCCTGGGCTCAGGACCATCAGATTTGCGTGATCGCAAATCATCTGGCCAGAGAACTGAATGTGCATACGGACAATCTGTCAGCAGTATTCGGACGATCGCGAGTGATGCCTCCATCCAGAGGTGGTCCTTTACATATTCAGCATGTGAGGGTTTCCTCAGTTACACCTGTTTGCCACTCACGAGAACGCACACTGCCCGTCGTTCTGCTGTCTCCAGGGAGCGTTGGGGGATGCGTTTCAATTAGATTGGGGCTCACAACTTCTTTACGCGTTTCCTCCCATACCCTTGATTCCTCGAGTTCTGAGGAAGATTCTCCAAGACCGGGCCCAAGTCCTATTGATTGCCCGCAAAGGTTATGGTACACAGACCTCCTTTACCTCTCATCGCACTCTCCGCTCCGTCTCCCTCTCAGGGCAGACCTCCTCTTGCAGAGGCAGGTTCTACACCTCCATCTCCAGAGCCTGCACCTTCATGCCTGGAGAGTGAACGGGCAACCTGAGTTCTTTCTCTCTCCCACCGGATGTGGTGGTTGCTATTTTATCATCCAGGAGACACTCCACCAAATCTGTCTATTCTGGTAGGTGGGCCAAGTTTGTTAAATGGTGTGGAGAGAGGTTGATCCTTTGCATGCCCATTTGTCTGATGTTCTGAGTGTCTCTCTTTCCCTGGCTCAACAGAGTTGTGCAGTAGCTACTGTTAAGGGCTGCTTGTCTGTCTTGTCATCTTTTCTCTGTTTACCAGATCAACCCCCGTTGTTTAAATCTCCCATAGTTATGAGATTCATTAAAGGTCTCAGATAAGTTTCTTCCCACTTCCTTTATCATTACTCAGTGGGATTTAAATTTAGGTCTCACTTTCTTAATGGGTTTCTCCTTTTGAACCTTTACATAGTTGTCCCTTAAGGTTTCTAACGTTTGACTATATTTCTGGTTGCAATCACTTCCGCTAGGAGGGTGAGTGAGTTGCAAGCTCTTAGCTCCAAGCCTCGATTTACATCATTCCATGCCGATAAGATGGTTCTTAGGGCCTGAGCTGCTTTCCTGCCTAAGGTGGTCACTCCTTTCCACCTAGGACAATCTATCACTTTACCCACTTTCTATCCTCCCCCCTCATCCTTTTTCGGAGCAGAAGAGACTTCATCGCCAGGACCCTAAGAGGGTGGTCAGCTTCTACCTGAACAGGACTAAGGACTTCAGGTTGAACGACCAACACTTCATCGGAAATGTGGGCAAGATGAAGGGCAAGGCTGTCCACAAAAGAACACTGTCCAGGTGGATCATCCTCCATATCAAGATCTGCTACGCCTTGGCCAAGAAGGAGCCGCCTGAAGGTATTCAAGCTCATTCTACCAGAGCTAAGTCTTCTCTGGCTTTAGCTAGAGGTGTCCCTGTGGTAGACATCTGCAAGGTGGGAACTTGGGCCTCCCTCCACACTTTTGCAATGCACTATTGCTTAGATTCAGCGGTGAGGAGGAACAGCCATTTTGCACACTGTGCTGCAGGATTGTTTGGTATAGGTAGGCAGGCACCCTCCGCCAGGAGTGGGACTGCTTGGGGATTCAATTCAAAAGGTGAGGAATCCACAGGCTGATGTATCCATCAGAAGAACAAGTTACTTACTTTCGGTAACGCTTTCTCTGGTGGATACAGCATCTGCCAGTGGATTCTTCACTGACCCAACCACCTCCCCGTTGCCTGCCTGCTTATACCGAAAAAAAAATCAATGTATATTTGTGATTTATAATTTAAATCATGTGATGCTTGACTCTAGGAAATGTCTACGATGGGAAATTTCCGGTTTTGGCTATATTTGTATACTGTGTATACTTGTGTAGTGTCGGTTCACCCATTCGCCTCGAAGGCACGGAACAAATAGGTGAAACTGATGTCAGCACACCGACGTCGTCTTATGGCTCCGATGACATCACGCGGAGTCGCATGCGGAGCCGTTCCATTGTGACGTCCTCATCGACCTGGGAGAGCTTAGGAGAAATGTTTCCATGGAATGCTGCGCATGGGGGTTATTCAAAGGGTGAGGAATCCACAGGCAGATACTGTATCCACCAGAAAAAGCGTTACCAAAGGTAAGTAACTTGTTTATTATGCCACCCTCCAGGGGGCATGAGCCTCTCTGATTGGCTGGGTCCCCTCATCTTCAAGATGGAGGGGACTGAGATGTGTGCTTTACCTCGCATCCCCCACCTGAGGGGTGGGGTTGGCAAAGGTGGACACACCTCTTACTCACTTGGTTTTTCCACCGATTCTCCCTCCCAAAGTGGGGGGGAGGGGTCAGAACCGGTGGGAGCCAGTTGCTAGGGGCAGCAAAAGGCAGGGTCAGCTATCAAATGCGGCCGGCCTTTGAAGCTTCCCCTTCATGGACCCAGCCCATCCTGGGGATGAGGCATGACACCTGTGCTCAAGATGGGCTTTGTTTCTGGACCCAGAGAGCGAAGGCCCTCTACCCAGGGGGTCCAGAAATCTGTCTGGTGGTGGTGGCAAATGGCAGGTAGCCATTCAGAAACCACACCAGGGCTGGTCGTTTTTCAGGGGGATCTCTAAGATGCCCTCTGAGTGCATTTTGCATTAAATCCTACATTGGCATCAGTGTGGGTTTAATGTGCTGAGAAGTTTGCTACCAAACTTCCCAGGTTTTAGTAACGCCAGACCATATACTCTTTATGGCTTTACTGCACTTACAAGGTCTAAGAAATGACTTAGACATTGTTGGGGTACAGTGCTCATGCAACTGTACCCTCACCTGTGGTCTAGTACACCCTCCTAGAGGAGTGGCTTACCTAGGCCACAGGGAATGGATTGCAGGCATGGCACACAGGGACATGTGAAATAATCAGCAAGAGGAAGGGATGCACACCTATTTTCTTCTAGAATTTAATCATATTAGTCCATGATCGTCATAAAATGCGTGCGTCACTGGGTTTAATGCCTTGCCCTGGTAGCACATAGAATCTATACCATACTATAGGGGGCAGCATTTCTGCCCCGTACCCAGTGATCAATGCTTATAATCCATTTAACTTCTTTTAAATCTATGTACTCCTTCATGTTATCCGACTTTAAACTTTTACTCTCAATAACTCCACACGTAGGGATGTCATGCAATTTTCAGAGTTTCTCATGCTCGAGATGTGCCCATCCGTACCTCTTGTCAAGAACATGTACAGACGCATGATTTGTCCAAAAGCAGTGTTTATTAAAAAGCCCAATGCATTTCGGGCTCTGATGAGCCCTTCTTCAGGGGTCACTACAAATGACAATAAAAACATTCACCATCACAACATTATTCACTGATATACATATAGAGATCAATACTATCAATCATTATAAGTATCGAACAAAATCAAGAAAGTTATAATATTTATCCATTTAAACATCAATATAAAAAAGACACGAAAAAACACATATCATTGTGCTATCCTCCATAATCACCACAATTATCTGGTGGAACCTGATTACAACCCCCATCCTTCCTTTGGTTTGCTCTGACAAATCATCTCCTCATCTATCACACTACACAATCGCCTCCATTTACCTAATCAAAACACACTATTAACAGCTATCCACACTGTCCTCGCTCGTAACCTCCATCATCGATTCAATCATTCACACTATTGCCACTCGTTCTATCTTGCTCATATCACCCGAAAAAATTGCTCACCTCTGCTTCTTTCACTTCACCTAACCACAGCTCACCACTCATTTTACTAAACCTAATCCCAGTCACCCACACAGTCCTGTGAACCCGTTTGAATATTAACGGGTTCACAGGACTGTGTGGGATACTTATAATGATTGATAGTATTGATCTCTATATGTATATCAGTGAATAATGTTGTGATGGTGAATGTTTTTATTGTCATTTGTAGTGACCCCTGAAGAAGGGCTCATCAGAGCCCGAAATGCATTGGGCTTTTTAATAAACACTACTTTTGGACAAATCATGCGTCTGTACGTGTTCTTGACAAGAGGTCCGGATGGGCACATCTCGAGCATGAGAAACTCTGAAAATTGCATGACATCCCTACGTGTGGAGTTATTGAGAGTAAAAGTTTAAAGTCGGATAACATGAAGGAGTACATGGATTTAAAAGAAGTTAAATGGATTATAAGCATTGATCAATGTGGAAATGTTCGCCTTAAAGCTGTGCGACTGGGTACGGGGCAGAAATGCTGCCCCCTATAGTATGACACAGGGACATGTGCCATGTCGACTCTTCACTTTCCTCTGCACCAAAACACGCGGCCTGCAATGGTAGTGTGTGGGCATTAAGGTGCAGGGTCTCTAAGGGTGGCACAATAGGTGCTGCAGCCCTTAGAGGCCTACCCTGGTCACCGTGCCCTTGGTACTCATGGTACCTTTTACAAGGGGCTTACCTGTGGCCAGTGATTTGCCAATTGTGGATTAAAATACAATTTTGGGAAAGGACGCAGGCCCTGAGAACTTGATTGGCAGGGGCCCAGGGCACATCAAATCAAAGTGCATCAGAAATCTGGCAAAAAAGTGTGTATGTGTTGGGGGGGGGGGGGTGTTACTGCAACAGAAACCCACTTTCCTACAAGGGGGGTACTCCCCAGAATTAATTTTAATGATTGAGACCTCCTGCCTATACTAAAAATGTTCCCTGGCTTGAGAGTAGGTAATTCTTCTCATGTTGCTTTGGCAGATAGGTTTGATCTTTGCTTGTGTTTAAGATACCTAGCTTTTGAGATTGTGGTGATATATGTTGTAGGATCTAAGATCAGAGTATTTGGGTATGTGACATTTGTTAGAGGTAATGTGCGAGGAGGAATTTGCTGAAGCATTTGGGGTGATAGGCGTGTTGGTCTTTTTTTCGTAGTTAGAAAATATTGTATGTGCAAAATAAAACTAGGTGCAACATAAACAAGTTTGTGATGGTACATTCTGGAGCAAAATTGTGTGTAGATGCAAAATCACATTGGATTACATAATCACCCTTGGTACAATATCAGGTAAAGTGTGGAACAACCATGAGGTACAAAAACATGTTTGGGAACAAAAATCGCATACTGGTGCACAAACCTATTTAGTAATGTCAAGTCAGCAGATGTGAGATATCAAATTTCGGTGACAAATCTCTGTACATAGAGTAAATGTGGTAGTAAAATGTAATTCAGTGTACAATGTGTGCATCATTGTAACACCACATTTGGTTGGCAGCATACTGAGGTGCAAAATCACCCTTGGTGCAACATCAGCATGAGTGTTCAAAACGTTTAGATACACAAATCCCTTTTATGAGCAAGCATCCTCGTGCAAAGTAAGCAGTATTGGACATTACATTTAGGAGCAAAAACCTATTAACCTGAACCGCCACCTTGTAAAATCACTGTTATTGCAGGAGAGTGGGAACACTTTCAGGAGCGCAAATCACATTTAGGAGGAAAATGCATTTTGGTGTAAAATGATTAAGTGCAAAATCATTGTTGGTGCAACAAAAACAGGAGTGAGGTAACCCTTCTTTTAAATTTAGGTGCAAAATCACTTTTAGGTGCATAACAAGTTTTGGTACAATACGAACAGGAGTGTGTGCACTTAGGTGTGAAACACAGTTAAGAGCAAAAATCACATACAGCTTTAGAAACACTTTTGGGTGCAAAAATCACTCTTGGTGGAAAGTCCGCAGGACTGCTGAGGGCATTCCGACAGTAGAAGGGATGGTTTCTACTGGAACGGTGGGCAGGAAATGTATATTCCAACATTGTGCCTCCCATTGCAGTGCATGGACCCTTATAGAATTACTGGAACTACTTATTAAGTTAACTAACACAACTGTTGCCCAGACAAGGAGACAGATCAACAAAAGAGAAGAGCCAAATGTCCCATTTGTGCTTTTTTCCTTTTATAATATGTGACCTTTGACTTTTATTTAATTACGTGAGCTCTTTCACACAGCTAAATTTGTCTCTGACAGACCTTAAAACAACCCATTCCTTTGTATCACAACGTTCTGATGCTCCATGTTACCACCAGATTTGCATTCATGCAATGAATTAAAAGTGACAAATGAAAGTTTCTCTCATAGATTAACTATTACAAAACTTTTGTCCAAGCACTAGCTTTGCTTTCAGTGAAGAATCAAACTGTTTATGCATGCAATAATGTTTCCAAATGTCAAACACTGATATTTGTTCTTTTTTTGTAATGGTTGTGTTAGGGTTATACGCAAAGTGTAAAATAAAATATTGTATTCCTTTAAGAGGAAGATACATTGAGTGACTCATCTGCAGACAGTTTGCTTTGGAGTGAGGATGAATACAGCCAGGAAATCGATGTGACCACAAACCCAGAGGAAGCTGTCGAAGAGGAAGAGCGTGATTTTGAGATTGTTCGATGTATGTGTGAAGTGCAAGAAGAACATAATTTTATGATCCAGGTACGGACTGTAGACACAGACAAACTCCCCAAGAGATTACATTTTCAGGTAGGGTATTTTGCTGAAAAGTGCGATACATTAATAACCAAAAATCTGTTTTGAAAACAGTTGAATTTTAATTTAATACTTCAGAATTTGATTGTAACTGTTTAGTTTCTTTATTATTTAAGTAATGTATTTAGTTGTTTCTTTTACCATTTGTAAAATTTGCTTTTCAGCTTAATTTCACATGGAGTCTTCAGATGCACACGTGCTAACCAAGTGAGAAAATGTATATAGTGCCCTTCTAGCTCAGTAGTTTTGTTTTTTGTGTGTGACAAAATAAAAATTAAAAATACATTATCACGATCATTACTCTAAAAACAGTAAGTAAAAAATGCTTTTGCACAACATATTTGATCTCTAACTATACACACAGCACTGGCACCTTATCAGCATAAAATCTGACACATCGGTTAGTATGTTCCCTTCCATCTTGTACAGTGTCTTGGAACACTTATATAGATTTACTTTTTTGGACTTTCAACCCTGTCAGCCGGCAGTGTTTTGCAGTGACTGAAAATTTACACAAACTTAATCATTGACTTGATTGAACACTTCTACACATACAACTACCTACATGTGTTAAGATTTGAACTGTTTTTTTAGATATTCTGTCTCATTTGGCATTCCTTTTTTGTCTAATTTTAACCCAGAGTGTAGCTATCCTTGGCCAATTCATTCATAACCCAATTTTATTTTTAGTAAATTGGGAGGTTTTTCTTTTTTTGTTTTATTTCTGAAATTGTAATTGTTTGCTTGCGATTACATATTTATTTTATTTATTTATATATAGTTTTATATAGCGCAGACATGACCCAGACAGGTATCAGAGCGCTTTTCAAATGATCAAGGACAAAAAGAGTTAGGCAAGTGGGTCAGCAACAATAGCAGTGATAAGCAAGATACTGGTGTATACAAGAAGAACAGTGTATCGTGACACCGCAAAAATGATATAAATGAGCATATATGAACTAAAAACAAATAGGGATGTTGAGAACAGTCATGGGATCAGGTGCGAAACACATTGTAGCAGCACCACTCTGGGCAAGGCAGTCCGTACAGGAGGAGAAAAACCAGCTTGTTGAAGAACCAACAACAAATGGTACCGAGTGGGAGTAGGTACATTCAGATCAGAGAGTAATCATCTGTAGTACTTTCACTTCTTTTTTGAAAGATGCTGTTGAGGGATTTTGGGAGGCAAGGAGTTAGATTCTCGGGGCAATACCTGAGAGAGCTCGATTATAGGTTTTCTTTATTTGGTGTTTTTGAGGTTTTAGCAGCAGGGTGCTGGAACACCTAGAGGATCTGCTACCACCATGGAGTTCCAGTTTTTGAGCTAGGTACAAAGGGGTGTTATGGTGAAGGGCCTTGTGTGTCATGCAAGCAATTTTAAGATGTATCCTAGTCTCAAAAGGCAGCCAGTTTTGGGATTTGAGGTCCGGTGTGATGTGGGTAATTCTTCTGAATCCCGTGATTAGCCTTGCAGCCGAATGCAAGGAGGCCCCGAGCGGTGCCAACTTGTAGCCCATAGAGCTTTGTGCTACCATCCTCCAACCTGGAAATTACTAACGCTTGAAAAGCAGACTTGAAGTCGTCTGGGGGAGGAAGGGTTTTATCTTTCTTAGGATACTCATTTGGAAGTTAGCTCCTTTGGTAGATGAGCTGCTGTACTCCTGCATCCTCAAGATCTTATCAAGTATTATTCCAAGAGACCTTGTTGAGTCAAAGATTTGTGGTGTACAGTTGAGAGCCGTTAGGTGTTTCATGTATTCAACAATGACGGGAGCCTGTTTAGGTGGCGCGATAAGGAGGTATTCCGTTTTGAAGGCGTTTAGCTTGAGATGTTGGGAAGTCAGCCAGTGTTTTGTTTTGAGTAGGGTTGAGTTGAGTGACCCGATGTCTTCCGGGGAGGAGATTTTCAGGTACAGTTGGTTGTCATCCGCATACATGTGATAGTGAATGTTGGATAAATTGAGCATTTCCGTTAGAGGCTCCATGAACAAGTTAAAGAGCGTGGGTGAGAGTGCAGACCCCTGAGGGATCCCAAGTGTGGACGGCAGAGAGTTGGAGAGGGTTTGATTGACTTTAAATCTTTACTTTCTGTTAAGAAAGGAGGCAAACCAGTTTAACACTGAACCTGATAGACCCATCCTGCGTTCCATTAAGTCCAGGAGGTTGTCATGTTTGACCTTATCAAAAGCTGAAGAGAGGTCAAGGAGGATTAGAAGGCAGGCTTCGTTCCGATCCAGCATTCCTAGAGCGTCATCCACTATGTGAGTAAGGGCTGTTTCAGTACTATGGTCCTGACGAAAACCAGAGTGGAATTGATCAATGTGTTTACATAGTTAGACATGTACTCATTTCTCTAGGAGCTTCGATAGAGTTGGAATGCTAGTGATAGGTCGGAAGTTATTAAGGTCATATTAATCCGCTGTGGTTTTTTTAAGGATGGATGTGACCTGCACCGACTTTAGATAATACAGGATCATACCTTGACGTAGGGAGGCATTTACTATTTTGGTCCAGAGTGGGACTAAGGACCACTTCATCTCATTGAAAAAACTTGAGGGTAAGGGGGTCACTGAAGTGGTTTGACGGTTTCAAAGTAGTAAGCAAGTTGAGTATATAGCTTTCGTCAAAGGGTGTGAATTTTCTCCAGAAGGCGTTATTTTTGGGGGTGAACCCTGGAGGAGGCTGAGGAGGAGGAGGAGGGGATGCATGGTTAGTAGGGGGTGAAGGAGTTCTGATGGAGGAGATCGGGTATTGCTGGCCTAAAAGTTCCCGATCAGGGTCGGTAGAGAAAGAAAGGTTACTCAGATTGCTTTGCTAGAGGGCGTGGGAGAGCTCATGAACTGATATCCTAGAAACTCTGGGGTCGAAAGGTTATTGGTGGTGTTAGCGATTGGGGAATCTGACTTCAGGGTAGTCCCCTCAATAGCCAAGGGACATATTGTGGAGACAGTATCAAATAAGCCGGGGCTAACGCAGGGTGAGTGTAAGTATAGAGTGGCTGAGAAGGATCCATTGCTATGTATGTCCGCAATCAGGGAGTCAGCGGTCAGACCGAGTGACTCCGATCCCATCAGCAAAGGAGGGGAGATGGGAAAAAGAGAGCAGCACGCTGTAGAGGAGTTAGGGGGGAAACAGGGAAGAGTGACTGCGTGGGTTGTGAGAAGTTGGCCTGGTATATGCTGTCCACTAATTAAAGTGGGCACCTTGCACCAGTCCAAACGACCCTTATGATGTATGAGGTCAAAGATAACCTTTAGAAAGCTATCCTAGTGGTAGCTGTGGAGAGCAGCCTTCAGGCTTAATCTTGAAGGAATGTAAAGCAGCTTGTTTTATCAGAATATAACCTTTAGTATTAATCAAATGAAAGGAGAACCACACAGTAGTCATAAAAAAATATGTATTTATTTGTAGAACACTCTCTAGTATCCTCTATACGAGGATACAACACAAAGCACACAATACTTTAGCAAAGACACAGTTATAAGTAGCACAATATACAGTGGGCTCCAGGGGGAGACCAAACCATATACTAAAACAGTGGTATAAGAACCACGACTGGAGTTGTGACAGTGTCTAGAACACGTAGAATCGCTGGGACCCAAGGAACCACCGAAGGTGAGTAGAAAGGGACCCCACGGAGGACGGGTGCAGTGTGCTAACACGACCGCGGGCTCCGTACAATTCTATGGGGAAGTCGTGGTTACAATTTTAGAGTTTAAGGACCCTTCCCGGTGGACTTCGAGGAAACCCTTTGGACCTTAGGAGGTTGGAGAGCCACCCCACCCGTGGATACTGGAGTACCCGAGTTACCTATCCTAGAGGAGCCGGATGCATAGGTCTGGAGTGGTGTCGGAAACCGCCGTCGTTCTCAATGGAGGGCTTCAAAGAAGAACTGCTGCCGGGAAAGAAGAAAGTGTCCGTCGGAATCTAAGGGTGGATTCATGATGGAAGGAACCTGAAAGCAGAGGGGACAGAGTCTGGGTCACTTCAGGGTGACCAGGGGTTCGGTAGACGAATGCCCACCGATGTTGGGTGCTTCAGGTGTGAAGAAAGGATGCTTGACTCTGCAGCCACGAGGTCCAGGAAACGTCAGACGACCAGGAGCCGGGTGCGAGCTGTCCCACGAAGGATGTCGAGTGCTGAGGGGTCAGTGTTTGGCTGGAGCACCAACAAGCCTTGGCAACAGCAACCCACGCCGGAAGGTCAAGCATGTTACGGTGTGGACCAGCAAGGTCCAGGGGACACACCAAGCAGTGGGGAGTCGGGGCACGTCTGGAGCAACCAGGGAAGCCCAATAGAAATCAAGATGACCCTCAAGAAGACCCACAGGTCGAATGACCAGGAGTCGCGAGGGGACCTCGAGCAAGATCACAAAGTACCAGCCCACGGAGCACTCTGTGCGAGGAGGCCGAAGTTCTTTGGTGGCAATACTGCTCAGGACTACACGGAGTCAAATGCACAAGCTCTGGAATCGCCAACAAGCATATGCACTTGCAAAAGTACGCGGTGCACAGGGGATCTGAAAGAGACACGTTAGTGACAGATTCCTTACCTTAGAATATCCCCAGGCGTCAGGCTGGATCCGGAAAGTTTTTGCGTAGCAGTACCCTTGCGCGTCGGTAGGCGGCGTCGTGCGGCTCCGCGTCCGGCGTCGTGATCGCCGGGATGACGTCGCGGGCAGTACTTAGACGCCGCCCCTGCGCGCTGACGTCAGTTCTTCTTTTTCCGCGCCAGTAAGCGCAGATCCGGGAAGAGCAGTGCCCTAGTCACTTTTTGACTATCTTTTTTGTGAATTTTTTCACTGTTTCTTCAACGAGTCTTCACGACTCCTAAGGTGTCGTAGGGATGCCCGGCTTTAAGCCCTGCGAGGAATGTGGTCGCATGATGTCGATCACGGACCCGCACCTCGAGTGTCTCTTTTGTCTCGGCCGAGACCACGACACGAAGTCGTGCCCTGACTGCCGGAAACTTCATCCGAAGGCTTTGCGAGAGCTGTCTCGAAAGCTCCTCGAAGTCCGGCAGTCGGCTCCGCGCCGCACCAAGCCCCGGTCCCGGAAGAGGTCGAGGGGCCGGACGCGGAGTCCCCGCCGTTCGTCGGAATCCAAGTCTTCGCGCTCCTCCGGTAAGTCGAAGCCTGTCCCACCGGCCTTCATCCCGGCCTCGGCTCCGGCCCCGGCCTCAATCCCGGCTCCGGTGGTGCCGCAACCCCCATCGACGCCGGTTGACCTAACTCCGCCGACGCCGATGTCCCCGGTGCCGTTTCCGACGCCGTCCGGGGCTCCGGGCGGCGTCGTTCCCCGGTTCTCTCCGGGTCCGGACATGGAGCCGGACCGGCGTCGGCCGACGCCGGTTCCGGCGCCGATGAGACCTTGGGTCCCTGATGTCCCTCCTCCTCCATATTTTCAACCTGAGGAGGACCAGGAGAGCTGGGAGGGGTCTGAGGACCCTCTCACACAACAGTGCGAGTTTGACCCGGACTGGGTTGAGGAACTTGGGGATGCCAGTGGTCTGGACACCTCCCCTGACTCTGGCATGCTGTCTCCTCCCGTGGCAACGGAGGAGGGGGCTAATTTTGCAACGGTGTTGCGTAGAGCTGCTGGAGCCTTAAATCTCCAGTTGCCTACAGTGGCCGTCAGGACTAACATCCTGACTGAAGTGCTTCAGCCGGCGGCCTCCTCTTTGGAGACTGTGCTGCCGTTCAACGATGCACTCACTGACGTTCTTTTGGGTGCCTGGTCCAAACCCACCACAGGGGCTCCTGTGGATAGGAACGTGGCCCGACGCCATCGCCCTGCTCCGGGCGACCCCCTGTTTCTCTCCCAACACCCCACCCCTGAGAGCTTGGTTGTCCAAGCCTCTGCCTCCCAAACCGCCTTCCCTACCGCCCCTCCGGATAGGGAATCCAAGCGCCTGGATCACTTTGGGAAGAAGGCTTTCTCTTCCTCCAATGCTGGCTTGCGGTCCGTTAATACCGCTTGCCTCTTGGGCCGATACACCCACTCCCTGTGGGATTCGGTGGCGACTGTTTTGCCGCAGTGCTCTGAGGAGGTCCAGACACTGCTTACCCGCGCCATTGCGGAAGGGCGTGATGCGGCTAAATATACCATCCGCTGTGGCCTTGATACCGCCGACTCGCTGGGCAGATCGCTTGCAACGACGGTGGCGCTGCGTCGCCACGCCTGGCTGAGAACCACTGGTTTTTCAGGGGATGTCCAGAATACACTCATGGGCATGCCCTTTGATGGAGTCGGTCTTTTGGTTCGAAGGCAGACCATGCGCTGGAGCGTTTCAAGGACTCACGGGCTACTGCTAAGTCCCTGGGCCTTGCAGTTGTGCGCCCTCCGCTCACGTCTGCTTTTCGCCCCTTTGGTGGCCACGGAAGGGGCGCCCAGTCACGTCCACAGCCCGGCCAACGGCCCGCGCAGCAAGCGCCTTCGCGTGGCCGAGGACGTGGATACCGCCGTGGCGGTTCGGGCAACCAGCGTGCGGGTCAGGCCACCACCTCCAACCCGTCCGCGGCCTCCAAGCCCTCCTAGTCCCTCCTTTCAGGTGCACAGCACGCCAGTCGGGGGCAGGGTCCGCCATCACCTTCACCACTGGCGTCCCATCACCTCGGACAGGTGGGTCTTGGACATTGTCCGAAGGGGCTACTCCCTCCCCTTCGAGACCACCCCCAGCCATGCCACCTCAATTCCACCGCATGTCAGGGGATCACTTGGTACTTCTGCAGAAGGAAGTCACGGCCCTCTTGGCCAAGAGGGCCATCGAGCATGTTCCGACCCCAGAAGTAGGGCGTGGTTGCTACTCCCACTACTTCCTGGTGCCCAAAAAGGACAAGGAGGACATGCGTCCTATCTTGGACCTCCGGAACGTCAATCGCTTCCTCCGGAGGAGAAGTTCAAGATGCTCACCCTAGCTCAGGTCTTGACTGCCCTCGACCCTGGAGACTGGTTGGTAGCGTTGGACTTGCAGGACGCCTATTTCCACATCCCCGTCCTGCCGGCCCACCGGCGTTACCTTCGGTTCACGGTAGGCCTCGAGCATTTTCAGTTCACCGTGCTCCCCTTTGGCCTTACCAGTGCCCCTCGGGTGTTCACGAAAGTGATGGCGGTGGTCGCAGCTCATCTGCGCCGGGCAGGGGTTTCAGTCTTCCCCTACCTCGACGACTGGCTGCTGAAGGCGGGCTCGTCCCAGGCAGTCGTCTTCCACCTCCAGACTACGGCCGAACTCCTGCACTCGCTGGGGTTCTCCATCAATGTGCCGAAGTCTCATCTGATTCCTTCTCCACAGCTCCTTTTCATCGGAGCAGTTCTGGACACGACGCAGTTTCGGGCCTATCCTCCCGAACGGCGTGTCCGGGATATTCAGGCTATGATTCCGATCTTTCAGCCTTTATCCTGGGTTTCGGTACGGATGACCCTGAGGCTGCTGGGCCTCATGGCCTCCTGCATCCTGCTGGTCAATCATGCCAGATGGCATATGCGGGCTCTGCAGTGGGACCTGAAGTTCCAGTGGGCGCAGCACCAGGGCAACCTGTCCGATCACGTCCAGATCTCGGAGGGGACTGCAAAACAGTTGCAGTGGTGGCTCTCGAACCGGCAATGGGTCATGGGCAGATCCCTCTCCCTTCCCCAGCCAGAGCACACAGTTGTGACGGACGCGTCCCTTCTGGGATGGGGCGGTCACATGGGAGAGGCGGAGATCAGAGGCCTCTGGTCTCCGGCGGAGTCCCGGCTCCATATCAACCTTCTGGAGCTCCGGGCGATCCGGCTTGCACTCAAGGCATTCCTTCCCTCTGTCAAAGGGAAGGTAGTGCAAGTGTTCACCGACAACACCACCGCCATGTGGTACTGCAACAAACAGGGCGGGGTGGGGTCGTGGACCCTTTGTCAGGAGGCTCTGCGCCTCTGGACATGGCTGGAACATCAGGGCATGTTCCTGATGGTTCAACACCTGGCAGGTTCCCTGAACGCCAGGGCGGACGAACTCAGCCGCAGGTGCATGATGGATCACGAATGGCGTCTTCACTCGGAAGTGGCGCAAGGACTCTTTCTACAGTGGGGAGAGCCTTGGTTAGATCTATTCGCCACCGAAGAGAACGCGCAATGTCATCAATTCTGCGCGTTGGAATTTCCAAGGCGGCACTCGCTCGGCGACGCTTTTCGTCACGAGTGGAGTTGCGGTCTATTGTACGCCTTTCCGCCTATACCACTTCTACCCAGAGTGTTGAAGAAGATTCGGCACGACCAGGCCCAAGTCATTCTTGTGGCTCCGGACTGGGCTCGAAGAGTTTGGTATCCCGAGCTACTCAGTATGAGCGTAGATCCCCCGATCCGTCTGCCTCTTCGGGAGGATCTTCTGTCGCAGCAGCAGGGGACGGTCCTCCACCCGAACCTGTCCAGTCTACACCTGCTTGCGTGGAGATTGAGCGGCGGCAGTTGATTCCTTTCGACTTGCCTCCCGAAGTTTGTGATGTGATTCTGGCAGCCAGGCGTCCCTCCACTAAGGTGGTATACGCCTGCAGGTGGGACAAATTTGTGGCATGGTGCACAGCAAAGGCTGTGAATCCCCTTTCTGCCCCTCTTTCTGAGGTCCTTCTGTTCCTTCTTTCTCTGGCCCAACAGGGTTCTGCCCTGGGTACCATCAAGGGTTATCTTTGTGCTATCTCGGCCTTCCTCAGGCTCCCTGATCAGCCCTCCCTTTTCAAGTCCCCTGTTGTTAACAGGTTCTTAAAAGGCATTACACACCTCTTTCCTCCTGTTCCGTTTGTGATGCCTCAGTGGGACTTGAACTTGGTTCTTACCTTTTTAATGTGCGCTCCCTTTGAGCCTCTACATAACTGTCCTCTTCGTCTTCTGACTCTGAAGACAGCCTTTCTGGTGGCCATCACCTCCGCTCGGCGGGTGAGTGAGCTCCAGGCTCTATCTTGCAAACCTCCCTTTCTGTCTGTTCATCCAGACAAGGTTGTTCTTCGGACGCGTCCGTCCTTCTTGCCAAAGGTGGTTACTGCCTTCCACATTGGGCAGACCATCACTTTGCCTACCTTCTTTCCGCCTCCGCATCCTTCCAGAGAGGAAGAGAGGCTCCACCGTCTGGACCCAAAACGTGCGCTCTCCTTCTATATCGACCGCACAAAACATTTCCGGGTGGATGACCAGCTCTTTGTTGGCTACGTGGGCGCCAAAAAGGTCGGGCGGTGCACAAGAGGACCATCTCCCGCTGGGTTACCTTGTGCATCAAGACCTGCTATTCTTTGGCTAAGAAGGAGCCTCCTGTTGGGCTGCGTGCCCATTCCACCAGGGCAACGGCTGCTACCACGGCCTTGGGCCGCGGTGTTCCGCTGCCGGTTATCTGTCAGGCAGCTACGTGGGCCTCGCTGCACACGTTTACAAAGCATTACTGCCTTGACAGTCAGGTCCTCCGGGACGGCTTCTTTGGCCGTTCTGTCCTCCGGGACTTCCTTGTCTGATCTTTGTTCGCAGACCCACCACCGGGGTTGGTATTGCTGGGGTATCTATTCTAAGGTAAGGAATCTGTCACTAACGTGTCTCTTTCAGATGCACAAGTTACTAACTTGTGTAACGATATATCTGTAAGAGACAGTAGTTAGTGACAGATTCCTTACCGCCCCACCCATCCTCCCCGTTCTGCGAACTGATTTCTAGGGTTAAGGACATCCCTTTCAGGGCCCTAGTATTTTTCAGACACCTATGTCAGCTTCTTGCATGGCTCTGCGTTCCTGGCGCGGAAAGTCGTGTACAGAACTGACGTCAGCGCGCAGGGGCGGCGTCTAAGTACTGCCCGCGACGTCATCCCGGCGATCACGACGCCGACGACGGACGCGGAGCCGCACGACGCCGCCTACCGACGCGCAAGGGTACTGCTACGCAAAAACTTTCCGGATCCAGACTGACGCCTGGGGATATTCTAAGGTAAGGAATCTGTCACTAACTACTGTCTCTTACAGATATATCGTTACACAAGTTAGTAACTTGTGCTTCGGGTTATGCGGTCCCCACGAGGGATACTGGCCTCAAACTCGGTGAGCGGGCAGCTCGACCTCAAGGAACTTCGGAACTCACTTTCTGTGTTGCTGTAGCCTTCGGAGTCCGCAGGAGCTCAGGATCAGCAGACCGGTCAGTTGCGTTCCGGTGCCTGCGAATGCAGGGGAGGGACTCCTTCACCCCAAGGGAGATTCTTCAGATGTCCTTAATGCTCCACAGGTCCTGCATGGAGCCTGTATTGTGCACGGGACAGACGATGCTTTGGACGGAGAGGGAGACGAAGTCGGGCCCAGTCAAAGTCCAGCGAAGTCCAGGGTGTCCAGACGGTCGAAGGTCAGTGGTTTCTTGTTTCAGAATCTTGTCCACGTAAAATCTAAGGTCCTACAGCCAGGTAAGCCGTTATGTACCCACGGGAGAGGGTTGGACAGATTCAGGGGACCTTCCTAGGGGAGGGTCAGGACAGAGGGGAGCTTACTCCCATGTCCTTTGTCTAGTTTCGCGCCAGAGCAGGAGCCAACGGCTCTCAGAACTGGTTTGAGCTGGACTATGCACAGGGACACCAAGTGTGCCCCAGATGCAGACTTTCAGGCACTTTGGAAGTGCACTCACCCATCCCCAATACACTAAATCCTTTCTGAGAGGTGGTCACACCTCCCTGTGACAGGATGCCTATTGTGCTGCCTTCCTCTGCTCGAGCTTGGCTCAGCAGCAGGAGGGCAGAAATGTGCCTCTGGTCGGCAGCATCCATTTTGTGCTGTCCGGGTCAAGAAGGCTGGCACCGGAAAGACCCGTGACCCCACGAAGCTCGCTTCATAAGGGTGGAATCATACCTCCCACACCGGTTTCCGGTGTGGAGGTATGATTCCAAGGTGTTTGATACCAAACACGACATGTTTTGTTTCAGCTGTTTTCGAGATAGCATTTACCGCGAGGTTATAATGCACCTCTACCTATATGTCTGGCTGAGTCACAGACAACCCAGGAGGATGGTCTCCGAAGGCTGCAGAGGGGCTCTGCTCATGCAGGGGCACCCTCTCACGTAAAACCCAGCACCCTGCCTTCAGGATTGTTAAGGCCTGCTATAGGGGTGACTTATAAGTTTTAAGTGTAGTGACAATTCGATATAGTGAACCTATATCTAAAGTAAGTGGTGCAAGCACCAGCTTACACAGACCTGTAGTTCCGTTTTGCATGGCCTCTCATGGGTGGCTTATTACATGCTTCAGCCCAAGGGAGGCCTCTGGGGTACCTATGCCCTGGGTACATGTGTACCCAGGACAAAGGCCCAAAATATCTGCATGGCCTACTCTCCCCATACACCCCCTCTCGCCAGCTCAGATCAGCCGGGACCCATCTGGTTAAAGTCCCTAAGATTCACAAAGTCAGAATGGGGGCTCGGTCAGCTATCTGGCAGCGAAGAACTGGAATGCTCTCCCTCCGTTCGGAATCTTCCGAAGTCCTTTTCCGAAAAAAACTGAAAACATGGCTGTTCCAGGTATAGGTCTTCACTGTCCCCTTTCCATGTAGAGTTTTGCTCAGCGCGGGGACACACTTTTCTAGTGTAACCATGCGCTTTATAAGAGTCATTATTATTATATGCTAGGGACTTATAAGGGTGCCCCAGTATCCAATCTGGAGTGTACCAAAGTACATGGCATAACATTTTAAGGTGAAAGCAGGTGGACTGGGGTCCTGATTAGCAGGATCCCAGTCAGACTAGTCAAAACAGTGTAACATCAAGCAAAAAGTGGGGGTAACCATAAGAAGCAGATCCTTCTTTCCTACGTGGGTGGTACTACAAGACGCAATCGTTTGGTGGACCAGTGGGGAGGATGGGGCGCTAAGCCCACTCTTTCAAGTATCAGGATCCTGGTTAGTTATGGACTTCTTGATTATTTTTTTTTGCCAAGTATTTTTATTAACTTTTTCTAATGACAAACACATTGCATGGTGGTATACGTAAAATAATATTGTTTCATATGTTTCCGATACGCTACATCACGGTCGTATCTTAGGGTTGATTGTTATCTGATACATAGTATAATTGTTGCTATGAACGGTAACACCCAACTTTGCATATCCTTTCACGTGAGGATTCATCTCCTTCCCTTATGTTGCCAGTGTGATAACTACTGGTTATAATGCTTAATTACTAACTGGGGATTCTAACTAGGGTAGTGTTCATAAATTCTGAGGTATATGAATCGGACAGGGTATCGAGGCTTCTGTATGTTTCATTTGCGCTTATGGGTGTAGTTATGGACTTCTTAATAATGTGGAATACTTCCTCAAAAGACCCTAGATGGTGGTCTGCAGCTTGAATGTGGATTATCACGTTGTTCTTTATGGTGATGGTAGCATCAGCTTTGAAAGTGGATGTAGGGGCTACCAACAACCTAGTTCCATGTGCGAATTTTTGGGAGGAAGTGATCAGGTACAGTGAGTGAAGAGAATTCCTCCATTTAGATCTTTGAGTAGAAGATGAGATCACAAATTGTTGATCCTTTATTCGAGGAGAAGTAAGGGTCTGAAATTAGGGTTTCTCAGTAAGATTTAAGAATTCTGTAGTTGAGGCGTTTCAATGCATTTTTAGATAGGTTAGGCGGGTATTTAATAGTAAATACATTGTGGCCCAATGGGTCCAGCTTGTCTTTAAGTAATCCCTGTGTGTTAGGATCCATGACACTGTGTGACAATGGAACTGAGATAGAGACGTTGAAGGGGAGATGAGGTTAGAAGTTTGCTTCTGGTCGAAGATACTCATGGAGCACCTATGCTGCTGTATTGGACCCCTATTGCCAAGATAAGGACATATAAATCAAAAGGCAGAAGTGTATCTTAATGCAGTGTAGCAAATAACTAACTGCAAAGAGGCTACTATCAGCAGGTGAACTACTCATGTCACAAATACTCTTAAAGAGCTAGGTTTTTGATATTTTTGTGAAAGCCCCTCATTTATTTAGGGTTTCACTGCTGATCTAATCAATGAGGAGTACTGGCTCTCTGGGTACAAAAAAGCACATCTAATGGCGACTTCTAGCCGCAGATTCCTTCCCTTAGAATTATCCCCCAGGCATTAGACTGGATCTGGAAATTTTTCATGAGCAGTACCCCTGCATGTCGGTTAGGTGGCGTTTTTCCGCTCAGAGTGGCGGCGGTATCCATGTCGGAAGTGACGTGCTTGGTGCCTATATAGGCGCCACCCCAGTGCACTGACGTCGGTTATTTTCTTTCCACGCCAGTCAGTGCAAATCCAGATCCAGCTACATTGGAGGCAATCACTGAGCCGACACCTCCTGTTGGACTCTTTTTTCAGTGTAGCATCTTAGCCGTCTGAGTTCTCCAGGATGCCCACTGTCCTCAAGTTGTTACACCGGGCATGCCCCTCTTCGCCTTCAGCCCCCTCCCCCCGAGGAATGCAACCCCCCTCAGTGAAGTCCCACTAGGCTTTAGTAGCGTCCAAGGTTAAAGTCAAAAGTTCCTTAGTCTGTCTCCTCAGTGCCCCACACTCTGTCACAGTTTACATTTATCCACATGCAAAATGTTTAAGTCCATGGTCATGGTGTCTATTTTCGTTTCCAGCGGTGTTCTGTTTCTCCTCTAGCTAAAAGGATGCGATTGAATTTATCAGGTTCCACCTCTTGGAGTGTGGATGGTGCACCAGTGGAAAGAAGATCTGGGATTAAGTCACCAATGTCCAGTGAACTCTGCATTTCCCCACTCTGGTGGGAGACTCGTTTGGTGGGTTTATTCCTGCCCATGTGGTCGATTGGAGCCTGATGTGCAGGTCACCGGGCAAGGAATGCGCACAAGATGAGTCCGCGTAAAGCCGGCACAGCCTGCCTGTCGCTTGCAGGAGGAATACGCGCTTCTCCTTCAAGCCGGCATAAGCAGCTAGTGCGTTCCCAGAGGGCCCACTGCGTACCAGCACAGGCCACACTTTCACTGCAGGTGCTCTGCGCAACGGGTGGGAAAAGGGGGTGCAGTCTCCAATGTGGTCCCAAGCTCCTCCACTGCGTGCGGGTGCTCAGGAACGCAAGCTCGAGGTCAGGAAAGTCCAGCCCCTGCCACAGGGACCCTGATCAGGCCAGCGCTCATCCCACCAGAACCCTCGGGAGAGGTGTGTGTCCGGGCTCCAATTCAATCACGCCGCAGGTCCCCAGGAGCCACAATCGGAAGGCAGCGTCCAACGACCCCCTAGTGCATTCCGGGGTCATCAATAAAATGGGGGCGAGCAACAGGGCCTGAGGGATGCCACCGCCCAACACGGGCAAAAGGTCTGCTATGACCGCACAGCTGGGTGTGCTGTGTCCTGGGGTCCTCTGTCCCTGGTCACTCTCACCCCCCCCAACAGCACCAGTGGGAAAGCCATCTACACTACCATTTGAAGGAGCTAGGGCCATATTTACAAAGTGCTTCCAAATTCACTTGCACTGGGTTGGGGGTAGGGGGAGAGGGGTGGGGGGTAGGAAGCAGGCCCATCGTTCACAGCCAGGAGCAATCCGAAGTCCTGGTGTTATCAGGTGGCCGCAATCTTGGGCCTCAGCAACAGAGACCCTGTATTGACACGCTCAGGGTCAGGTACTACAGAGAGGAGCCTCCGGGGTACATGGCTCAGTGTGGAAGTCCTGGGCACTGAAAGAGGACTGGTTCACTCCCTCCACACCGTTGATGCTGGATAAGCTGGACTGCAGACGGGAGCAGCACTGCCTCGGTCTACCATTGTGGGCGGTCGACCACACCCACCTTGAACTCTCATTGTCTGTGTATCTTGCCCTGAACTCTCACTTTGTGTCTTTTCCTAGAATGTCAACTGGTTAAGGACCAGGTTAAAAGAGAGGCAGTGCTAAATGCAGCCATGTGGCATTCCTTTGACCTTCTCCTCCAAG
Source organism: Calotriton arnoldi (assembly GCA_963921515.1). NCBI lineage: Eukaryota > Metazoa > Chordata > Amphibia > Caudata > Salamandridae > Calotriton > Calotriton arnoldi. Next base: position 1,079,194 of record CAWUFW010005249.1, on the reverse strand, counting down.
TAGCACTTCTCTTAGGCCCTAGTGTGATTTTTAGAGTAGGTCTACAGTTCCCTAAATGGCCACATTGGGGAATCCTATGGTGTAGTCTTCTCCTAAAGAGGAATTCACCAGTCCATGTCAACCGTATCTGGCAAGACTCCCTAGAGAGGTATGGTATGGCCTCTGGATCCCTGGAGAGTTTTACTTTGTTGTGACTAAATGTTTAAGCTCCTCCCTCTCATCAGCTTAATTTCTGCAATTACTGGGTTCAGTTTTTTGCTGGTCTCCCCAGGCTTGCTGATCCTTGGGGGCAATATTAATGGGGTAATAAACTAGACCTTTGATAGACACAGCACCAGACCTCACACCACATAACGGCCCAACTCCACTTCCAAGCTTTATTGCCTCCTAATGAAATGCATGAATGAAATGAAAGAAACATTTATAGAGCGCATAGCTACCCTGAGGCATCCCAGCGCTGTATGCAGACGCAGACCAAGGCGGCCCTCTTACTGTGCCGTGAGTTTAAAAAAGCCAAGTTTTGACTAATTTCCGAAATGCCAGATGGTTCGATTCCTGGCGTATGTGAAGGGGAAGGGAGTTCCACAGCCTTGCCACATTATAGGAGAAAGAGCGGCCGCCGCTTCTTGCTCTCTTTATCTTTGGCACTGTGGCGAGCAGCATGTTTGTAGAGCGGAGGCTTTTGTTGGGAAGGTACGGGATGATCATAGATTGATCACGGGTCCCTTTCCCCAGAAGGATTTATGGGCAATGCACAGTCTTTTGAATTTGATTCTCTCCGCTATTGGTAGCCAGTGTAGTGATCTCAAGGCAGGCTTAGCCGATTGACGATATGGGAGGCCTAGGAGCAAACGGGCTGCGCAGTTCTGAATGATCTGTAGTCTGGTTGTCGTGGCCTTATGAGCTCCTAGATAAAGCCAAGTCAAGAGGCTCTCTTGCACACTCATTACCTCTATACATATTCTTATACCTTTTTCTGATGGGCTCATAGATTCTTGTACAGAGCATTTTTATTTACTGCTAGTGGACCTGCACCCTGTCAGGTGCACGCATACATCTGTGTGGCATTGCACACCACTCTCCCATACAGCTCACTCTGAGGCACACACATGGGTGCAACAGAGGCATATGGAGACTTAATGCTTGGTGGCTAACTGATAACACCACTGATTTTATAATTTAGATTTTTATTAAAGGGAATAGGTCGACTCCTCTATTGTGGGATTAATCCTGGGTTGGTCAAGGTGCCTGTTGTCTTAAGATTTATTTAAGCCAGTCCTCCTGGATGGCTAAATAGTTATATCTCACAGCTCAAGAAACAGGAAAAAAGGTGTTACGCTCCTAGATACACAGTTGCTTGACCTTATTATTATTATTATTAATACTTAATATAGCGCATGGCTACCCGTAGGCCTCCCAGCGCTCAAGCCATCACTGTAAATATTCACTCTTGCTACAAGTGCTGAAATAGCCACGTTTTCAGTTCCTTCCTGAATTGTAGATGATGGGTCAATTTCCTCATTTTAGTGGGGGAGCGAGTTCCATAAGACCGAAGCATTGAATGAGAACATCCGGCCTCCTGTTCTAGATCTCTTGATCCTTGGAACTGTGGCTTACAGTTGGTCCGCTGATCTCAGATTCCGTGAAGGGTGGTAGAGCGACAGCATGCTCTTGAGGATTTTGGGGCCGGTTCCCCTCAGTGATTTATGTGCTATACATAACGCTTTGAATTTTATACGTTCAGTAATAGGCAGCCAATGAAGCGCCATCAGCGCCGGTTTGGCTGACAGATTTCTAGGGACATTATATAAAAGCCTAGCAGCGCAGTTCTGTACTATTTGCAACTTGTTAGTGGTGGTCTTTGGCGCCCCCAAATATAAGGAGTTGCAGTAGTCCAGCCGTGTAAGCACCATAGATTGTACCAGAGTTCTGCATGCGGTTTGTGGGAGCAGAGGTAGAATTTTTCAAAGTTGTCTGAGCATGCCATAGCATGTAGCCGCGGCTTGAACTGCTTGATATTCCATATTTAATGCAGAGTCAAGCCAGATTCCCAGGCTTTTGATTCTGTCTTTAGGTTTAGGGGGAGCTCCTAAAAGACTCGACCATTGTACTGGAGTGGGGGTATTATGTTTATCCCCGAGGATCATTAGCTCCGTTTTCTCTCCATTCAGTTTTAAAAAGAATTGGTCCATCCAGGCGGCAACCGACTTCAGACATGCCTCTAGGTCGATTACCATTTTCTTAGGGTGGTTGAGGGCTAGAACAAGCTGCGTATCGTCCGCGTATGTCACAATCTGTACTCCGTTGGGGAGGACTATGTCGGCCAAAGGTTTAATATATATATTAAAAAGGGTCGGGCTCAGCGAGGATCCCTGGGGTACCCCACACGCAAGAGGAATTGAACTTGAGGCGTGTATGCCATCAAAGACCTGGAAGGTTCTTTCCTCCAAGAAAGATCTGAGCCAAGCCAGGGCTTTACCTGTCACTCCTACCTCCTTGAGTCTATCCAGTAGGGTGCTGTGATTTACGGTATCGAACGCTGCGCTTAGATCAAGGAGGATAATCGCCACCGTCCCTCCCTGATCAAGCAAGCGCTGCGCCTCTTCCATTACCATGAGCAACGCTGTTTCCGTCCCATGCTTCGGACGGAACCCAGTCTGGGTAGGGTGTAAGATCTCATGTGCTTCTAGAAAATTCGTAAGAGTTATATTCATATGTTTCTCTAAAATTTTGTTCATCATAGGCAATAGGGAGACTGGGCGGTAGTTGCTCCAAACCTCTGGGTTAAGGTTAGGCTTTTTAAGAAGTGCTTTCACCATTGCATGTTTCCAAGTTTTTGGCACTTGGGAGGAGTAGATGGATGTATTGAGCACATTAAGGAGAGCCGGTAGAATGACTTCTCCCACTTTCTTCAGTCGATACACTGCGGCTATATCGCCAGGGGAACCTGATTTAAATGAATTCCATAATTGTGCAAGTATGGCGGGGTCTAGAAGTGGGAAATCTTCCAGTACCGCCTTGTTCTCCACCAAAATAACTGGGGTATCCAAGGTCTGGTGTGGGCTTTCTCGTGTTATGGGTGGAAAGGCATTATAAATATCTAAAATCTTATTATTAAAAAATTCTGCCAACTCTTTACATCGTTGCGGAGATGAGTCTGCGGATGAGTCTGCCTGAGGGAGGCTGCTGAGTGTTTTTACTATCTTTGCAATTTCCTTAGGGGCATTCGCTGACCCTTTAATTTTCTCCTCATAATAACAGGCTTGGGTTTTTTAATCTCCGTTTGATACTTTTTGATCGCCTCTCTGTAAGACAGTTTCTTAATGGGGCAATAATCTATCCTCCATGCCCTTTCAAGCTTTTTACATTTCTGTTTAATTTCCCGAATCTCCGGTGTATACCATGGAGATCGTTTCCCTCTGGATTTCTTCGAGATCCATTTCTGAGGGATAGTGGCATCCAGAGAATCCTTGATCCAATTGTTAAAATTATTAGAAGCAATCTGGGGATCCGGATCTGCTGTGGGGTTGGTGTTTGCTAATATATCAGCCCAATGTTCTGGATCCAAATTGGCCCATTTGCGCTCCCAGCTCTTGGTGGAAAGGGTATTAATCTTTAAGTCTGAAACTATCCACCAGATAGGGATTATATAATCTGACCAGGGGACTGGGAATGGGCAGTCAGTTACCAAATTGTCTGCATTGGAAAATACCGGATCCAGAATATGGCCTTTTTCGTGTGTGGGGCTGAAGATTTTTTGGTATAGCTGAATGGTCTGTAGGTTCTGGGTGACCTTCTGTCTTAGTAGAATCTTCAAAATGAATGTTAAGGTCCCCCAGAATGATAAAATTTGCGGCTGAGCACGCCATAATTGCTGCCGTGTTTGTAAGGGAGTCAATAAACATCCCGCTTGTTCCTGGAGGGCGATAAATCAGGATACCTGTTAGGGTAGAGGTGGGGGAGACGGTGAGAGTAAAACCCATACTTTCGCAGTCGAGAATGATATCAGGGTCCACCCTTCCCTTTATACTTTCCTTCAATATAATTGCAATCCCTCCACCCTTTCTGTCCTTCCTATCCCTCCTAAGGATAGAATATCCTGCGGGTAAGACCTGCACAATGTCCGGATCGGCGTCCTTGTGTAGCCATGTTTCCGTTAGGAACAGCACATCTGGCTGCTCCTCGCAGAGTAGCAGACTGATTTCTGCTATGTGTTTTGGCAGTGACCTACAGTTCAAAAGAATCATTTTGATCTTAGTCTTGCTCTGTCTTATATGAGGTCCTTGCTGAGGGTGTTCTAGATTAAAAGGCAGTTTGTGCAGGTTCTGGGACCCTGTGCTAGATTTATACTATGGCAACATTTCTCAGTGATCCTGTCTTGTAGTGCCAGTAGTTGAGGCCCTGAATATCTGAGAATATTCATAGTTTGAGCACAGTTCCTGGCCCCTGGTCCCGTTCGTGCGCGGACGGGCGCAGACGGGCTAGCCATAGTAATTTGAGTGACCCAGACATACTGTAAGCTCTAGAACTCATGCAGTTCTGACTGAAACATCTCACAGGTGAGGCTAGGGGAATAGGGACACCAAGTTGATGAATACATGTACAAGGCAGGGAGCCTACACCTATGTTTGGATATTTACTACACAAAACACCAAGGCAGAGTTGCCAAATTGTTGGCTGCCTGTTGCGTATAAGTGGATTATGGCAAGAGAATAAAGGATACATTTAAAGAAACAAAGAACATCTTTTGGACTTCTTCTTTCTCATGAGGATGGTCACTGCCTTATATATAGACTGGGACTGATTGGAGAAGTGCCTCAGCATATGCGTAACACCTATGTTTGGATAGGTAGGATTAACTGAGTAGGGGTGTGTGTGTGTGTGGTGCATTATGGCAGCTGTTTGTTGACTGCTGAGTGAGAAACTCTGGCTTATGCATTTGCGTCTTGCTGTGCTGTTCATAAGGCTGACACCATGCCCAGCCTTGGAGGCCTTCTTAATTGATAACCCAATACAAACCTATGCCTCAGCTGCCTGTAGCTCTGATCGTATACTTTGCCTAGATTTGTGAGAATCCACCATCACCCTCTTCCTGAAGCCAGGGAAGCTGTGAATCTGAAAGAGACACGTTAGTGACAGATTCCTTACCTTAGAATATCCCCAGGCGTCAGGCTGGATCCGGAAAGTTTTGCGTAGCAGTACCCTTGCGCGTCGGTAGGCGGCGTCGTGCGGCTCCGCGTCCGTCGTCGGCGCCGGGATGACGTCGCGGGCAGCACTTAGGCGCCGCCCCTGCGCGCTGACGTCAGTTCTTCTTTTTCCGCGCCAGCAAGCGCAGATCCGGGAAGAGCAGTGCCCTGGTCAATTTTTGACCATACTTTTTGGTGATTTTTTTTTCACAGTTTTTTCCAACTTAAAGGTGTCGTAGGGATGCCCGGCTTCAAGCGATGCGGCGCCTGTGCGCGGATGATGTCCGTCACCGACCCGCATTGGGAGTGTCTCTTCTGCCTCGGCCGAGGCCACGACACCGAGTCTTGTCCCGAATGCCAGGCCCTCAACCCGAAAGCTTTGCGAGAGCGGTCTCGAAAGCTCCTCGAGGCCCGGCATTCGGCTCCACGGATGCCCCGGTCGCGTGAGAGGTCCAGGGGTCGCTCGCGGAGTGCACACCGGTCGTCGGCGTCGAAGTCTTCTTCGTCCCGTAAGTCTAAGCACAAGAAGTCCAAGAAGCATCGTCGCTCTCGGACTTCGCCTCGCCGGTCTCGCGACTCGGCTGAGGCCCCTCCCGGCACCGTCCCCGCGGCCCCGGACTTGCCTGTGGAGTCGCCCCCGCCATACCCGCCCTTCCCGGGTTCGGGGGCGGATCCGGCCAAGGTACAGGAGTTCCTGTCGGCCATGGCCCGCCTCTTCGGGCCTTCAGGCCCCTCCGGTGCGCCTTCGGGCCCCGCGGGCCCTGATGGGGTTGCTCCGGCGCCGCCGGCGGCTCCGGCCCCGGCGTCGCCCGTGCCTCCAGCCTCGATCCCGGCTCCGGCTTCGGCCCCGGCCTCGATCCCGGCTCCACAACCCCCATCGACGCCGGTCGACCTCACGACACCTCCGCCGGCGCCGATGTCTCCGGTGCCGTTCTCGACGCCGCCCTGGGCTCCGGGCGGCGTCGTCCCCCAGTTCCTTCCGGCTCCGGACATGGACCCGGAGCGACGTCGCTCGACGCCGGCTCCGGCGCCGATGGGACCTTGGGTCCCAACTGTCCCTCCTCCTCCTTATTTTGAACCTGAGGAGGACCAGTTGGACTGGGAGGGGTCTGATGACCCTCTGACGCGCAACTGTCAGTATGATGAGGACTGGACAGAGAGTCTAGGGGAGGCCAGTGGTCTGGATACTTCCCCTGACACTGGCATGCTGTCTCCTCCCGTGGCTACGGAGGAGGGGGCCAATTTTGGTACGGTGTTGCGTAGGGCTGCTGGGGCCTTGCGTCTCCAGCTCCCTACTTTGACGGTCAAGCCTAACATCTTGACAGAGGTGCTTCAGCCGGCAGCCTCCTCTGCGGAGACTGTGCTGCCGTTTAACGACGCCCTCACTGACGTTCTTTGGGCGCCTGGTCCAAGCCCAACACAGGGGCTCCTGTGGATCGGAACGTGTCACGACGCCATCGCCCTGCTCCGGGCGACCCCCTGTTTCTTTCTGTCCACCCCACTCCTGAGAGCTTGGTTGTCCAAGCCTCCGCTTCCCAAACCGCCTTCCCTACCGCTCCTCCGGATAGGGAATCCAAACGCCTGGATCAGTTTGGGAAGAAAGGTTTTTCTTCCTCCAGTGCTGGCTTGCGGTCCGTTAACACCGCTTGTCTTTTGGGCCGATATACCCACTCCCTGTGGGATTCGGTGGCGGATGTTTTGCCCCAGTGCCCTGAGGAGGTCCAGGCACTGCTTTCCCGCGCCATTGCGGAAGGAAGGGATGCGGCCAAATACACTATCCGTTGTGGCCTTGACACCGCCGACTCGCTGGGCAGGTCTATTGCAACGACGGTGGCGCTCCGACGCCACGCCTGGCTTAGAACCACTGGTTTTTCAGGGGATGTCCAGAATACTCTCATGGACATGCCCTTTGATGGAGTCGGTCTTTTTGGGTCCAAAGCAGACCATGCGTTGGAGCGCTTTAAGGACTCACGGGCTACTGCCAAGTCCCTGGGCCTTTCTGCTACACGCCCTCCGCTGCCTTCTGCTTTTCGCCCCTATCGTGGCCACGGTAGGGGCGCCCCTTCACGTCAGCAGCCCAGCCACCGGCCCGCGCAGCAGGCGTCTTCGCGTGGCCGAGGACGTGGATTCCGCCGTGGCGGATCGGGCAACCAGCGTGCGGGTCAGGCCACCACCTCCAACCCGTCCGCGGCCTCCAAGCCCTCCTAGTCCCTCCTTTCAGGTGCACGGCACGCCAGTAGGGGGCAGGGTCCGCCATCACCTTCCCCACTGGCGCACCATCACCTCGGACAGGTGGGTCTTGGACATTGTCCGAAGGGGCTACTCCCTCCCCTTCGAGACCACCCCCCAGCCATGCCACCTCAATTCCACCGCATGTCAGGGGATCACTTGGTGCTTCTACAGAAGGAAGTCATGGCCCTCTTGACCAAGAGGGCCATCGAGCATGTTCCGACCCCAGAAGTAGGGCGTGGTTGCTACTCCCACTACTTTCTGGTGCCCAAAAAGGACAAGGAGGACATGCGTCCTATCTTGGACCTCCGGAACGTCAATCGCTTCCTCCGGAAGGAGAAGTTCAAGATGCTCACCCTAGCTCAGGTCTTGACTGCCCTCGACCCTGGAGACTGGTTGGTAGCGTTGGACTTGCAGGACGCGTATTTCCACATCCCCGTCCTGCCGGCCCACCGGCGTTACCTTCGGTTCACGGTAGGCCCGAGCATTTTCAGTTCACCGTGCTCCCCTTTGGCCTTACCAGTGCCCCTCGGGTGTTCACGAAAGTGATGGCGGTGGTCGCAGCTCATCTGCGCCGGGCAGGGGTTTCAGTCTTCCCCTACCTCGACGACTGGCTGCTGAAGGCGGGCTCGTCCCAGGCAGTCGTCTCCCACCTCCAGACTACGGCCGAACTCCTGCACTCGCTGGGGTTCTCCATCAATGTGCCGAAGTCGCATCTGATTCCTTCTCCACAGCTCCTTTTCATCGGAGCAGTTCTGGACACGACGCAGTTTCGGGCCTATCCTCCCGAACGGCGAGTCCGGGATATTCAGGCTATGATTCCGATCTTTCGGCCTTTATCCTGGGTTTCGGTACGGATGACCCTGAGGCTGCTGGGCCTCATGGCCTCCTGCATCCTGCTGGTCAATCATGCCAGATGGCATATGCGGGCTCTGCAGTGGGACCTGAAGTTCCAGTGGGCGCAGCACCAGGGCAACCTGTCCGATCACGTCCAGATCTCGGAGGGGACTGCAAAACAGTTGCAGTGGTGGCTCTCGAACCGGCAATGGGTCATGGGCAGATCCCTCTCCCTTCCCCAGCCAGAGCATACAGTTGTGACGGACGCGTCCCTTCTGGGATGGGGCGGTCACATGGGAGAGGCGGAGATCAGAGGCCTCTGGTCTCCGGCGGAGTCCCGGCTCCATATCAACCTTCTGGAGCTCCGGGCGATCCGGCTTGCACTCAAGGCATTCCTTCCCTCTGTCAAAGGGAAGGTAGTGCAGGTGTTCACAGACAACACCACCGCCATGTGGTACTGCAACAAACAGGGCGGGGTGGGGTCTTGGACCCTTTGTCAGGAGGCTCTGCGCCTCTGGACATGGCTGGAACATCAGGGCATGTTCCTGATGGTTCAACACCTGGCAGGTTCTCTGAACGCCAGGGCGGACGAACTCAGCCGCAGGTGCATGATGGATCACGAATGGCGTCTTCACTCGGAAGTGGCGCAAGGACTCTTTCTACAGTGGGGAGAGCCTTGGTTAGATCTATTCGCCACCGAAGAGAACGCGCAATGTCATCAGTTCTGCGCGTTGGAATTTCCAAGGCGGCACTCGCTCGGCGACGCTTTTCGTCGCGAGTGGAGTTGCGGTCTGTTGTACGCCTTTCCGCCTATACCACTTCTACCCAGAGTGTTGAAGAAGATTCGGCACGACCGGGCCCAAGTCATTCTTGTGGCTCCGGACTGGGCTCGAAGAGTTTGGTATCCCGAGCTACTCCATATGAGCATAGATCCCCCGATCCGTCTGCCTCTTCGGGAGGATCTTCTGTCGCAGCAGCAGGGGACGGTCCTCCACCCGAACCTGTCCAGTCTACACCTGCTTGCGTGGAGATTGAGCGGCGGCAGTTGATTCCTTTCGACTTGCCTCCCGAAGTTTGTGATGTGATTCTGGCAGCCAGGCGTCCCTCCACTAAGGTGGTATACGCCTGCAGGTGGAACAAATTTGTGGCATGGTGCACAGCAAAGGCTGTGGATCCCCTTTCTGCCCCTCTTTCTGAGGTCCTTCTGTTCCTTCTCTCTCTGGCCCAACAGGGTTCTGCCCTGGGTACCATCAAGGGTTATCTTTGTGCTATCTCGGCCTTCCTCAGGCTCCCTGATCAGCCCTCCCTTTTCAAGTCCCCTGTTGTTAACAGGTTCTTAAAAGGCATTACTCACCTCTTCCCTCCTGTTCCGTTTGTAATGCCTCAGTGGGACTTGAACTTGGTTCTTACCTTTTTAATGTGCGCTCCCTTTGAGCCTCTGCATAACTGTCCTCTTCGTCTTCTGACTCTGAAGACAGCCTTTCTGGTGGCCATCACCTCCGCTCGGCGGGTGAGTGAGCTCCAGGCTCTATCTTGCAAACCTCCCTTTCTGTCTGTTCATCCAGACAAGGTTGTTCTTCGGACGCGTCCGTCCTTCTTGCCAAAGGTGGTTACTGCTTTCCACATTGGGCAGACCATCACTTTGCCCACCTTCTTTCCGCCTCCGCATCCTTCCAGAGAGGAAGAGAGGCTCCACTGTCTGGACCCAAAACGTGCGCTCTCCTTCTATATCGACCGCACAAAACACTTCCGGGTGGATGACCAGCTCTTTGTTGGCTACGTGGGCGCCAAAAAGGTCGGGCGGTGCACAAGAGGACCATCTCCCGCTGGGTTACCTTGTGCATCAAGACCTGCTATTCTTTGGCCAAGAAGGAGCCTCCTGTTGGGCTGCGTGCCCATTCCACCAGGGCAACGGCTGCTACCACGGCCTTGGGCCGCAGTGTTCCGCTGCCGGTTATCTGTCAGGCAGCTACGTGGGCCTCGCTGCACACGTTTACAAAGCATTACTGCCTTGACAGTCAGGTCCGGAGGGACGGCTTCTTTGGCCGTTCTGTCCTCCAGGACTTCCTTGTCTGATCTTTGTTCGCAGACCCACCACCGGGGTTGGTATTGCTGGGGTATCTATTCTAAGGTAAGGAATCTGTCACTAACGTGTCTCTTTCAGATGCACAAGTTACTAACTTGTGTAACGATATATCTGTAAGACAGTAGTTAGTGACAGATTCCTTACCGCCCCACCCATCCTCCCCGTTCTGCGAACTGATTTCTAGGGTTAAGGACATCCCTTTCAGGGCCCTAGTATTTTTCAGACACCTGTGTCAGCTTCTTGCATGGCTCTGCGTTCCTGGCGCGGAAAGTCGTGTATAGAACTGACGTCAGCGCGCAGGGGCGGCGCCTAAGTGCTGCCCGCGACGTCATCCCGGCGATCACGACGCCGACGACGGACGCGGAGCCGCACGACGCCGCCTACCGACGCGCAAGGGTACTGCTACGCAAAACTTTCCGGATCCAGCCTGACGCCTGGGGATATTCTAAGGTAAGGAATCTGTCACTAACTACTGTCTCTTACAGATATATCGTTACACAAGTTAGTAACTTGTGCATCAGTGTCCCTCTTGCAGACCTACAATATTAATTAACATTGACACCAAAATTCTGGCCAGGTGTCTTATGCGCTGTTTTTACTCTCTGGTCTTTATGGCTGGCTTAAAGCTTAGGATATAAACCGGTCACAACCTTAGGTGCCTTCACAATGCACACGCTATCTCCTATCCGGGAGCAGGGCCCTTAGCTGGCCCTGCTGATTGATTTTTAGACTGCATTTGGTTCATTGGACTAGGTATAACTATTTGTTGTTACAGCCAGAATGGGGATTGGACTCTTTCCAGCGTTTTTGCACTACTCTACACTAGGGTGGTTGCCAGATGGCATGTGAATGGCATACCTTCTGCAGCCTACTTGACAGAGTAAGACACCAGGCAGGGGTACCAACTGTCTCCTTGCTGTTTGCCCTTCCTATCCAGCCTCTTACTAATTGGTTTTGAGTGGACATCACAGTACAAAACTATAGCTGGACTACCAAGACAGAGGGACTTCTCTATCTTTGCCATTCCTTGACCTCCGGTCTGCAGGTAGTGTGACTGTTGGACCAGTTTGGGCAGCTTTCAGGATTGGGGCTTCATTGGTCAAATTCTGCTATTTTCACGGTCCAGTGTTGGATTGATGAGGTGTCTGGGCCTCCAAGATGACTGTGGAAATTGAAGGGATGCAGGTACTTGTGAGATTTTGTGGCCAAAACTGCATCAGAAGTACTGCACCAGTAATACACCATAGTTGCTGGACTCCCCGAAATGTGACCTTAATCACTAGTTGCCCCTCCATGTCCCTCATGAGATATGTTGCTACAGTGAAGATGCTCTCGCTCCCCAGTCTCCTTGTATATCTTACAAAATTAATCCCCACTATGTTCCTCACTCCTTTTATCGCAGATGTGTTGTTCTGCCTCTAGTCAAATGTAATAGATCTCAATATGAAATGGGCATAATTGACCTATTATTGTGCCTCTAATTTGTTTTTTATTAATAACTGGCTTGATGGGTCCCATTTTTACCTGGCTTGTATGACAGAACTGTGGGCCTTTTGTGAAATCACACCCCTGTATTACCTCTTCTGGGCAGGAGGTCAGTGGAGTAGAAAATAAAGGCATATATCCATCACTAAAACTGTGCTTAAGTTATATCAGAACACTCGTAATGCAATCAGTTGGGACAATATATGGTGAGACCCCACTTTGAGTTGGGGTGTAACTCTGGCTTGGATTTCCTCAATCCATTAATTCACTCATGGGACACAATTGATGTCATGGCTGAGGTCATTTCAAGATTTGCAGCATTAATCCAATCTTCATAATCCCCATTTTGTTTTAAATATCTACAATTGAGGCAGGCCACCCAGCCTACTCTGGAAACTTGGATGAACTCAGCCGTACTGCAGAAGAAGCTTCCCATGAGCACTTTGTGGCTCAAAATGGTAACCCAAATACAGAAATATTTAGTTGTTAATACTCCTGACACATTTTGGGCCATTTGAGCCGCATGGGAGGCTGATGTAGGTCCCTTGTCAGTGGAAGATTGATGGGATACACTTCTGTCTCTGAGGGCGTATGCCATGTACACTTGTTATAGACCATACAATTTAAGTGCATCCACCATGTCTGTTGCACCTGGGTTAGGCTATGGGGGATCTGCAAGGAATCATTGTCACTATGTCTTTGATGCAGCTCCGCCCAACTGGACTTCTTCATACAGTTTGTGGCTCTCAATCATCCACGTGTATTGGGAAGGAGGTCATAAAATATTTTGTTCGCTGGTCCCACTTGTGCAAAAGGTTGCTCGATTACAAGTCTGAGAGGACATTGTCCAAATTGCTACACAAAATCCTGGATCAACCTATGTTTTGTGCTCGCTCTGTGAGATATTGCACAGCATTGGAGAGCAGCAAATCCACCTCCATTTAATAGGCTACTCTGAAGAATGAACAGAAGAGTTCTCCTTTAGAAGCCTATATAGGAAGCCCCTAGTTATTTACAGAAACATGAAAAGATCTACTGTCTATAATGCATGCTACAGTTTGGGATTGGCCAATTTAGAACATATTTTGCAATCCGAATTTAGAATGAAATGTATGTAGAGTCAGTCTAGTGACAGTTGTAGTGCTCATATCCAATGAGGATTTTTGATTGCGACCAGATGTGAGGAATTCTGCATGTAATTGTGATTCTCAAGTATTTAGAGAAACAGTGGATCAGCTTCTGTCAAGGAAGCAAGGGTCACCAAGTGAGCAATACATGCCACAAAATTTCTCAAGTTGCTGAATTTTTTCGCTGTCAGAGGACCGAAGGTGTTTAGCAAGCTGGAGATGTTGTTGAGAATATTACTTGAACGTGCCCTTTTTGCTTTTGTGGAGAGGTAGAATTCTAGGGCAGTTGTTTTGGTAACAAAGTGTACTACTCCTAGAGCAGTGGTTCCCAAACGTTTTCGACCTGCGTCTCCCTTGACCTATTACTTACATTTTTCTCCTAGAAAATAATTAGGATGAAGGTATTATAATCATAGATGTAATCCTATCCTATCCACTGCAAAGCTCCATGCAGTGTCGACGACTGATTGGAGGGTCAAGGGTTCTCAGATATGTGAACTGTTACTGCACTCTGATGTAGCACTCTTTAAAAAGGTGCGTCTTGAGCTCGTTCGTGAGCAGGGTTTGTGAGGCCCTGATAGATACAGGAATGTTGGAGATCCTGGGTGCATTGATAGAGAAGGTCTGCCATCTAGTTTTGTTTCTTTTTTGCACATTATTGCCTCCAGTCTGAAGGTACCAGGCTGTCCTGGGTTCCTTGGCAGTGTGGTCCTTGAGACTGAGGTTGGTGTCCAGGGTGACTCCAAGTAACTCGGTGTTGTATGAAAGTTGTGATCTGAATTGGTCCTGGTTTATGCTGCTGGCTCAGGTCTGGTCTAGTTATTGCTTGTTTTCCTTGCCAAAAAACAGCCCCTTGTGGGGCGGAGCTTCAGATCAGTGCTGAACATCCAGTTCTGAATGAGGGGCAGGCACTGCATGTGGCGTAAAATGCCTAGAGCAGAGGACACTTTCAAGTAATGACCTTTCCCCAGCAGTGCCCTTTGAGTGCTAAGACTGCATCAGTGACCTCTCATTGCGGTGTCCCCCATGGATATCTGGAGGAGTGAAAGTAGAGAGCCCGACTAACTTTCCATTTCCACTAACAGTGCTCACACATCATTTGTATTTCCAAGAACTGTAAAGAAGTGTCCACAGGCTGTGTACCAAAGCTACAGAAATAAAAGTAATCTGAAAGAAACACATAGTGATAGATTCCTTACCTTAGACTATCCCCAGGCGTCAGACTGGATCCGGAAAGTTTTCGTCAGCAGTACCCCTGCGCGTCGGTAGGTGGCGTCGTGCGGCTCCGCGTCCGTCGTTGGCGTCGTGGTCGCCGAGATGACGTCGCAGGCGCTACTTAGACGCCGCCCACGCGCGCTGACGTCAGTTCTTTCTTTTTTTGCGTCAGCAAGCGCAGATCCGGGAAGAGCAGGAACCCCCAGTCAATTTTTGACTGACTTTTTGAGGCTTTTTGTCTCCGTTTTTTCATCGAGTCTTCGACTCTTGGTGCAGATAGGATGCCCGGTTTTAAGTCCTGTGGGGACTGTCACCGTATGATGTCGGTGATGGACCCGCACCGTGTGTCTTTTCTGCCTGGGGCGCGACCACGACCCCAAGTCGTGCCCCGACTGCCGAGCCATGGCGCCGAAGTCTTTGCGGGAGCGGCCCCGAAAGTTGCTGGAAGCCCGGCAGTCGGCTCTGCGCCGTTCGAGGTCCCGGTCCCGTGGGAGGTCGAGGGACCGTGCGCGGAGTCATAACCATCGGTCTTCGGGATCCAAGTCTTTGCACTCGGGGTCAGGTAAGGCAAAGCACAAGAAGTCGAAGAAACGCCATCGTTCTCCGACTGCCCCTCGCCGGTCGCGCAACGCAGCTGAGGGTGCAGGTGGTGCCTCCCACGCGGCTCCGGCGGAGCCTATGCAGTCGCCGCCGGACTACCCGCCCTTTCCGGGTTCGTCGGCGACTCCGGCCCAAATACAGGAATTCCTGTCGGCCATGGCTCGCCTCTTTGGGCCGTCTGGTCCCGCTGGTGCGCCTTCGGGCCCCGCGGTCCCGACTGGGGGTCCTCGCCTTTCATCGCCGGCTGCTCCGACGTCGCTGTCGGCTCCGGCCTCGGCGCCGCAGGACCCCCTTGGATCCAGGCCTGGACCCCGGTCGACGCCGGTTGACCTTATAACACCTCCACCGACGTCGACCCCACCGGCACCACTTTTGATGCCGCCCGCTCCTCGGGATGACGTCGACCCCGGTTTCAGCCCCGAAGTGGACGCGGCGTCGATCGATGCCGTTCTCGACGTTGCTCGGGGATTTCTATGTCCATGCTCCTTATTTTACACCTGTTGAACAGCCTGAGGAGCCAGGGGAGGACTGGGAGGGGTCTGAGGACCCTCTCGCAGCTGCTTGCAAGTCTGAACAGGACTGGGCTGAGGAGTTGGGGGGGGTGCCAGTGGTCTGGATACCTCACCAGACCTTGGCATGCTGTCTCCTCCTACCGTGGCTACGGAGGAGGGTGCTAGTTATGCTGTGGTGTTGCGTAGGGTGGCCGAGGCCCTACACCTCGAGCTTCCTACTGTGGCCGTCAGGACTAACCTCCTGACAGAGGTGCTTCAGCCAGCAGCTACTTCTGCGGAGCCGCTGCTTCCTTTTAATGAAGCCCTTTCTGACGTTCTTTTGGGCACTTGGTCCAGGCCCACCACAGGGGCTCCTGTGGATAGGAACGTGGCCCGACGCCATCACCCGGCTCCGGGTGATCCCCTTTTCCTCTCCCAACATCCCACCCCCGAGAGCTTGGTTGTCCAAGCCTCTGCTTCCCCTACCGCCTTCCCTTCCGCACCACCGGATAGGGAATCCAAGAAACTGGATCAGTTTGGAAAGAAAAAATTTTCTTCCACCAGTTCTGCGCTGCGGTCCGTGAACACCGCATGCCTCTTGGGCCGTTATTCCCACTCTCTGTGGGATACGGTGGCGGACGTGCTGCCCCACTGTCCGGAGCAGGCCCGGCCAGCTCTCTCCCAGGCTGTTGCAGAGGGGAGAGACGCAACTAAGTTCATGATTCGTTGTGGCCGAGACACCACCGACTCACTGGGCAGATCGATTGCAACGACGGTGGCGGTTCGCCGCCACGCCTGGTTGAGGACCACTGGATTTTCGGGGGATGTCCAAAACACACTTATGGACATGCCCTTTGATGGCCGTCGCCTCTTTGGCGACAAAGCAGACAGCGCGTTGGAGCGGTTTAAGGACTCACGGGCTACGGCCAAGTCCTTGGGACTCTCTGCAGTCCGCCCTCCTCCGCCTTCTGCTTTTCGCTCCTTTCGTGGTACCGGAAGGGGCGCCCGCAGCGTTCGCAACAGAGCCACAGGCCTGCGCAGCAAGCATCCCAGCGCAGAAGCGGGTTCCGCCGTGGCGGACCGAGGGGCCAGCGGGCGGGTCAGTCCACCACCCCCCCGGCCACCACTGCCTCCAAACCTTCGTAGTCCGAACTTTCAGGCCCATCAAACGCCAGTGGGCGGTAGGCTTCGCCATCACCTCCCCCACTGGCACACCATCACTTCGGACACGGGGGGGTTTTAAAGATGGTCCGGAGGGGCTACTCCCTCCCCTTCGAGACTACCCCTGCAGCCATGCAACCTCAGTACCACCGCATGTCGGGGGATCACTTGGTGCTTCTTCAGCAGGAGGTTGCGGCCCTCTTGGCCAAGGGGGCCATCGAGCGCGTTCCGACGCCAGAAGTAGGTCGTGGTTGCTATTCCCACTACTTTCTGGTGCCCAAGAAGGACAAGGGCCTGCGTCCTATCTTAGACCTCTGGAACGTCAATCGCTTCCTCCGCAAAGAGAAGTTCAAGATGCTCACTCTAGCTCAGGTCTTGTCTGCTCTCGATCCACAAGACTGGATGGTAGCGCTGGACTTGCAGGATGCCTATTTCCATATCCCCGTCCTGCCAGCCCACCGGCGTTACCTGCGGTTCACGGTAGGCCACGAGCACTTTCAGTTCACCGTGCTCCCCTTTGGCCTTACCAGCGCCCCTCGGGTGTTCACAAAGGTGATGGCGGTGGTCGCAGCCCATCTGCGCAGATCAGGGGTTTCAGTCTTCCCCTATCTCGACGACTGGTTGTTGAAGGCGGGCTCGCCCCAGACAGTCTTCTCCCACCTCCAGACTACGGCCGACCTCCTGCATTTGCTGGGGTTCTCCATCAACGTGCCGAAGTCGCACCTGATTCCCTCTCAGAAGCTCCTCTTTATCGGAGCGGTTCTGGACACGGCGCAGTTTCAGGTCTATCCTCCCGAACAGCGAGTCTGGGATATTCGGGCTCTGATTCCCATCTTTCAACCCTTGTCCCAGGTTTCGGTCAGAGTGACTCTGAGGCTGCTGGGCCTCATGGCCTCCTGCATCCTGCTGATCAATCATGCCAGATGGCATATGCGGGCTCTGCAGTGGGACCTGAAGTTCCAGTGGGCGCGGCATCAGGGGAACCTGTCTGATCACGTCCAGATCTCGGAGGGCACTGCACAACAGTTGCAGTGGTGGCTCACGAACCGGCATTGGGTCAACGGCAGATCCCTCTCCCTTCCCCAACCGGAGTCTACAGTGGTGACGGATGCGTCCCTCCTGGGATTGGGCAGCCACATGGGAGAGGTGGAGATCAGAGGCCTCTGGTCTCCGGCGGAGTCCAAGCTCCATATCAACCTTCTGGAGCTTCGGGCGATACGGCTTGCACTGAAGGCATTCCTTCCCTTTGTCAAGGGGAGAGTAGTGCAGGTGTTCACAGACAACACCACCACCATGTGGTACTGCAACAAGCAAGGCGGGGTGGGGTCGTGGACCCTCTGTCAGGAGGCTCTGCGTCTCTGGACATGGCTGGAACATCAGGGCATGTCCCTGGTGGTTCAACACCTGGCAGGTTCTCTGAACGCCAGGGCGGACGAACTCAGCCGCAGGTGCATGATGGATCACGAATGGCGTCTTCACTCGGAAGTGGCGCAAGGTCTCTTTCTGCAGTGGGGAGAGCCTTGGTTAGATCTATTCGCCACCGAAGAGAACGCGCAATGTCATCAGTTCTGCGCGTTGGAATTTCCAAGGCGGCACTCGCTCGGCGACGCTTTTCGTCGCGAGTGGAGTTGCGGTCTGTTGTACGCCTTTCCGCCTATACCACTTCTGCCCAGAGTGCTGAAGAAGATCAGGCGCGACCGGGCACAAGTCATCCTTGTGGCCCCGGACTGGGCTCGAAGAGTATGGTATCCCGAGCTACTCAGTATGAGCATCGATCCCCCAATCAGACTGCCTCTTCAGGAGGATCTTCTGTCGCAGCAGCAGGGGACGGTCCTCCACCTGAACCTGTCCAGCCTCCACCTCTTTGCGTGGAGATTGAGCGGCGGCAGTTGATTCCTTTTGACTTGCCTCCTGAAGTTTGTGATATCATTCTGGCAGCCAGGCGTCCCTCTACTAAAGTGGTATACGCCTGCAGGTGGAACAAGTTTGTGGCATGGTGCACAGCAAAGGCTGTGGATCCCCTTTCTGCCCCTCTTTCTGAAGTTCTGCTGTTCCTTCTTTCTTTGGCCCTGCAGGGCTCTGCTCTGGGCACTGTCAAGGGCTATCTTTCTGCTATTTCGGCCTTTCTCAGGCTCCCTGATCAGCCCTCTCTTTTCAAGTCCCCTGTTGTAAATAGATTTCTCAAAGGCATTACACACCTTTTTCCTCCTATTCCTTTCGTGATGCCTCAGTGGGACTTGAATTTGGTTTTTACGTACTTGATGTGTGCTCCCTTTGAGCCACTTCATAACTGTCTTCATCTCTTGACCTTGAAGACTGCTTTCCTGGTGGCCATCACCTCCGCTAGGCGAGTGAGTGAGCTCCAGGCTCTTTCTTGGAAGCCTCCTTTCCTATCAGTCCATCCGGACAAGGTTGTGCTCAGGCCCCGTCCTTCCTTTTTGCCAAAAGTTGTTACGGCCTTTCACATTGGGCAGACTATTACCTTGCCCACCTTCTTTCCGCCTCCGCATCCTTACAGAGAGGAAGAGAGGCTCCACCGTCTGGACCCAAAACGTGCGCTCTCCTTTTATCTCAACCGCACACAGCAGTTCCGGGTGGATGACCAGCTCTTTGTTGGCTACGTTGGCACCAAGAAAGGTCGGGCGGTACACAAGAGAACTATCTCCCGCTGGGTTGTCTTATGTATCAAAGCCTGTTACTCTTTGACTAAAAAAGAACCTCCGGTGGGGCTGCGTGCTCATTCCACCAGAGCTACTGCAGCCACTACTGCATTGGGACGTGGTGTCCCCCTGCAAGACATCTGTCAGGCAGCCACGTGGGCCTCGCTGCACACGTTTACCAAGCATTATTGCCTGGACAGCCAAGTCCGGAGAGACGGCTTCTTTGGCCGTTCTGTTCTCCGTGACTTTCTGGTGTGATCTTGGTTCGCAGATCCACCACCGGGGTTGGTATTGCTGGGGTATCTATTCTAAGGTAAGGAATCTATCACTGTGTTTCTTTCAGATGAACAAGTTACTTACCTTCGGTAACGATATATCTGTAAGAAACATTAGTAGTGATAGATTCCTTACCGCCCCACCCATCCTCCCCGTTCTGCGAACTGATTTCTAGGGTTAAGGTCATCCCTTTCAGGGCCCTAGTTTCAATGCACTAGTGGTCAGTATCTTGCATGGCTCTGCGTTCCTGGCGCAGAAAGTTGTGTACAGAACTGACGTCAGCGCGCATGGGCAGGTCTAAGCGCCCGCGACGTCATCTCGGCGACCACGACGCCAACGACGGACGCGGAGCCGCACAACGCCACCTACCGACGCGCCTGGGTACTGCTGACAAACTTTCCGGATCCAGTCTGACGCCTGGGGATATTCTAAGGTAAGGAATCTATCACTACTAATGTTTCTTACAGATATATCGTTACCGAAGGTAAGTAACTTGTTCATCAGGAAGTCAAGTGTGTGTGTGAAAATGGGAGAATAAAAAGCAATGTCCTGCAAAGTCAGATCTAAGTTAGTGCATTCTATATCCAAAAGTATTACATGATGATAGCGGGAGAACGCATATGTGCTTTAAAATGGGTATGCAAGCAGGGCCTCATCCTACAGACCTGCTAGTTTCTTTGAAAAAAACAAACTGCCATGTAATGTGCTTTAGAGTATACGTTTCATAAAACCTTGTTGATGCTGGAGACACATTTTGCTGTTCATCCAAACATAAGGAGTATGAAAATGTGCACAACAGGGAGATATTGTCCACCGTACACGAATCACCAATGTGTGTTGGCTTGTTAACACAGTACCTAATTGTAGGTAAACCTATTAACTAACTTAAGAACGCATACCAAAATAAACAGAACTGTCTGTTGCACTTAAATGACATGTAATGACACCACCTTGTAAATGTATGTGTTACTCAGGTACAGATTACTCTGTATTTCAACAAATATTTCAGTAAACAGGTTTTGAAAAATATAGCGCTGGGCAGGTCAGGAAAATGTGACCATTTTAGAAGTCTAATACCTAGTGCACGCTTAGAATGAGATGAAAAGGACGACAGGCCCACAAGAGAAATGTGACTATTTCTGAAACAAATGTACGCAGTCTACTGAAAATCACAACAGGTGAACAATCTGGAGAGGCTCAGTCACCATCAGGTGCCAGGCAGGAAAGTTCTCTCAGGGCAAAGGATGCTGCATTGATCTACTACTTTGTCTTTCTCCCCGGCTGCCTGCAACAAAAAGTGGGTCACTGGGCCTAGCAGGCAACCCAGCCATCAATTGTATACTGGTCTCTTCTGTTTGCCTTGCTGCACCCACTGCCCTATGCCAGGATTTACGAGAGAGGCAGGGAGCGGACAGAGACCAGTTGGCTGTCTATGAGCCCGTCAGCTACCTAGGTCTGTCTGCTCTCTGGGCAGCTTCTGCTGAGCACATGGATACACCTACCCACACAGAGGCACCACACTCAGACAGAGATGAGGAGGTGAAGCCGACTTTGACCACTTCACAGGACTTCAAAACCGCATGGGACACCCAGCTGCGACAGGCGCCTGTCACGGCTGTCACTGCAGATCTCCCATCATCACCAGTGTGAATACCACAGTCAATGGTTCCCAAACTGTGCGCTTGGTGCGCAGTGCCCCTGGCTAGTTTTAACAGCGCACTGGGGTGCCGCGATGCACAGTTTGGGAACCACTGCATTAAGGGAACTGTACCAGCTGATTCCATTATTGCAGCTATGGTAAGGAAAGGGACAAATATCTTCGCAACATCAGGACCACCACTGGATAAGGGGAGCAAAATAATGGATATGCTGAGCAGCAAATTCGAGAGAGGTTCAGCTACCCAGTGGAGAAGAGCCAAATCAAATGATCTCCTGAATAGGTATGCTTACCAACACTGGGAAGAGATGAGGGAGCAAATGAAACACCTTCTCGAACCATACCGTATGAGAGCGGTCTGCTTGGCAGAGGAGTGAAAAAAGATCTCTAACACATGCCTCAAATCAGTGCTAGATGCAGCTGACACTTCAAATCGGCAGATGATTGCGGGAACATCTCTCAAGACGACATGCTTGGTTAAGAGTGTCCGGTTTCAAGCCAAAAGTCAAAGCAAATATCAATAATGCTCCTTTCAATGGGGAGCAGTTGTTTGGTAGTGCAGTTAATGAGACCCTTCAACAGTTAGAAAAAGGACAATGAAACTGCCAAATACATGGGAGCATTGCAATTCTGAAGGAACTTACGGAGAGGAACACCAATGAGCAGAAAGCCAGCGGAAGAGGAAGTTTCCCTACCTCAACATCGCATCAGGGCTTTCAAAGCACAAGCCAAAACCAGTCATTTGCATAGCAATGGCAATATCCGACGCAGACATGCCAACCCTTTCAGGGATGTGCACGAGGAAGAGCACAAGCCCACAGAGTAGGAGCAACCTCCTCTGGGAAATGACTTGGCAAACATCCAAAGCCTCTCACACACAACACCAGTAGGAGGGAGAAAAAAATACTTCCTTCTGGAGTAGAGGAAGATGATGTCAGACAATCGGATTTTAAACATTATAAAATGTGGATAGTGCATAGATTTAGTAAAAAACAACACCAGTAAGGAGACCAAAGAGCAGGCTGCTCTCAAAGGAGGAAACATCTTGCCTACTCGAAGTAGAGGAATTAATGGAGAAGAGAGCAATACAAAGAGTCCCCAAAAAAAGATCAATCGGGGAAATTGTTCAACATATTTCCTAATCTCAAAGCCAGGCGCAAACCTACTTCCAATACTAGACCTACGGTTCATAAACAAATTTATAAAGACACAAAAATTCAAAATGACAAGTCTGCAAGAAATCATTCCTCAACTTCAAGAAGACTACATGGCAACTATAGACCTAAAGGATGCATAATTGCACATCCAAATGAACCACAGACACAAGAAATACTTGCGTTTTGTAGTGAACAAAACAAATTATCAATTCAAGGGCCGGCCTTCAGCCAAAAATCCACACCGAGGGTTTTCACAAAATGCGTAGCAGTACATTTTCGAAGACGGGGACTGCATGTGTACCCGTACATAAACGACTGACTAATAAGAGCACACTCATCAAACAAATGCATTACAGATATACAAAAGGTGTTAACTACACTATTCAAACTAGATTTCTCAATAAATACAGAAACATTTTCAACATAGTCAGAACAGGAAAAGACCTTTCAAGGAGCAAGACTCAACTCAGTACAGGCAAAGGCATATCCCTGCAAGAAAAGCATCAATATTGCAGAAAGCTCTCCTGTTCTAGATAGGGTTGGTCTCTGACAGTGAGGACTGTGGGGGAAATCATGGGGAAAATGGCATCATGCATACTGCTCATCCCACATGCAAGGCTACATATGAGACAAAATCCAGGAATGGCTGCAATCCCAATGGTCACAAGCTACAGGGAGTTGGGAGTATCTACTGGTTTTCATGCAAAAAATACAGGAGGAGAGGGCATGGTGTAACAGATCACATTTAACAGCAGAAAGGCCTTTTACACCACCAACTCCAGCAGTGACCATTACTACACACACCTCACATATGGTTCGGGGAGCTCATATGGGCTCACTCAATGTCAGAGGTGTATGGAAGGAACAAGAGGTAGTCCAACATACCAATGTTCTGGAACTAAAAACAGTGTTCCTAGCCTTAAAAGCCTTTCCGAAAGAGCTGTGGGGAAAATCCATATTGGTCCAAACACAATACCACAGCGATGTTCTATATCCGCAAACAAGGAGGAACGCAATCCTTTGTTCTATCAAGACTAGAACAGGAAATCTGGAAGTGGCCACAACAAAGGAAAATCTTTCTCTCAGCAATTCATCTTCCAGGGAAAGACAGTGTCCAAGCAGACAAATTAAGCAGACCAGCTTCATCCTCCCACTAATGGAAACTCAATCAAGCAGTACTCGGATATTCAAACATTTGGGAACACCAGAAATAGATTTGTTCGCAACACAAACAAAGGCAAAATGCCTATACTTCGCGTCCAGACACCCACACCACCAATCCCCGGGGAATGCTCTGTCAATACACTGGTCAGGGAGATCTGCTTACACCTTTCCCCTGATACCTCCGTTATACAGGGTCATCAACAAATGCAAACACAAGATTAAGCTAATACTTATTGCCCCTCAGTGGGCAAGACAAACGTGGTACTCAGGACTAATACAAATGGCACAGGGCAATATCCAGAAATTATCAAAACATCAAGACCTGCTGTCAATGCAAGGGGGGAAGAGTGCTCCATCCAGAACCAGAGTCACTAAATTTGGCAGCATGGCTCCTGAAGACAGAGTTTGGACATGTAGACTTACCAGAAAAGACAATGGCAGTGCTGAGAGGCAAAAAGGTCAACAGCTAGAAAATGTTATATAGAAAAGTCATTTGCAGTGGTGCCAAAAGATGGACCTGTTACAACAAAAAACTAAAAACACTACAGTCCTAAAATACCTTACACATCTACTAGATTGCAAACTTACTTATGCATCATTAAAGGTACATTTAGCAGTAATTGTAGCATACTCAAGAGGCCATATAGGATGAAGCTTCTTTAGTACACCAGTCATAAAAAGTTTCCTGGTGGGAGCAAAGAGAATAGCACCACCCAGGCAAGTGCCAGCATCCACTTGGAACCTTAATCCTGTACAAACACAACTAATGAGAAAACCTTTTGAGCCTCTACACAAGGCTTCACTAAAGATGCTCATTCTGAAAACAGCCTTTCTATTGGCAATAACATAACTTCGCAGAGTTAGTGAACTACAGGCGCTTACAATCCAGGAACCATACCTGCAAGTACAGGGCAGAATAGTCATGCGAACAGATCCTCATTTCCTACCAAAGATGATTGTCAAAATGTCATATAAATCTAACAATTCAAATTCTAAGCTTTTTCCAAGAACTAAAAAAATCAAGCGGAAAGAGCGTTACACACGCTAACCACAAGAGCTGTCACGTACTATATGGAAAGAACAAAAACAAGTAGGAAAACAAAACAATTGTTTGTTTCCTTTCGAGACAACAATCTGGGTAAGTCAGTAACAAAAGGTACAATTGCTAAATGGATTTCACAAACCATTAAAATATGCAACTCAAATGCAAGATTACAGTTAAATGGCAAACCAAAAGTGCACTCTACAAGGAAATAAGCATTGGCACAGCCGATAGGTCTCGCCTATGCAAGAGCTATTGGCATTTCCAATATGTTTTAGCAATGTTGTTCACCAGAGTGGCTGCTATTCAGCATGGCTAAAAGTTAGTAGGGTAATGGAGTGGCGTGTCGTAAAGTGGAGTAGAGTGGAGTGTTATGAAGTGGCATACAGTAGAGTTGAGAGGATTGAAGTGGAGTATCATGGGGTAACATACAGTGTGGACTGGCGTGGAAGGAGTAGAGTGGAAGGGTGTAGAGTTGAGTGGCGTGGAGTGGAGCACAGTGTCCAAGTTGAGTAGAGTGGCATCTGAAAGAGACACGTTAGTGACAGATTCCTTACCTTAGAATATCCCCAGGCGTCAGGCTGGATCCGGAAAGTTTTTGCGTAGCAGTACCCTTGCGCGTCGGTAGGCGGCGTCGTGCGGCTCCGCGTCCGTCGTCGGCGTCGTGATCGCCGGGATGACGTCGCGGGCAGTACTTGGGCGCCGCCCTGCGCGCTGACGTCAGTTCTTCTTTTTCCGCGCCAGTAAGCGCAGATCCGGGAAGAGCAGTGCCCTAGTCACTTTTCGACTATCTTTTTTGGTGAATTTTTTCACTGCTTTTTCAACGAGTCTTCACGACTCCTAAGGTGTCGTAGGGATGCCCGGCTTTAAGCCCTGCGAGGAATGTGGTCGCATGATGTCGATCACGGACCCGCACCTCGAGTGTCTCTTTTGTCTCGGCCGAGACCACGACACGAAGTCGTGTCCTGACTGCCGGAAACTTCATCCTAAGGCTTTGCGAGAGCGGTCTCGAAAGCTCCTCGAAGTCCGGCATTCGGCTCCGCGCCGCACGAAGCCCCGGTCCCGGGAGAGGTCGAGGGGCCGGACGCGGAGTCCCCGCCGGTCGTCGGAATCCAAGTCTTCGCGCTCCTCCGGTAAGTCGAAGCACACGAAGTCTAAGCGGCGTCATCGCTCTAAGACTTCGCCTCGCCGGTCTCGCGACTCGGCTGAGGCCCCTCCCGGCACCGTCCCCGCGGCCCCGGACATGCCTGTGGAGTCGCCCCCGCCATACCCGCCCTTCCCGGGTTCGGGGGCGGATCCGGCCAAAGTGCAGGAATTCCTGTCGGCCATGGCCCTCCTCTTCGGGCCTCAAGGTCCCTCCGGTGCGCCTTCGGGCCCCGCGGGCCCTGATGGGGTTGCTCCGGCGTCGCCGTCGACTCCGGTCCCGGCATCGCCTGTCCCACCAGCCTTCGTCCCGGCCTCGGCTCCGGCCCCGGCCTCGACCCCGGCTCCGGTGGTGCCGCAACCCCCATCGACGCCGGTTGACCTAACCACGCCTCCGCCGACGCCGATGTCCCCGGTGCCGTTTCCGACGCCGTCCGGGGCTCCGGGGCGGCGTCGTTCCCCGGTTCTCCCCGGGTCCGGACATGGAGCCGGACCGGCGTCGCCCGACGCCGGTTCCGGCGCCAATGAGACCTTGGGTCCCTTATGTCCCTCCTCCTCCATATTTTCAACCTGAGGAGGACCAGGAGAGCTGGGAGGGGTCTGAGGACCCTCTCACACAACAGTGCGAGTTTGACCCGGACTGGGTTGAGGAACTTGGGGATGCCAGTGGTCTGGATACCTCCCCTGACTCTGGCATGCTGTCTCCTCCCGTGGCAACGGAGGAGGGGGCTAATTTTGCAACGGTGTTGCGTAGAGCTGCTGGAGCCTTGAATCTCCAGTTGCCTACAGTGGCCGTCAGGACTAACCTCCTGACTGAAGTGCTTCAGCCGGCTGCCTCCTCTTCGGAGCCTGTGCTGCCGTTCAACGATGCACTCACTGACGTTCTTTTGGGTGCCTGGTCCAAACCCACCACAGGGGCTCCTGTGGATAGGAACGTGGCCCGATGCCATCGCCCGGCTCCGGGCGACCCCCTGTTTCTCTCCCAACACCCCACCCCTGAGAGCTTGGTTGTCCAAGCCTCTGCCTCCCAAACCGCCTTCCCTACCGCCCCTCCGGATAGGGAATCCAAGCGCCTGGATCACTTTGGTCAGAAGGCTTTCTCTTCCTCCAGTGCTGGCTTGCGGTCTGTTAATACTGCTTGCCTCTTGGGCCAATACACCCACTCCCTGTGGGATTCGGTGGCGAATGTTTTGCCGCAGTGTTCTGAGGAGGTCCAGACACTGCTTACCCGCGCCATTGCGGAAGGGCGTGATGCGGCTAAATATACCATCCGCTGTGGCCTTGATACCGCCGACTCGCTGGGCAGATCGCTTGCAACGACGGTGGCGCTGCGTCACCACGCCTGGCTGAGAACCACTGGTTTTTCAGGGGATGTCCAGAATACTCTCATGGACATGCCCTTTGATGGAGTCGGTCTTTTTGGTTCGAAGGCAGACCATGCGCTGGAGCGTTTCAAGGACTCACGGGCTACTGCTAAGTCCCTGGGCCTTGCTGTTGTGCGCCCTCCGCTCACGTCTGCTTTTCGCCCCTTTCGTGGCCACGGAAGGGGCGCCCAGTCACGTCCACAGCCCGGCCAACGGCCCGCGCAGCAAGCGCCTTCGCGTGGCCGAGGACGTGGATACCGCCGTGGCGGTTCGGGCAACCAGCGTGCGGGTCAGGCCACCACCTCCAACCCGTCCGCGGCCTCCAAGCCCTCCTAGTCCCTCCTTTCAGGTGCACAGCACGCCAGTCGGGGGCAGGGTCCGCCATCACCTTCACCTCTGGCGTCCCATCACCTCGGACAGGTGGGTCTTGGACATTGTCCGAAGGGGCTACTCCCTCCCCTTCGAGACCACCCCCCAGCCATGCCACCTCAATTCCACCGCATGTCAGGGGATCACTTGGTGCTTCTGCAGAAGGAAGTCACGGCCCTCTTGGCCAAGAGGGCCATCGAGCATGTTCCGACCCCAGAAGTAGGGCGTGGTTGCTACTCCCACTACTTTCTGGTGCCCAAAAAGGACAAGGAGGACATGCGTCCTATCTTGGACCTCCGGAACGTCAATCGCTTCCTCCGGAAGGAGAAGTTCAAGATGCTCACCCTAGCTCAGGTCTTGACTGCCCTCGACCCCGGAGACTGGTTGGTAGCGTTGGACTTGCAGGACGCCTATTTCCACATCCCCGTCCTGCCGGCCCACCGGCGTTAACTTCGGTTCACGGTAGGCCTCGAGCATTTTCAGTTCACCGTGCTCCCCTTTGGCCTTACCAGTGCCCCTCGGGTGTTCACGAAAGTGATGGCGGTGGTCGCAGCTCATCTGCGCCGGGCAGGGGTTTCAGTCTTCCCCTACCTCGACGACTGGCTGTTGAAGGCGGGCTCGTCCCAGGCAGTCGTCTCCCACCTCCAGACTACGGCCGAACTCCTGCACTCGCTGGGGTTCTCCATCAATGTGCCGAAGTCGCATCTGATTCCTTCTCCACAGCTCCTTTTCATCGGAGCAGTTCTGGACACGACGCAGTTTCGGGCCTATCCTCCCGAACGGCGAGTCCGGGATATTCAGGCTATGATTCCGATCTTTCAGCCTTTATCCTGGGTTTCAGTACGGATGACCCTGAGGCTGCTGGGCCTCATGGCCTCCTGCATCCTGCTGGTCAATCATGCCAGATGGCATATGCGGGCTCTGCAGTGGGACCTGAAGTTCCAGTGGGCGCAGCACCAGGGCAACCTGTCCGATCACGTCCAGATCTCGGAGGGGACTGCAACACAGTTGCAGTGGTGGCTCTCGAACCGGCAATGGGTCATGGGCAGATCCCTCTCCCTTCCCCAGCCAGAGCATACAGTTGTGACGGACGCGTCCCTTCTGGGATGGGGCGGTCACATGGGAGAGGCGGAGATCAGAGGCCTCTGGTCTCCGGCGGAGTCCCAGCTCCATATCAACCTTCTGGAGCTCCGGGCGATCCGACTTGCACTCAAGGCATTCCTTCCCTCTGTCAAAGGGACGGTAGTGCAGGTGTTCACCGACAACACCACCGCCATGTGGTACTGCAACAAACAGGGCGGGGTGGGGTCGTGGACCCTTTGTCAGGAGGCTCTGCGCCTCTGGACATGGCTGGAACATCAGGGCATGTTCCTGGTGGTTCAACACCTGGCAGGTTCCCTGAACGCCAGGGCGGACGAACTCAGCCGCAGGTGCATGATGGATCACGAATGGCGTCTTCACTCGGAAGTGACTCTTTCTACAGTGGGGAGAGCCTTGGTTAGATCTATTCGCCACCGAAGAGAACGCGCAATGTCATCAGTTCTGCGCGTTGGAATTTCCAAGGCGGCACTCGCTCGGCGACGCTTTTCGTCACGAGTGGAGTTGCGGTCTGTTGTACGCCTTTCCGCCTATACCACTTCTACCCAGAGTGTTGAAGAAGATTCGGCACGACCGGGCCCAAGTCATTCTTGTGGCTCCGGACTGGGCTCGAAGAGTTTGGTATCCCGAGCTACTCAGTATGAGCGTAGATCCCCCGATCCGTCTGCCTCTTCGGGAGGATCTTCTGTCGCAGCAGCAGGGGACGGTCCTCCACCCGAACCTGTCCAGTCTACACCTGCTTGCGTGGAGATTGAGCGGCGGCAGTTGATTCCTTTCGACTTGCCTCCCGAAGTTTGTGATGTGATTCTGGCAGCCAGGCGTCCCTCCACTAAGGTGGTATACGCCTGCAGGTGGAACAAATTTATGGCATGGTGCACAGCAAAGGCTGTGAACCCCCTTTCTGCCCCTCTTTCTGAGGTCCTTCTGTTCCTTCTTTCTCTGGCCCAACAGGGTTCTGCCCTGGGTACCATCAAGGGTTATCTCTGTGCTATCTCGGCCTTCCTCAGGAACCTGATCAGCCCTCCCTTTTCAAGTCCCCTGTTGTTAACAGGTTCTTAAAAGGCATTACACACCTCTTTCCTCCTGTTCCATTTGTGATGCCTCAGTGGGACTTGAACTTGGTTCTTACCTTTTTAATGTGCGCTCCCTTTGAGCCTCTGCATAACTGTCCTCTTCGTCTTCTAACTCTAAAGACAGCCTTCCTGGTGGCCATCACCTCCGCTCGGCGGGTGAGTGAGCTCCAGGCTTTATCTTGCAAACCTCCCTTTCTGTCTGTTCATCCAGACAAGGTTGTTCTTCGGACGCGTCCGTCCTTCTTGCCAAAGGTGGTTACTGCTTTTCACATTGGGGGATACCATCACTTTGCCTACCTTCTTTCCGCCTCCGCATCCTTCCAGAGAGGAAGAGAGGCTCCACCGTCTGGACCCAAAACGTGCGCTCTCCTTCTATATCGACCGCACAAAACACTTCCGGGTGGATGACCAGCTCTTTGTTGCCTACGTGGGCGCCAAAAAAGGTCGGGCGGTGCACAAACGAACCATCTCCCGCTGGGTTACCTTGTGCATCAAGACCTGCTATTCTTTGGCTAAAAAGGAACCTCCTGTTGGGCTGCGTGCCCATTCCACCAGGGCAACGGCTGCTACCACGGCCTTGGGCCGCGGTGTTCCCCTGCCGGTTATTTGTCAGGCAGCTACGTGGGCCTCGCTGCACACGTTTACAAAGCATTACTGCCTTGACAGTCAGGTCCGTAGGGACGGCTTCTTTGGCCGTTCTGTCCTCCAGGACTTCCTTGTCTGATCTTTGTTCGCAGACCCACCACCGGGGTTGGTATTGCTGGGGTATCTATTCTAAGGTAAGGAATCTGTCACTAACGTGTCTCTTTCAGATGCACAAGTTACTAACTTGTGTAACGATATATCTGTAAGAGACAGTAGTTAGTGACAGATTCCTACCGCCCCACCCATCCTCCCCGTTCTGCGAACTGATTTCTAGGGTTAAGGACATCCCTTTCAGGGCCCTAGTATTTTTCAGACACCTATGTCAGCTTCTTGCATGGCTCTGCGTTCCTGGCGCGGAAAGTCGTGTACAGAACTGACGTCAGCGCGCAGGGGCGGCGTCTAAGTACTGCCCGCGACGTCATCCCGGCGATCACGACGCCGACGACGGACGCGGAGCCGCACGACGCCGCCTACCGACGCGCAAGGGTACTGCTACGCAAAAACTTTCCGGATCCAGCCTGACGCCTGGGGATATTCTAAGGTAAGGAATCTGTCACTAACTACTGTCTCTTACAGATATATCGTTACACAAGTTAGTAACTTGTGCATTGAGTGGAGTGGCATAGAGTGTTGAGTGATGTAGAGCGGTGTGGAGTGGTGTAGAGTGGAGTGTTGTATAATAGTGGTGTAGAGTGGAGTGGTGTGGAGTTGTGTGTCTTAGTATAGAGTGGAGTAAAGTGGCATGGAGTGGCATAGAGGGAGTTGCATAGAGCGTCATCAAGTGGAGTAGAGTGTCAGTGGAGCGGAGGTTAATGGAGTAGAGCATCATAGAGTGGAGTAGAGCGATCCTAGAGTGGCATAGCATAAAGTACAGCAGTGCAGAGTAGATTGGCGTAGTGTGCAGTGGCGTAGAGTGCATTGATTTTGAGTGAAGTGGTGTAGAGTGCATAGGCGTAAAGTGCAGTGACATAGAGTAGCGTAGAATGCAGTGGCATAGAGCGGTGCAGAGTAGATTGCAGTGGCATGGAGTGGTGCAGGGTAGAGTGCAGAGGTGTAGAGTAGAGTGCAGGGGCGTAGTGTAGTCGTGTAGAGTGCAGAGGTGTAGAGTAGAGTGCAGTCATGCAGAGTAGAGTGTCAAAGTACAGGGTCCTAGAGTTGTGCAGAGAGCGGTGACGTAGAGTACAGTTGTGCAGGCTAGAATAATAAAGTGCAGTGGCGTAGTGGGCAATAGAGTAGAATGTTGTAGAGTATAGTGGAGTAAAGTGCAGCGGTGCAAAGTAGTTGACGTAGGTGCATTGGCATAGAGTGCAGTGGTTTTGAGTAAAGTGGCATAGCATAAACTTCAGTGGCGTCGAGTGGATTAGAGTGCAGTGGCATAGAGTAGATAGTTTCAGAGAAGAGTGGTGCATGGTAGAGTATAGTGGTGCAGGGTAGAGCACAGTGGCATAGAGCACAGTAGGGTAGCACAGCATTGATTTGAGTGTAGTACAGTGGCATATTGTACAGTGGCGTAGAGTAGGTTGTTACAGAGTAGAGTCAAGTGGACTGGAGTGCTGCAGAGTAGAGTGGAGTGCTGCGGGGTAGATTGGAGTGGTAAAGAGTAGTGGAGTGCACTGGTGCACAGTAGATTAGAGTGGCGTGGAGTGCATTGGCTTAGAGTGCAGTAAAGTGGTGCAGAGTAGAGTGCAGTGGCATAAAGTAAAGTGACGCAGAGTAGAGTGGCATAGAGTTCAATGGCAGAGTATGCAGTGCTGCAGAGTAGAGTGAGGTGGTGTAGAGTCCAGTGGCATAGAGTGATGCAGAGTAAATTGACAGAGTGCAATGGTGTAAAGTGCAGTGTCCTATATTATAGTGGCGTACAGTGCAGTGGTACAGAGTAGATTGGTATAGAGTAGAGTGGCGTATAGAGTATTGGTTTTGAGTAAAGTGGTGTAGAGCGCATTAATGGATGCAGAGTGCAGCGGTATAATATTGAGTGGCATAGAGTGGATTGGTACAGAGTGTAATAGAGTGGCATAGAGTTGATTGTTTCAGAGTAGAGTGAAGTGGCATAGAGTGCAGTGGTATAGAGTAGAGTGCAATAGTGCAGAGTAGATTTGACTGGCTTAGAGTGGATTGGCGTAGAGTGGAGCAATGCAGAGTTGAGTGGCGGAGAGAGTAATGTTGCAGAGTAAAGTGATGTAGAGTGAAGTGGCGTGGAGTGGTGCAGAGTAGTGTGGAGGGGTGCATGGTAGAGTGCAGTGACATAAGAGTGGAGTGATGCAGTGGTATAAAGTTCATTGGCATAGAGTAGAGTGGTGCAGTAGAGTAGAGTGCAGTCATGCAGAGAAGAGTCGTAGAGTGCAGTAGAGAGCGGTGACAGAGTACAGTGGTGCAGAGTAGAATACAGTGGCGTAGAGTGCAGTGACGTGGAGCGCAATGGTGTAGAGTGACATAGCTTGCAGTGGCATAGAATGGACTGGTATAGAGTAGAATGTTGTAGAGTATAGTGGTATAAAGTGTAGTGGTATAAACTAGTTGGCATAGGTACAGTGGTGTATAATGTAAAGTGTAGTGGTTTAACGT
This sequence comes from Calotriton arnoldi, assembly GCA_963921515.1. Classification (NCBI taxonomy): domain Eukaryota; kingdom Metazoa; phylum Chordata; class Amphibia; order Caudata; family Salamandridae; genus Calotriton; species Calotriton arnoldi. The sequence continues at coordinate 1,046,564 of CAWUFW010005249.1, read as the reverse complement.
AGAGTGCAGTGCCGTAGAGTGGTTCAGCATAGAGTGCAGTGCCGTAGAGTGCAGTTGCGTAGAGTAGATTGTTTCAGAGTAGAGTGAAGTGGTGCAGGATAGAGTATAGTGGTGCAGGGTAGAGTACAGTAGCATAGAGTAATGGCATAGAGTGCAGTGGCACTGAGTAGAGTGGTGCAGTGTTAATTGCAGTGGCGTAGAGTGGAGGAGTGGCAAAGGGCAGTGGCGCACAGTATTTTGTTTCAAAGTAGAGTGAAGTGGCGTAGAGTGAAGTGGTATAGAGTAGTGGTGTATAGAGTGTTGTGGTGTAGAATACAGTGGTTCATAGTAGAGTGGGAAAGAGTGCACTGGCGTAGAGTGGTGCAGAGTACAGAGGTGTGAAGTGGCATAGAGTGCAGTGGTGCACAGTAGATTAGAGTGGTGCAGAGTAGAGTGCAGTGGCGCAGAGTCCAATAGAGTGGCGTAGACTACAGTGGCAGAGTAGATTGTTTCAGAGAAAGGTGAAATGGCGTAGAGTGCAGTGGTGTAGTGTGTCGTGGAGGGCAGGGGTGCAGAGTACATTAGAGTGACTTAGAGTAGATTTTCTTAGAGTTTAGTGGCATAGAGTGGCAGAGTGCAGTGTTGCAGAGTACACGATCGTAGAGTGCAGTGGTGTATAGTAGAGTGGCATTGAGTGCATTGCCGTAAAGTCCAGTGGCGTAGAGTGCAGTGGCACAGAGTAGAGTGACTTATAGTCCAGTGGCACAGAGTAGAGTGACATAGATTGCAGTGGCGCAGAGTAGAATAGAGTGGCATTGAATGATTTGGTGTAGAGTACATTGGTTTTGAGTAAAGTAGTGTAGAGTGAATTGGCATAGAGTGCAGTGTTGCAGAATAGGATGGCATACATTGGTGTAGAGTGCAATGATTACTAGTAAAGTAGTGTGGGGTAGAGTTCATTGGCATAGAGTGGAGTGGTGTAGAGTACAGAGGCATGGAGTGGTGCAGAGGAGAGTGCATTGACACAGTGTGGAGTGGCGTAGTGTGGAGTGGTGCAGAGTAGAGCACAGTGGAGTGGGGTAACGTGGGTATGCATGGTATGGTAGCTTACTGCCATTACAGACAACACATCTGCAGTTGAAATGACCATTACATTTGCACTCACATACAGTTTTACTGATAAACGTTTACAGGGCACAAATGATAATGTGGGGAAAATGTCATCACCCAATGTATTGATTTGATCGTCAGCACAGTTCATTTACAGACATTTAAATTTTGTTGTGTGCTAGAAAAAAAATATCTGTACAGCCTTCCTCAAGCAAAAGCCCACTAGCCAGCATGATTATCACATAAATCGTCTCTTTGAAGTCCGAGAAAGAAAAATAAACGCCAATGCCCCTTGAAGACGCAGCCTGACATTAATGCACAGCAAATGTGACAAAATAAGAAAAAGAATTAAAGGGCTGTTTACAGAAAGTGAGTTTGTGTAAGAATACAGTAAACAGGGTTTAGGCAACGGGAGGGATGAACCCGAGCTGGACAGCCTAAAGCAAATAAAGCCAGCAAATGGAAAGACAGAAAATGTGAGTTTACAAACCACAAAGCCAGTGGTAAGCCACAGGAAAAATGGATTTCCAGGTCAACTTTCTGAATGTCCCCAAGATGTATTTTGCAAACCAGACAGCTGTGCGGTCTGGTAGGCTGCAACTTTAAAAGGAGCAACCATTGCCTTTCTAGCAAATATACCCTTACAGGACATTTGTATGGCGCAGCTACTTGGTCATCAGTCCACATGTTTACTAAACATTATTGCATAGACATTCAAATGAACACAGAAGCTCAAGTGAAACAAAGTGGTAAAACATCTATCTACTAACATAAAATAACATAAAGGGGTGCATACACATGCAGTCAAGGCTAAAGACGTAGAGACCAGGCACAAAGTGTGAAATGGTATTCTCTGTTATGTTAACTTTCCAATTACAGTGTGTATATTCAAACAGGACGTTAAAATACAAGTGAATTATTGAGTTAACACTATTGCCTGCTTAAACTGCACACTACTCGCCATTCGTTTCCAGACAGATGATTGAGAGGCCGTGGGGTCGGAGTGAATTTCTTACATATTTATTTTGCCGCATGTAGAGCTTCACACATATTGGAAAGAAACTTACATACAATAAAAAAAGTTGCTGGCATACGGCATTTGAAAGAACTTTAGATATCTAATCATTGATGAGGCACCCCCAAAGCTGAAGAAAGTTCTGAAACAAGATAGACCTTTGCCCTCACTCGTGGTAACAACTGCAAAGTTAGATGTAGCAGGTCATTAGTGAATTACCAATATGTTGACGTTGATAAGTAAGATTTGAAACTCCCTTGCCATGGGAAATACCACACACTCCCTTCAACAGAATTTGGAACCCCTTAGGGCAATTTGGTAGCCATTGGTAGCCTACTGAATTATCACTCCCAGACTAAGATGCATAAATCTACAATTTTACAAATGATTCTTTTATGGAAGCATAGAAGTAAAATGACCCGCCTGTGTCACAACAACAGACACGGAATTTAAGGTTTTGCTTTCCTCTGGTAGGATGATGCTTTGCACATAATTTGGATTCGATATTTTATATGTACTACTTCTGTTTCTTTAAGGACAACATATTTGCATATGGTAAATAGAAAAAAGAGAATAGCATGAGAATTTATTTTGATGACACTTAATAAACACATTTTAAAGAAGCAAGTAAAACACATTCTTACCGTTTGTTTTATTTCACTGACAGTTTGAGCTGCTTTTTATTTTATCCATGAGAAATTTTGATTCAAAGCACTATATGAAAAACGATCAGTACAAGTGAACCTCTATATTGTTTTTCCAATAATGGGAAATGGGTTTCCGCCTAACAACCTACATTTATCATTTTTTCAATTGCTTTGCAAACTTATTATGATGTCTCCTTGGCTCACCAAGTAAAAGCCTACCTTTAAAACATAAGAATTGGCAGAGCCTGTAGGTCTCACCTTGTTGACCCATTGGGTTTGTTGATGCCCTTCAGCATTGGCAAAAAAAATGTAAAGTTGCAATAAAACAGTCGCTGCTGCTGGTAGCGTCATTCTGTACAGATATGCATGCATGGTGATGTATGTGTGCACCTACAGAATGAGACGGTGCCATTTTTTAAAATGTATTTAATGATCTAAGGTGGGGAGCATCACTAAGATCAGTAAATAAAAAATAATAATTTAATTTGCTCGAAACATATTTTCAGATAGCATAATAGCCTGGAGCAAATGGCAGCGTCTTGGCCCTTCAAAATATGTAAATTGAAAAACAATATTTAAATGACTGTGAAGGGTGGAGGAGTGGGTGTTTGGGAGGGGCGCTTGAGCAATGGGGAGTAGATGAGGGTGAGCAAGTAACAGCTCAGCTTCAAATAGCAGCTGCCGGACCCTCCAATAAAGTAAAATAAATATCTGGAAGAAACACGTTAGTGATAGATTCCTTACCTTAGAATTACCCCCAGGCGTCAGACTGGATCCGGAAAGTTTTCGTCAGCAGTACCCCTGCGCGTCGGAAGGTGGTGTCGTGCGGCTCCGCGTCCGTCGTTGGCGTCGTGGTCGCTGAGATGACGTCGCGGCAGCTACTTAGACGCCGCCCTTGCGTGCTGACGTCAGTTCTTTCTTTTTCCGCGCCAGCAAGCGCAGATCCGGAGAGAGCGGTACCCCCAGTCATTTTTTGACTGAGTTTTTGAGGCTTTTTGTCTCTATATTTTTCGAGTCGATCAACTCCTGGTGCCGTAGGGATGCCCGACTTCAAGTCCTGCGAGGAATGTCATCGCATGATGTCGATGACGGACCCCCACCGCGTGTCTCTCTACTGCCTGGGGCGCGACCCCGACCCCAAGTCGTGCCCCGACTGCTGGGCCATGGCGCCGAAGACTTTGCGGGAGCGGTCCCGAAAGTTGCTTGAAGTCCGGCATTCGGCTCCCCGCCGCTCAAGGTCCCGGTCCCGTGGGAGGTCGAGGGACCGGTCGCGGAGCCAGCACCATCGTTCGTCGGGATCAAAGTCTTCGCACTCTGGGTCAGGTAAGACGAAGCACTCTAAGAAGTCGAAGAAGCGCCGTCACTCTCCGACTTCCCGTCGCGGCTGAGGGTGCGGGTGGTGCCACCCCCGCGGCTCCGGCGCAGCCTACGCAGTCGCCGTCGGCCTACCCGCCCTTCCCGGGTCCGTCGGCGACTCCGGCCCAGCTGCAGGAATTTCTGTCAGCCATGGCTCGCCTCTTTGGGCCGTCGGGTCCCGCCGGTACGCCTTCGGGCCCCGCAGGCCCGACTGGGGGTCCTTGCCTTCCACTGCCGACGGCTCCGGCATCGCTGTCTGCTCCGGCGCCGCAGGCCACCCATGGATCCAGGCCTGGATCCCGGTCGACGCCGGTTGACCTCGTAACACCTCCACCGACGTCGACCCCTCCGGCACCACTTCCGACGTCACCCGTCCCGCTGGACGACGTCGTACCCGGTATCAGCCCCGAAGTGGACACGGTGCCGGAATGGCGACACTCGACGCCGATTCCGACGCCGATGGGACCCTTCTATCCCTTTGTCCATCCTCCTTATTTTCAGCCTGTTAATCAGCCTTCGGAGGAAGGGGAGGACTGGGAGGGGTCTGAGGACCCTCTCACCGCACAGTGTGAGTTAGACCCGGACTGGGCAGAGGAACTGGGGAATGCCAGTGGTCTTGACACCTCTCTTGACTTTGGCATGCTCACTCCTCCTACCGTGGCTACGGAGGAAGGGTGCAAGTTACGCCGTGGTGTTGCGTAGGGCGGCCGAGGCCCTCCACCTCAAGCTCCCTACAGTGGCCGTCAGGACTAACCTCCTGACAAGTGCTTCAGCCGGCAGCTACCTCTGCGGAGCCACTGCTGGCTTTTAATGATGCACTTTCGGATGTTCTTTTGGGCACCTGGTCCAGGCCCACCACAGGGGCTCCTGTGGATAGGAACGTGTCCCGACGCCATTGCCCAGCCCTGGGCGACCCCCTTTTCCTCTCCCAACACCCCACCCCTGAGAGCTTGGTTGTCCAAGCCTCTGCGTCCCCTAGCGCATTCCCTATCGCACCTCCGGATAGGGAATCCAGGAAACGAACAATTTGGGAAGAAGATTTTCACTTCCACCAGTTCAGGGCTGCGGTCTGTGAACACTGCATGCCTCTTGGGCCGTTATTCCCACTCTCTGTGAGATACAGTGGCGCAAGTGCTGCCTCAGTGTTCGGAGGAGGCCCGGACAGTGCTCTCTCAGGCTATTGCTGAAGGGAGAGATGCGGCAATGTTCACTATTCGATGTGGCCTTGACACCGCCGACTCGCTGGGCAGGGCGATTTTCACGACAGTGGCACTCCGTCGCCACGCCTGGCTGAGGACTACTGGTTTCTCGGGGGATGTCCAGAACACCCTGATGGACATGCCCTTTGATGGCATTCGCCTTTTTGGCAACAAGGCAGATAGTGCAATGGAGCGCTTTAAGGACTCGCGGACTACGGCCAAGTCCCTGGGCCTTTCCGCCACGCGCCCTCCTCCGCCTTCTGCTCTTCGCTCCTTTCGTGGCCACGGAAGGGGCGCCCCGAGACGTTCGCTTCAGAGCCACAGGCCTGCGCAGCAACAGTCTCAGCGCGGACGTGGGACCCGCCGAGGCGGGTCAGGGGGCCAGCGGGCGGTTCAGTCCACCTCCACCCCGGCCACCACTGCCTCCAAACCTTCCTAGTCCAATCTTTCAGGCCCATCAAACGCCAGGGGGCAGCAGGATTCGCCATCACCTCTCCCACTGGCGCACCATCACTTCAGACAGGTGGGTTTTACAAATAGTCCCAAGGGGCTACTCCCTCCCCTTCGAGACTACCCCTCCAGCCATGCCACCCCAGTACCACCGCATGTCGGGGGATCACTTGGCACTTCTTCAACAGGAAGTCGAGGCCCTCTTGGCCAAGGGGGCCATCGAGCGCGTTCCTGCGCCAGAAGTAGGACATGGTTGTTATTCCCACTACTTTCTGGTACCCAAGAAGGACAAGGGCCTGCGTCCTATCTTGGACCTCAGGGACGTCAATCACTTCCTCCAGAAGGAGAAGTTCAAGATGTTAACTCTGGCTCAGGTCTTGTCTGCCCTGGAGACCGGATGGTAGCGTTGGACCTGCAGGACGCATATTTCCACATTCCCGTCCTGCCGGCCCACCGGGGTTAACTGCGGTTTACGGTAGGCCACGAGCACTTTCAGTTTACCGTGCTCCCCTTTGGCCTTACCAGCGCCCCTCGGGTGTTCACGAAAGTGATGGCGGTGGTCGCAGATCAGGGGTTCCAGTCTTCCCCTATCTCGACGACTGGCTGTTGAAGGCGGGCTCGCCCCAGGCTGTCTTCTCCCACCTCCAGACTACGGCCGACCTCCTGCATTCGCTGGGGTTCTCCATCAACGTGCCGAAGTCGCACCTGATTCCCTCTCAGAAGCTCCTCTTAATCGGAGCGGTTCTGGATACGACGCACTTTCGGGTCTATCCTCCCGAACGGCGAGTCCAGGATATTCAGGCTATGATTCCGATCTTTCAGCCTCTATCCTGGGTTTCGGTCAGGATGACCCTGAGGCTGCTGGGCCTCATGGCCTCCTGCATCCTGCTGGTCGATCATGCCAGATGGCATATGCGGGCTCTGCAGTGGGACCTGAAGTTCCAGTGGGCGCAGCATCAGGGGAACCTGTCCGATTACATCCAGATCTCGGAGGGCACTGCCCAACAGCTGCAGTGGTGGCTCACGAACCGGCATTGGGTCAATGGCAGATCCCTCTCCCTTCCCCAACCGGAGCACACAGTGGTGACGGATGCGTCCCTCCTGGGATGGGGCGGCCACATGGGAGAGGCGGAGATTTGAGGCCTCTGGTCTCCGGCGGAGTCCAGGCTCCATATTAACCTTCTGGAGCTTCAGGCGATCCGACTTGCACTGAAGGCATTCCTTCCCTCTGTCAAGGGGAGAGTAGTGCAGGTGTTCACAAACAACACCACCGCCATGTGGTACTGCAATAAACAGGGCGAGGTGGGGTCGTGGACCCTATGTCAGGAGGCTCTGCGCCTCTGGACATGGCTGGAACATCAGGGCATTTCCCTGGTGGTTCAACACCTGGCAGGTTCACTGAACGCCAGGGCGCACGAACTCAGCCGCAGGTGCATGATGGATCACGAATGGCGTCTTCACTCGGACGTGGCGCAAGGTCTCTTTCAACAGTGGGGAGAGCCTTGGTTAGATCTATTCGCCACCGAAGAGAACGCGCAATGTCAGCAATTCTGCGCGTTGGAATTTCCAAGACGGCACTCGCTCAGCGACGCTTTTCGTCGCGAGTGGAGTTGCGGTCTGTTGTACGCCTTTCCGCCTATACCACTTCTGCCCAGAGTGCTGAAGAAGATCAGGCGCGACCGGGCCCAAGTCATTCTTGTGGCTCCGGAATGGGCTAGAAGAGATTGGTATCCCGAGCTACTCAGTATGACCATCGATCCCCCGATCCGACTGTCTCTTCGGGAGGATCTTCTGTCGCAGCAGCAGGGGACGGTCCTCCACCCGAACCTGTTCAGTCTCCACCTCTTTGCGTGGAGATTCAGCGGCGGCAGTTGATTCCTTTCGACTTGCCTCCTGAAGTCTGTGATGTCATTCTGGCAGCCAGGCGTCCCTCCACTAACTTGGTATACGCCTGCAGGTGGAACAAGTTTGTGGCATGGTGCACAGCAAAGACTGTGGATCCCCTTTCTGCCCCTCTTTCTGAGTTCCTACTGTTCCTTCTTTCTTTGGCCCAGCAGGGCTCTGCTCTGGGCACTATCAAGGGCTACCTTTCTGCTATTTCGGCCTTTCTCAGGCTCCCTGATCAGCCCTCTCTTTTCAAGTCCCCTGTTAACAGATTCCTTAAAGGCATTTCTCACCTTTTTCCTCCTGTTCCCTTTGTGATGCCACAGTGGGACTTGAACCTGGTTCTCACATACTTAATGTGCGCTCCCTTTGAGCCTCTTCACAACTGTCCTCTTCGTTTGTTAACTCTGAAGACTGCTTTCCTGGTTGCCATCACCTCTGCTAGGAGAGTGAGTGAGCTCCAGGCTCTTTCTTGTAAACCTCCTTTTCTGTCTGTCCATCCGGACAAGGTTGTCATCAGGACACGTCCATCCTTTCTGCCGAAGGTTGTTACTGCCTTTCACATCGGGCAGACCATCACTTTGCCCACCTTTCTGCATCCTTCCAGAGAGGAAGAGAGGCTCCACCGTCTGGACCCAAAACGTGGACTCTCATTTTACCTGAGTCGCACACAACAGTTCCGGGTGGATAACCAGCTCTTTGTTGGCTACGTTGGCGCCAAGAAAGGTCGGGCCGTTCACAAGCGGACTATCTCCCGATGGGTCATCTTGTGTATTAAAGCCTGTTATTCTCTGGCAAAGAAGGAGCCTCCGTTGGGGCTGCGCGCCCATTCTACCAGGGCGACGGCTGCCACTAAGGCGTTGGGACGTGGTGTCCCCTTACAAGACATCTGTCAGGCAGCTACGTGGGCCTCGCTGCACACTTTTACTAAGCATTATTGCCTGGACAGCCAAGTCCGGAGAGACCGCTTCTTTGGCCATTCTGTTCTCCGGGACTTTCTGGTGTGATCTTGTTTCGCAGACCCACCACCGGGGTTGGTATTGCTGGGGTATCTATTCTAAGGTAAGGAATCTATCACTAACGTGTTTCTTTCAGATGCACAAGTTACTTCCCTTCGGTAGCGATATATCTGTAAGAAGCATTAGTTAGTGATGGATTCCTTACCGTCCCACCCATCCTCCCCGTTCTGCGAACTGATTTCTAGGGTTAAGGTCATCCCTTTCAGGGCCCTAGTTTCAATGCACCAGTGGTCAGTATCTTGCATGGCTCTGCGTTCCTGGCGCGGAACGTCGTGTACAGAACTGACGTCCGCGCACGACGGCGGCGTCTAAGTAGCTGCCGCGACGTCATCTCGGCGACCACGACGCCAACGACGGACGCGGAGTCGCACGACACCACCTTCCGACACGCAGGGGTACTGCTGACAAACTTTCCGGATCCAGTCTGACGCCTGGGGGTAATGCTAAGGTAAGGAATCTATCACTAACTAATGTTTCTTACAGATATATCGTTACCGAAGGTAAGTAACTTGTGCACCACATTTATTTCACGGAACGTTCTGGTTACGAGAGCAATGGAGCGGGGTAGGTATTGGCAAAGGGGCGTGGGTAGTAGCTCACGAATGACAGCAAGAAACACTTGCACGCTCATGGAGATCTTGCTGAAAACGAAAAAAGTAGTTCTCTTAATGTGGGCAGGGAAAGGCTACAAGTTGGAAAATAGGCTGTGCTCCAGGAGGAGGGACAAACACAAGAAGGCAAGCTTTCAAATAAGAAGTAAGCAAATGAGACTGGCAATCAAGCAGATCTAAAGTAAGCACTGAACGTTTGCTTCCAACAGTGGGTCAACGTCCTTTTACCTGCTAGCAGGATATGTGTGATTAATCTTCCCATGTGTGACTGTTTTGGGTAAACTCTATCCTCCCCTGGATATCCCAACAACAGTATTATTCTGTATCGAGTGATATGTCTATGAACCTTGTATCCATTATGAAACATAATAAGGATGCCCAATATGGCTCAATCTGAGCACAGTACCCCCAGATATACACCATCATGCTGCTCATATGACAGTCCCTCCAACACACATCACAGCCCCGAACATAGCCTTAAGTTTGACCAGAGTCTGATACCTGCTAATCTGATAGAGACATCTAGCCACAGATTCCTTACCTTTGAATTTCACAGGCAATAGACTGGATCTGGAAGATTTTTGCGTGAGCAGTACACCAGTGCGACTGTAGGTGGTGTCGATCGGCTCTGCGCAGCGACGTCTGCGTCACCTATATATGCGCCACCAAACGCGCTGACTTCAGTTCTTTTCTTTCCGCACCATTTAAGGCTAATCCGGAGAAAAGGCTACCCCTCTGTTGGTTGTCAAAATTTGTTCGACGTTTTGTTGAGTTTTTTTTTGAGGAATTCTTCTTCCTCAAAAAAGTTGAGTCGAGGATGTCTTTGAAAAAGACAGGGTTTGAACCATGTGGCGCCTGTCATCGCACCATGTCGGTTACGGATCCACACCTCGTGTGTCTGTGGTGTCTCGAGCGCGACCACGGCTCCAAGTCATGCTCTGACTGCCGGACCATGACACCGAAGGCTTTGAGGGAGCGGTCCCTGAAGCTGTTAGCAGCCTGGGAGTCTACTATACGGAGATCTCGGTCCAGATGGAGAGGGCGTCGCAGGACCTCTCCAGGAGCCACAAGTCTTCTTCCTCCTATGCAGGTCATCGGGACATTCGGAGAAGAAGCATAAGAAGATAAGAAGACGAAGCGTACTTCGACTTCCCTTAATCCGTCGCCCGAATTGACAAAGGAGCATCGACGTTCGAGGCACGGTTCTTCTGAATAGTTGCCAGGGCCGACTTCGAGCTTCCCACCTTTCCAAGGAGCCGTAGCAACCCCCGCTCAAGTGATTTCTTTTTACGGAGCCATGCTGAGTGTATTTGAGCGGCCCGAACCCTCCGGTGTGCCTTCAGACCCCACAGGGTCGGAGAAGGCCCCATCTGGTTGCACGCTGGCTGCTCCGGCCCGGCTCTGATGGGCCCCCAGGGATCCGGTCATGGATCCAGACCGGCTCCGGTCATGCCACCACAACCGTCCCTGACGCCAATGCTCTTTACGCCGCCGGCGCCAGTCCCATTCTGAAACTCAACGGCACGGAGTCACGTCGACCAATGCTGGTGCCAACAGGACCCCCACATGCTAGGTCGGAGTCTGAGCCCCTATTCTAAAGGGCTAGGCATGAGGGGAGAATGGGAGGGGTCACTGGACCCTTTAGAATACCAGTTAGAAAGAAGTTCAGGGTATGGACTGGAGTGAGGAACTCGGTGATGCTAATGGTCTGGACACATCCCCAGATACTGGTATACTTTCTCCCCCTACCATGGCTACGGAGGAGGGAAAGTCGTATTCCATGGTGGTGAAGAGGGCAGCTGAGGTCCTGCATTTCAAGTTGCTCTTGGTGGCAGTCAAGACTAACATCTTGACGCAAGTGCTACAACTGGGAGCTTTCCCTTCCGAACCCCTGCTCCCTTTTAATGAAGCACTGACAGATGTCCTACTGGGAACCTGGTCCAAGCCAAGCACAACCCCAGGACAATTGCCCGCCAACATCGACCCGCACCTGCGGACCCAAACTTCCTCACCCAACACCCCTCCCTGAGAGCTTGGTGGTCCAAGCCCCTACATCCCAAGGCGCATTCCCTGCTGCACCCCTGGACAGGGAATCCAAGAGGCTGGATAACTTGGGGATGATGCTTTCTTCCACCAGCTTTGCATTGCGGTCAGTGAACACCGCACGCTTATTTGGCCGCTACTACCACAGTCTGAGGTACACAGTTGCGCAAATGCTGCTGTAGGTTCCGGAGGAGGCCTGGGACGTTCTCTCCCAAGTGGTCAAAGACAGAAGAGATGCAGCGAAGTTCACCATTAGGTGTGGTTTGGATATGACCGACTCGCTGGACAGAGCGGTTCTGTCGACGGTGGCACTTAGACGCCAGGCCTAGCTGAGAATGTCTGGCTTTTCAGGGGATGTCCATTCTTCTCTCATGGACATGCCCTTTTATGGCAGCCGTCTCTTTGGAGATAAGGCAGACTCAGCGCTGGAGCGCTTTAAGGACTCGCGGGCTACGGCCAAGTCCTTGGGTCTCCCAGTTGCCCTGTGTCAACCCCAGTCTGCCTATCGCCCCGTTTATGGCTATGGAGGGGGTTTTCAACTGAGCCAACTATATTCCAGCCACCACCCCAAGCAAGCTTCCCAGACTGCACGGGGGTGAGGACGTGGTTCATATCGACCTCATGGGTCAGGTAGCCAAAGGTCTGCCACAACTACCAATCCCCCTGCAGCCTCCAAGCCCTCCTAATCTTGCCCTACAAGATCATGGGAGTCAGTTGGTTGCAGAATCCGCCATCCTCTCCACCAATGGCAGTTCATGACATCAGACAGGTGGGTCTTACAGATCATTCGGAGGGGCTACTCCCTTCCCTTTGAATCCTCCCCTTCCTCTCTGCCTCCATCTCATGATCGGCTGACACAGAATCATTTGTCCTTGCTAGCCGAGGAAGTCACTTCTCTCTTGGCCAAGGGAGACATAGAGAGGGTTCCTGTGTCAGAAGTAGGCAGTGGTTGTTATTCTGGTCCCCAAAAAGAACAAAGGGACTCCCCCTATCTTAGATCTGAGCACCCTCAACCTCTTCCTCAAAAAGGAGAAGTGCAAGATGCTCGCATTGGCTCAGGTTTTGTCTGCCCTGGACCCAGGAGACTGGATGGTAGCGTTGGACTTGCAGGGCGCCTATTTTCACCCCCCCCCCATCCTGCCTTCCCATCGGTGTTACCTGCGGTTTATGGTACACCATGAGCACTTTCAATTCACTGTGCTACCTTTTGGTCTAACCAGCGCCTCTCAGGTGTTCTCCAAGGCGATGGCGGTGATTGCAGCTCATCTGTGGAGATCAGGGGTGCCAGTAGTCCCCTATCTCGACGACTTGACTGTTGAAGGCGGACTCGCCCCAGGCTGTCATCTTCCACCTCCAGACTACGGCAAACCTCTGTGTGCTTGTTGGGGTTCACTATCAATATGCCGAAGTCACACCTGACTCCCTCTCAGACGCTCCCTTTCATCAGAACTGTTCTGGACACAGTGCAGTTTCGGACTTATCCTCCAGAGCAGCGAGTCAGGGATATTCAGGCTATGATACCGATGTTTCAGCCTTGATTCTGTATTTCGGTGAGAATGACTGAGGCTGCTGGGCCTCATGGCATCCTGCATCCTGCCAGTGACACATGCCAGATGGCATATGCGGGCTCTGCAGTGGGACCTTAAGTTCAGTGGGCGCAGCATCAGGGGAATCTCTCCGACATAGTCCAGATCTCAGAGGGAACTGCAAAGGATCTGCAGTGGTGACTAACTGCGATTGGGTCAGAGACAGATCCCTCTCCCTTCCCCAACCAGATCTCACAGTAGTGACAGATGCATCACTCCTGGGATGGGGCGGCCATCTGGGAGAGGTGGAGATCAGAGGACTCTGGTCTCCATCGGAATCCGGACTCCACATAAACATGCTGGAGCTCTGAGCGATTAGATTGGCATTGAAAGCCATTCTACCCTCCATCAAGGGAAGGCTGGTGCAGTTGTTCAGGAACGACACCACCTCTATGCTGTACTGCAGCAAACAGGGCAGGGCAGGGTGGGGTCATGGACCCTTTGCCAAGAGGCCCTGCATCTCTGCAAATGGCTGGACCAGCAGGGCATATCCCTGGTGGTTCAACACCTGGCAGGTTCCCTGAATGCCAGGGTGGATAAAATCAGCATTCGATGCCTAGCAGATCATAAATGGCTTCTTTACCTAGAGGTGGCGCAAGGTCTCTTTCAACATTGGGGTGAGCCTTGGTTAGATCTATTCGCCTCTGCCGAGATTGCACAATGTCAGCAGTTTTGCCAGTTGTAGTTTCCGAGGCGGCTTTCGCTGAGGAGACGTTTTTCGTCTCGAGTGGAGCTCAAGCCTCCAATACGCCTTTCCGCCCATACCACTTCTGCCCAGAGTTCTCAAAAAGATCAGGAATGACCGGGCTCAAGTCATCCTTGTGGCTCCTGACTGGGCATGGAAAGTCTGGTATCCCGAGCTTCTCAGCATGAGCTTCGATACTCCGAGCAGGATGTCCTTCAGGAGGATCTTATGTTGCAGCAGCAGGGGAGGCACCTCCACCCAAACCTGTCAACACTCTGCCTTCTCACGTGGAGATTGAGCGGCAACAGTTGACAGCTTTAGACCTTTCTCAAGAAGTCTGCAATGTTATTCTGGCAGCCAGGCGTCCCTTCATCAAAACGGTATGTGCCTGCTAGTGGAAGAAATTTGTATTATAGTGTACAGATAAGTCTATTGACCCTCTTTCTGCTTTCCTTTCTGATGCCCTTCTTTTTATTCTTGCCCAGCAGGGCTCCGCTCTGGGCACTCTGAATGGTTACCTGTCTTCTCTGTCTGCCTTTTTGAGGCTGCCTGACCAACCCTCTTTATTTAAGTCCCCAATTGTAAATAGGTTTTTGAAGGGCCTTGTACATATCTTCCCCCCTTCTTTTTTCATGATCTCAGTGGGACCTTAATTTGGCGCTCACTTACCTAAAATGTGCTCCTTTTGAGCCTCTTCATAATTCCCTCTGACTGCTCACCATCAAAACAGCCTTTCTCATGTCAATAACATCTGCCCGGAGGGTGAGTGAGCTGCAGGCTTTATCATCCAAGCCTCCATTCCTGTCTGTGTTTTCAGACAAACTGGTGCTTTGCACTAGGGCCACTTTCTTGCCAAACGTTGTAACACCATTCCACATGGGCCAATACGTCACCTTGCCCACTTTCTACGCTCTTCCACATCCCTCAAAAGAAGAGGAGCGACTCCGCCATCGGGACCCAAAAAGAGCATTGTATTTCTACTTTGACCTCACAAAAGAGTTCCGGGTAAACGACAAACTCTTTGTGGGGTATGTTGGGGCGAAGAAGGGACGGGCAGTGCAGAAACAGACCATGGCACGCTAGGTCGTTCTCTGTATTAAAATCTGTTACGCACTGGCCAAGAAGCAGCTTCCTGAGGGCTTAAGGGCTTGTTCCACAAGAGCTAAAGCTGCGATCACTGTGTTAGCACATGAAACCGTAGTCCTAGACATCTGCCAGGCAGGAACGTGCGCGTCCCTGCACATGTTCACCATTCATTACTGCCTGGGCAGTCAGGTCCGCAGGAATGGGCATGTCGCCTGTTCGGTCATGCAGGACTTTCTAGTTTAACATTTGTCTGTAGCCCACCACCGGGGACGGTATTGCTTGGGTATCTATTTAAAGGTAAGGAATCTGTGGCTAGATGTCTCTATCAGATGAACAAGTTACTTACCTTCGGTAACGCATTCTGATAGAGGTAAAATCTAGCTATAGATTCCTTACCAACCCACCCATCCTCCCTATTCTGCGGACAGATTTCTAGGGTTTGGGATAATCCCTTTCAGGGCCCTAGTTTGGACACACAAGTGTCAGTGCACTACATGGCTCCGTGCGCTCCTGGCGTGGAAAGTTGTAAAAAGTTATTGACGTCAGCGCACCGAGGTGGCGCCGATAAGTGATGCAGACCTCTCCTTCGTGTGGATGACGCCGACTATACCCTGCGGAGCAGATAGACGCCACCTACTGACTCACAGGGGTACTGCTCACGCAAAAATCTTTCATATCCAGTCTGGCGCCTGGGAAATTCAAAGGTAAAGAATCTGTGGCTATATATTGCCTCTACGAGATAATGTGTTTCTTAAGGTAACTAACTTGTTTGTTAGCATTTTGTAAGCATTCTATTTATATTTTATATTTTGTGCAGATGAAAGCTGTTAATGCCCTTGACCAAATGGCCTCCTCTCCCCCTTATCTAGGCTCCTTGCTGATTCTTCCTCTATGCCAAACCAGTTCAGAGCTCATGTTCAGAGTCTGGTATGTGGGAGGTGTCCTTCCGAAGAGATACCTGCTCAAACACTGTTTCTACAGAAGTTAACGTGTGGCCATCTTGGGCTCATCTTTCCCCTGTTCTAGCCCAGTGTGTATGGTCTGTAGTAGTGGGGATTTGGTATGAGTTCTCGCATTCGTCTGTTTTTTAGGGTTCCATTTTCAAAACATTAAATCTGTGTCCTGCCCCATCCTCTCCGATCCAACTTCTTAAAAATGGGGTTTGTGTTGCCCAGACAGAAAATTCGGATTGTGTTTTGGGGGGATAGGGGGATACAGAAAAGTTGTAACCCTCCAGCTCAGGCCCTTCCAATAATCTAATCATATAATGCTTTGAGAGAAGTGTACTTCTATGTGCTCAGTGATGTGTAGGGAGCCATAACATATGCATGAGTGTGAGTGTAAGAGATTGCTTCTTCTACTAATAACCACTGTGTTGTCTCATCCATTCAAGTGCCGGCTGAATCTGGGCTGCCCTTGTGATTGAGATATCAGGAAGACCAAGGCCCCCTTTCGTCTGACTCTAAAGAGTTGCCTTCAAGACCCTAGGAGGCCTACCCTTCATGGTAAAGTGCAGCAAACTAGTCTGTTTCTCTCCGCATCGGTCTAGGAAATGTTAGGGGGGGGAGTTTGCATTACATGTTGCACACAGAGAAGGAAATGAATCTTGATACTATTAATCGGCTGATCCAGGACCGATCCAGTCTACCCTATCGGTAGAGATCCTTGAAAATGGCATCAATCAGGGCAGGCACATTGCTGGCATACTAGGCGTTGCAATTTGCTGGTATCCAAACCCGAAGTAATGTAAGGGCCCTTCTGTCAGTGCAAATCCTTCATTTTAGAAATATTGCCTTACGTTCTGAGTTAGATCAGCTATGCCCATCTTGAGGACTTATTATAGTTAATTCGACATCCAAACATTCTTGAGAAGGCTTCCAGTTCCTCTTTAAGAAGTGAGATGGACTCAGACTGGTCTGTTGGGAAACACAATATTTCATAGGCAAAGATTATGAGTTTAATAGTTCTACTTTTAATGCTAATGCCATGTATGGATTGGTTATTGTTGATCCTGTAGATAAAGGCTCCATGGTAAGTGCAAAGATGAGAGGGGACGAGGGACATCCCTGTCTCGTTTCTCTCATAAGCTGGGTGCTCTACGACTGTTCCCAGTTGATTTTTATCTGGGCTGCCAGGTTCACATAATTATCCGTGATTAGTAAGGACATAAAGGGGCCAGTGGGAGTTTTTGATAAAACGTTTTTAATGAATTGCCAGACCAGTCGATAAGATTCACAGCCAGCCTTGTGTTGTCATACGTGTGCTGTCCCAGGACAGACCGTGATTGAAAAAGAGATATTGACTCCGACTAGGCCAGATTTAACCTTCTGACAAGGATCTATTTGAATATCTTTGTCATTGTTTAGAAGTGCTATTGGTCAGTACAAAGTGCACGCAAAGGGTCTTTGCCTGGTTTCTGGAAGGCCATAATTAGGGACTTAAAGCATGGTATCTGCAACCTTTTGAGCCTCCCCTATGTGATTGAACGGTATAGCCAGAGGCTCAGTTAGAATACCTTAGAATGCTTTTAAGAATGATATGGGCAAGCCATCCAGGCCCGTGTCCATATTCTGTGGTATCTTCTGAATGGCTGTATGAACATTTAAAGGGGCAGTGGGTCATTCTAATTTCTTTAGGATAATCTGGGTCCAATGCTGTGGGATTATATTGTGTTAGACAGGTGTCCTGTGCATGCAAGTCTCAATCCTGCCCACAATACAATTGTGTAGAAATCTGTGCACACCCTCAATATATTCTGAGTGTGCTGCAGGATTGTCCCATCAGTGGTCTGCAATTCTTGTATATAGTGGTTGTTTGCGGAGCCTTCAATGTGAATGATAGAATACGATCTGGCTTGCGTCCCTTCTCATAATAGCCGGAATGCCCTTCCCTTGCATCTTTGTGCGACCAGGGATGTGGGCTCTTTTTAACGTATCCTGAATACCTGGCTGTTTAATGATGCCTTTTCAGATTTTGTCCCTCTAGTGGCAAGACCAGGGGTCTATTGTACCTGTAACACCGGGACACTCTATAGAGTAGCTGTGTGCTTTACAAGCATTATTTGATTGATAATACCGTTAACCTGTTGTGCAGCTTTTTTTTTTTATCTCTTTCACCAGTTAAAAGGTGCTCCAGTTCCCCTTGTGCCCTGCATAGGGACAGAAATGCTATGCTAACCCAGAACATCTTGTGTTGTTCTAGGACCTGGATCAGGTATTCTAGCTCCCGCTAAGTCTCTGGAATGTGAACGTATGATGTTATGTTATTGAAACTTGTATAGCGCACTATACCCAAGGGTGTCAAAGTGCTAGCGGAGAGCACCCAGCACTGGCCAAACCCATGACTAAGGAAGATGGAGAGAGAAAAGCCAAGTTTTCAGTCGTTTTTTAAACGCGGTAAAAGAGTTGGCTTCTGAGATGTACATAGGTAGGGTGTTCCATAGTTTGGCAGCCGCCACCGAGAAGGACCGGCCTCCCGATCTGGCCTTGCGGACTCTGGAAACTAACACCTGTCTACGAGAGGAAGATCTGAGGGACCTGCCCGGGGAGTACCACTGAAAGAGGGAATTAAGCTGGAAAGAGCCTCTCTGGTGCAAAGCTGAGAAAACCATACAGAGTCTTTTTTTTTAACTGGAAGCCAAAGGAGAGACTGAATCCCTTCCGTTACCGAAAGATGCCTTGGGATGTTCAAGATAAGTCAGGCCGCTGCATTCTGGGCTGCTTGCAGTTTGTTGACACAGGAAGCCTTCATATTGAGATACAAAGAGTTGCAATAATCCAATTGAAAGGTGAGAGCGATAATGACTGATTAACGCAGATCAATTGGGATATATGGAAAAATCTTTCTCAAAGTCCTTAAAAGGAGAAAGCAAGTACTCATGGTAATACTAATGCAAAAAGAACAATTGATGGACAGAATGCAGAACAATGTCATACATTCACCCCAGTACAGAGATCTGGGCCTAAATCCATCGTTTTTTTGCTCATCATGCCATTCCAGTTTGGACCCAGCCATATGCAAATCAGTCTTGACCCTGCGCCCAATGGGAACAGTCCAGCCCGAACTGCCAGGCCAGGTCCTCCCTGGACTGGAAACAAGCATCCTAGGACCGGTTTCGGGCTTTCAGCCCTCATCAGCCAGGTTAGCTTGATTCCAGTGGCATGGAGAGCACGGGACCCACGTCTGGGCATACCCGTCCCACTCGGGGTGACAAATGCCTGGCAGTTCGGTCTGGACTGTTCCCATTGGGCACAGGGTCAAGACTGATTTGCATATGGCTGGGTCCAAACTGGGGTGGCGTAGTGGGCAAAAGAACGATGGATTTAACCCAGATCTTTTGACTGGGGGAGAATGTTTGCATTGTCAGCATTCCGTCCATCATTTGTTTGCTGTAACTCATGGTAATACTAACCTGAGACTCAAAGCTCAGAGTGTTATCAAACAGGACACCCAGGTTTTTGGCAGATCTGACCAGGGTAGGGAGCGGTCCACAATCCTCTGGCCTCCAGATGTTAGACCAGACATCCGACTAGGTACCAAAGACCAAGACCTCTGTCTTGTCCACATTAAGTCTAAGGGAGTTGTTTTTCATCAGTTCACCTTTCAGACCTGCCTTTGCTGCTTCCCAGACTATCCCAGGTGGGAGTTGTCTGCATCATTTTCTTTGAAATAGTGATGAATGGTATCCGCTATCATGGATCTGAGGGAAATGTCTCTGAATACGATCTTGTTAGACTTCACGCAATGTTTGAGGCCTTGGGACAGAGAGCCCGAGACAAACCTACACAGGCAATTGATCCAATAAAGTGCAGATCTCGATTTCTGTGTCTAACACTAATTCAAATGCATTTCTGTTAGAAGAAAAAGTGAATTCTAGAATTGGTCCTGTGCACCTGTGAGAAGAAAGAGTAGTCCCTCTCATATGCTGTAGATGCCAAAAATCCAAGGGCCAAGAGTTTCAATGGTTTCTGACCGTGCCAGTGGTGGGCTTTGAATTTCCCGTATTGGAATAGATCTGCCCATGATCTTGTCAACAGCAGCATTAAATCCCGCCCCCCCCCATTTTAAGCAGCCCTCGTGTTAAGGCAACTATGTATGGGAATAGTGGCTAATAGAAGGTATTCATGTCTTCATCGGGCCATATATTGGAAAAATAGTTTGCTCTCTATCCTGTAAACAGCTCCTGATGCCTACAATTCCGCCCGACTGATCCTCAAGGAGGTTGTCTAATTGAAATTTCTGCTAGACTTCTAGCCACAGATACCTCACCTTTTGAATATTCTCCAGATATCAGACTGGATCAGACAACTTTTTAGCAGTACCTCTGCATGCCAGTAGGTGTCACCGTGCAGGTCATCACTGACACTGTCCCACACCAGAAATGATGTGCAGAGCCTATACAGACGCAACTCCTGCGCACTGACATCAGTTACTTTTGCAGATCTGGCGCGAACACTCGTCTCTTTGAGACCCTTCAAGCATCAAAAAATTGTTAGTTTGCAAGGGACATATCCCCTCCCAAAACAACAGTTTTTAAGCCCTGTAAGTATTTTGACAAACAAATGTCTGTGACAGATCCTCACCAGATTTGCCGGTGGTTTCGAGCCACGACTGCACATCAATGAACCCGAAGGCCATACGAGACTGCAAGACAAAACATTACTACATCAAGCACCAGAAGACTCCACAACAAGACCGGCCCAAGTCTAAAGTTAAAATCTGGTCCTGTTCGGGGTCCAGAAGTCACTAGAGTACTTCCAGGAGTCGATCTTTCTCTTCATCCAACTCCTCTGGAAAGTAGAATAAAGAGTACAAGAAATCCAAGCGGAGCCCTTCCAGCCACTCACACTCCCCTGAGAAGGGCACAGCACCATACATTTCACTTCCAAAGGCATTCGACTTCGAAGCTGATCACGGATCTTGTTCCGGCACGACCCAAGTTTACGGGGCCATCTGACACTCCTAAGCAGATCAAAGAGCTCAGTGAAGCGGTGCTCCGACTCTTTAGATCCTTGACGACTTCCTCTTGCGTGTCTGCGGGCCCCACAGAGCAGAGAGGTCCTCCCCTTGGCTTACCCCTGGTTGGTTAGCCCACTGTGCTAGCTGGAGCCTCCGAGCCCATCACTGGGCCGCCTCTGCTCTCAACTCCACCTTCGTCAATGCCAGAAGATGAGATTCCAATTGTCCTCTCTGTTGTTGAGTCAGCACCAGTTGAACTTCAATCGAAATCTCGCCCGATGACCATTGAGGCTCCATTTCCTCCACTTGATTTGCCTTCTCAATGAAAAACTCACGTCCGACATTCCCTGTTCGGCACCTATTCGGATAACAATTACAATGCAGGTGATGAGATTGGCTAACCTTATCATGAAGAGAACTGGTATGACGACCTGCAGGAAGCCAGTGCCCTTGATACCTTTCCTGAGTCTGGTCTCCTCTCAGCTTCTGGCCCTGCCACAGAGGAGAGTGCTTCCTATGACATGGTTATACGTAGGATGATGAAGTCCTTGACCTTTAGGCCTTTCCGCCAATAGCCCTCCTGCTCCGAGTTCGCAAGATGATCAGGACTGACCCAAGTCATCCTAGTGGCCCCGGACTTTGCACGGCGAGTATGGTATCCAGAACTCCTGGGCATGAGCATCTGTCCTCCGATCAGGCTGCACCCCTGGGAGGATCTGCTGTTGTAGCAGCAGGGCAGGGTTCTGTCCCCAGGCCTTTGAAGTCTCCACCATCATGCTTGGACATTGAGTGGCGACAGCTGAACCCCTTCAACCATCCTCTGGAGTTTGTTGAGGTCATCTTGTCAGCCTGGTGTCTCTTGAGAGAACATCATTGCGACATGAGAGTAAGCTTCAAGCTCTGTGTCAACCCACCATTTCACCACAGTTTTCCCAGACAAGCTGGTTTTGCATACACAGGCATCCTTGTTTAAAGTTGTGACGCTGTTACACGTCGGTCAAAACATCACCTTGGTAGCTTTCTGTGCTCTGCTTCACTCCTCTGAGGAGGAGAGACTCCAGCACTTAACACCCCAAAAGAGCACTGAGCTTTTACATCAATCATTCCAAAGAACATCAGGTGTACTGTTGGCTCTTTTTGGAGGTCTCTGGAGCAAAGAAAACCAAGACGGTGCAGAAGAGGGCCATCTCCGGCTGGATTGTGCTCTGCATTAAGAGCTACACATTGGTTAAAAAGCAGCCCCCGTAAGGACTGCATGTTCATTGTACCAGGGCCAAAGCCGCTTCCACTGCATTAGTACCCAGAGTCCCTGTCCTAGACATTTGCCAGCGCTATGCAGGGGTCCCTTGATATGTTCACGAAGCACTATTGTCGGAGTAGTCAGGTTCACAGCGAGGGGTATTTTCCCCACTCTGTCCTACAGGACTTTCTGGTTTGAGTCCATCCACAGACGCACCTCCAAAGAGGTACTGATTTAGTGCCTATTCAAAAGGTGAGGGATCTGCGGCTAGAAATCCGTACCAGAAATTCCTTACCATTGGTAATGCTTTTTCTGGTAGAGACTCTAAGCTACATATTCCTCACCTACCCTCCCATTCTCTCTTTCTGTGGTTGGCCTCTATCCATTAATAAGATCCCAGGTATAGAAATCTGCACACTGATCACACCAATTTGTTTTTGGGGCTCTGCATCTGGGGGAGCGAACAGTCTCGAAAGCAACTGACATTAATGCGTGGGGGTGACACCTGTATAGTGCGGAGCCACACACCGTCACCTACAGGCGTGCAGAGGTACTGCTGAAAAGTTTCAGAATCCAGTCTGACTCCAGGGGAATATTCAAAAGATGAGTAGTCTGTGGCTAAATAGTCTCTAACAGAAAGAGCATTAAAGGAGGTAAGTGACTGGTTTGTTAAGTCTTTTCTTAACATTATTGCTAATCCTTATTTTTGTTTGCTGCGCTAGAAGGATACTGCAAAGGAAACTAGTAAAAGACCAGGGTGCATTGCATCCTGTCGTGGAAAGTGTCTATTGTAATAGTGATATTATTTTCCTTATTGCATTTCACTATACTAATTCACCACTAATTCTTTATGGGTTCCAGAGTAGCGTGCTACTCGCCGAAAAAAGCGCTTCAAAACCTCATCAGGGGTAGCAAGCACTATTTAAATGCAAACCTTGTTTCCCTCTTCTATCCCTCCGCTACCCTTCTCTATCCAAATAACTAAATAACATAGCCACCACTCAAATTACTTTCATATTTCACTATACTAATTCACAACTAATCCTTTATGGGTTCCGGAGTAGCGTGCTACTCGCTGAAAAAAGCGCTTCAACACCCCATCAGGGGTAACAAGCGCTATATAATTTCCCTCTTCTATCCCTCCGCTAACCTTCGTAATCCAAATAACTGACTAATATCCACCACTTTCATATTTCACTATACTAATTCAACACTAATCCTTCATGGGTTCCGGAGTAGCGTGCTACTCGCCGAAAAAGCGCTTCGACGCCTCGTCAGGGGTTAGTAAGCGCTATATAAATGCAATTACAATACAATAGCCATCTTAATATCTCTCATCTCTTAATCGGGGTATTCAAGTTCTGCGTGTTCAGCGTAACTATTAGTAAGTCTGTCGTCATTAATCCTGTGTGTGCTTATTACTGGATTTCCGGAATGTCACTCCCAGTTGGGCTTTCCAAGGTACTGTAACTTCCCATAATATGTGATCCATCAGATTACACTCTACAAAACTCATCAGTCCCTGACAGAATTTTCCTCATTCTCCAGACCGTTCAGTCCCCACCCCCCTCCAATTTCCCCCCATACCGTGTCAGAACAGTGAAGTAAACAAGAAGCAATGTGCTAATTACACTCAAGGTGCTTTCTTCAGATTGTCTTCATTTCTTTGCCACTTGCAATCGTGGTAATAGAAAGGGAAATGTGGTAGCAAGAAGTGTAGGGTGCTGGCCAGCTCCAGGAGTGCTCTCAATGTCCTTTTTGTTTTCAGACCAAGTCAGAATGTGTGGCCAAAGGCGCGGTGCAATTGTTGTGCTGATGGTGGTTCCCAGCCGGCACATTGATGGATCAAATGTGTTTAGCTGTGGTATGGCCCCTGTAACACCAGACTCAACTGTTCTCTTTTTTGTCTGCTTTTCTTCGGGGTATTCAAGGGCACAACCACCTCAATTCAGAAAGCCTCAAGGCCTGTGACCTGAAAGCCCTTCCAGCACCTCCCCCACACTGCTGCGCCTCATTCAATCCCACTGCACACAGGTCTATCGAAAGGCCGCAAGGCGATCTTCACCTCTGGAAGGGAGGGACCTCCTGGCTAATCTAGTCACTCATCCCGTAGGATCACCACCGTGACCCTCTCGAGGCCTCCAAACCTCCCGATCCACAATAGTGAACACCATCTTGCCTCTCATCCTCAGGGCTGGCCATTGCACACTGGGAACCACAAGGCTGATCTGGGCCCTTCCAGTGCCATTAGGGCCCCTAGGGTCTGCCGTTGAACGCCCTGAATGGAAATCAGTGAGGGAATGTGTTGTTGTGTTCTTGCCCTGGCTGTGCCCCCATTAATTATTGGTTTTGAAAATCTGATTGCCCCACGACAGGCATTGCAAAAAATTGCGAGGAAGGTGAGGTAGTTCAGTGGACGATGACGGGTCTAACAATCAGCTAAGGTGACAGGTGATACATTGGGCAGTGTGGGAAGGTGACATGCCCTGTAGACTACAGGCATCTGATTTTAACACTAGCGGGTAGGCTACCTATTTAAGTGCATTTGTGTTCACGCAAGCTGTATGTCAGCCTTTCTCTCAATATGTACATGGAAGGTCAAAAAAGACCAAGTGAACCCCCTACTCAACAGTGTAAATATAGAGTCCACCTTTGAATTGTACTGGTCCTTTGCTTCCTTATTGGTTTGCAATAACATCAGAAGTGTTTGAACGCTAATCTTCTATGTTGCTAAGAAAATAATAAGCACATTGTCACTGACCATGGCACATGCTGAAGCTGTTTGCACTAGTAGAATGCGGTTTCCATACTCTTGTAGATCAAGGTCCGCTGATTTGTGAGTGCGATGGGCTAGTAGGTTGCTGATCATGATCAGTGGGTAGGTGCTCACCTCCCCCCAAACAGTTAGGGTGACATCCTCCAGCCAGGTCATTACCAACACTGTTTATAGCCCTGCAAGGTTGTGATAGCCTAATGCGTTCTGGATGCTGTAGTCTTATTTTGCTTACATTGAACGAATTAGACAAACACCTGTAATCTGTAAGTTGCAGGTGAAATGTTCAGGTCCAGAGACGGTGTCTGTAGTGACTGAATGGAGGTGGTCATCCTGTACCCAGGAGTATGCAATTCCTGAACCTTTGCATGGTTCCACTTATGACTTTATAATGGGCTAGTTGGTTGGCACTGTATTTTGGGAGGGTATACAACATTCCCTCATCAGATTACATACTTTTTGTGATGGGCCGGAGCTCAGCATCAAAGCAAAAAGTGACTCCTCTATGACGACTTGTACCCCTAATGTGCCAAAGAAATGGATCTATGCACATTATGAGGAAATTATAGTTTCAGCTCTCAGTAGCTTTAATGTGGGCGGGCTGAACAAACTGCGAATGACATTTGGAACAACTGACAGTTGAGGTGGGCCGACCAATTGCCCTTCTGTATCAATTGCTGTACTGATGGCATGAGCTTGTGAGACAGCAAACGCTGCCCCTAGCCAGACATAAAAAGAGGTGCGATTGACCAGGCATATGTTCTACTATTATAGCTTTTCTTCATAGTGATAGGAGTTTTTAACAAAACAGCAAACAGGCTGACCAAGTTGTTGGTTGTAGGCTTGTGAAGGGATTTGTAAGCTGAGGATACCCATCTATTTTTAGTCTTGATTTTAAGGTCTATATAGAGACCTTTTTAGCAGGCCTTCATAACTTATACCATAATTGAACAATGGAACAGTCCCCCTTTGACATTGACCATTGCTTGTGTCATTGACATACTGATTTACTACATTACAGCCATTGTTTGTTGTAAGTCAGTCATAGCATAGTAAAGGTCTTCCTCTTCATGGCTGTCAACCCATATGATTGGAACTGTATACTGAGATGCCTGCTAAAGTAATGCTTCATTTAGAATTGATGCATATGCTGAAGCATGTCTCCCCACATTGTTGCTTGTCACTTGTCTTTGTCTGGTCTAAGCCCATGTATCCCTTCAAAGCCTAAAGCTCAGTTGCCTCATGTAGAGATAACTGCGCTCTCATCCTGCCTGGCATGTGCTCCACCCCACAGTAGCAGTGTTTTACTTGAAGTGGCCACAGCACACATTTGTTCTGGCTTTCCCATAGAAGAAACGATGAGAAGTACTACATTGCACTGCATCTCTTCCAGGAGCATGCGCTCACTCAGATTTATGTACCAAAGTAGAAATTCAAGCCATAATGTTTTATAAGAGACATTTTTAATCCTGTGAGAAGTATCCTCAAGCCTGAAAATAAATATTGAACTGCAGTTTGAAAAACCATTGTCCCCAACACCTCATGACATTGCATTCAGTTTAGAAGTGAACTTAAAATTTGGCCCATATAACATGCATCGTGATGAGCAATGCAGAGTAAAATGTTCTCTAGGTTCGGCAGTAAACACAAACAAAGTTATTCTGTCCCATCATAGTTTTGATGTTCGGAACCCCTGGGAATTCCTTGGTACAAGTCTGGTTATTTGCAGGCTTCCTGCATCACAGACTTCTCCCTGTCCTCCCTAGCCCAGCTTCCTCGCACAAGCACTAAGGTTGACACAAGAGTGAGGCACCCCTGGTAACTGCAAGAAGAGGAACCTGACTGCGAAGGACAACTAGAAAGAAGCAGCAGAGTTGAAGGAAAATCTGAATGAGCCTTTGCCCAGTGACACTACTGATCACCTTTCCACCTTGGTTTGGCAGGCAAACATGCCTGCTGGTGCATCTTTAAGGGGCGTGGGAACACCTTCCTTTGTGGCTCCTCTGGTTTGGGGATTAAGTGTGGGGTGTCGGGGCAGGAGAAAGTGAAAACCATTGGAAGCTATTATATACATCAAGCACGCTTAGTAAAGACTGTGCTATCTTTCTACACCATAATTCTTGTTTCCCTTCTACTAGTTGGATATTTTGTTGATAAATTCAGCTTGGAGCAGCTTAGGGCTAAAAAATACAATATATTTGCCAGTTCATATAGCACTTTAGTTGCATACAATCATTCTTCACTCGTCAGAGCCCTCACATATCCAAAAAAAGGACAGATCTTGTGGTATGTCAGATCAGCCGATCACTTGCATAACCAAAGAGCAGCTCCTAGCTCACCATCAATTAGTCTTCTGATCTGGCTGCAGTATTGAAATTGTCACCCTAAAACTCTTGGATGATGTGCTCTGCATACTGTATGACTATCTCGTCTTTCTTGATTGCTGTGGCATTTGATTAATTTGATCACAATGGATTAATTTCAAGCTTGGAACAAAATCTGTGCCCAAGTCCTTCACTGGTTCACCTCTTTTCTTTCCAAATATTTGCAACTGGGGAAGTTTAGAAACCATGCCTCAGGTAAAGCTGTAATGCTTAGTCAAATTTCCATGGTTAAATTCTTGCACCCTTTCTGTTCAAGCTAGATATGGAGTTGCTGAGTTTGTTTTTCAATAGATCGGTTGACTCCATGCACCAGTATACTGATGACTCCATAACAAACATAAACACCATAAAAATTCTCACTCTGCGCGTTGGACTCACTAAGCTACGATCTGTGACAGCAAGCAAATCTTTTGAGACTAAACCCTCAGAAAACTAAGTATATCCTTGTTACATACAAGAACAATGTTGACACAACTATTTTAAATGAACTTAAAGTAAAAGGCTTCTCTTCATCACTCTGAGACTGAAATTCGTAGGATTTACATTGGACTCTTGCATCCCCTACTCTAAAAGGATAGTGAAAGCCGCAAATTTCCACCTTCACTATGTCAAACAAATTAGGCATTCTGGTCATCTCTCCTCTAGACTTTGACATCATATACATAAAGATTTGCATTTGAACAAACCTACCTATTCAAACCTGCTTTCAATCCAAGAAGAACAGAGGGCACAGGAGCAGACTTTCTTTGTATTTGGAAGTCTTTCACAGGACCTGCTACTTCTTTCTGAAACTTTACCGGCTGATCTCAATACAAATCCTTTTCTCCAGTCCTGCAGATGGCATGTAAAAACTCAGATTTCTTCAGCACAGGATCTACTTTGATTATCTGAAATGGACTGTTAGGTATATATTCCTTACCTTAGAATTACCCCCAGGCGTCGGACTGGATCCGAAGATTTTTCTTTAGCAGTACTCCTGCATGTCGATAGGTGGCGACGGTCGACTCTGCGTCAGTCGTTGGTGTCATGGTCGCCGGAATTACGTTGCGGTGTCTACTTAGCCGCCGCACCTGCGCACTGATGTCAGTTCTTTCTTTTTCCACGCCAGTCTTGCGCAGATCCGGAGAGAGCTACCCCTTTTAGTCATTTTTTGACTACGTTTTTTCTCGACTTTGTCAAATTCTTTTTTGACTCTTTCAACTCCTGGTGTACGAGGGATGTCCCATCGGACCGGGTTCAAGCCGTGCGAGGCCTGTAACCGCCTGATGTCGGTTACTGACCCCCACCTCGTGTGCCTCTGGTGCCTGGAGTGTGACCACGACCCAAAGTCGTGCTCCGACTGCCGGGCCATGAATTCGTAGTCTTTGCGGGAGCGGTCCCGAAAGCTCTTGGAGGCCTGGCAGTCTGCTCCGTGTCGTTCAAGGTCCCTGTCGAGAGGAAGGTCTCGTGACCGGTCGCGAAGCCACCACCATCATTCATCTTCCAAGTCTTCGAGGTCTTCGGGTAAGTCGAAGCACAAGAAGAAGGCGAAGAAGCAGCGTCGCTCTTCACCTTCTCCCGTCCGTCGGCTGACGCGGGACCCGGAGCGTCGTCGCTCTCCTGCTCCGTCATCGGAGCCTGCTCCTGGGACGGCTCTGTGCTTCCCTCCTTTTCCCGGTGCCGGAGCGTCCCCTGGCCAGCTTCGAGCTTTCTACGAAGCGCTTCACAGCATCTTTGGGCAGCCCGACTCTGCCGGCGTGCCTTTGGGCCCCGCAGACTCGGTTGAGGGCCCTGGGATTTCGATACTGGCGGCTCCAGCGCCAGAGGGCCCTAGACGATCCAGGCCTGGATCCGGATCGACGCCGGTCGACCTCCCGGTACCTTCCCCGGCGACGATCCCGACGACGTCCCAGGCGACGATCGTGCCCCAGATCGGCGCCAACCCCAGCCTCACCTCCGACTTGGACACATCGCTGGACCGACTTCGATCGGCGCCGGCTGGCACTTTTGTGCCACTGTTAATCCCTGGTGCTCCTTTTAGGCCTGACTGGGAACCAGAGGAGTGTGAATAGGACTGGGAGGGGTCTGTCGACCCTTTAGCTGATCAACTTGACCTGGGTGACGCAGCTGGGGCCTTGGGCCAGGAGCTTCCCACAGTGGCAGTCAGGGCTAACCTCCTGACAGAGGTGCTTCTACCGGCGGTGGCTTCTCCGGAACCCCTTCTGCCTTTCAATGAAGCCCTCACGGATGTCCATCTAGGCACTTGGTCCAAGCCCAGCACAGGGGCTCCTGTGGACAGGATGATTGCCCGACGCCACCGCCCGGCTCTGGGCGACCCACTTTTCCTCTCCCAACCCCTGAGAGCTTGGTGGTCCAAGCGTCGTCCTCTAAGGGCGCATTCCTTACTGCTCCACCAGATAGGGAGTCCAAGAAGCTGTAACATCTTGGGAAGATGTTTTCTTCCGCCAGCTTAGCGCTGCGGTCTGTGAATACCGCATGCCTCTTGGACCGTTCTACCCATAGAGTGTGGGATACGGTTGCGCAGGTGCTGCCACAGTGCCCGGAGGAGGCCCGGGACGTTCTCACCTGTGCAGTGTAGAGGGTAGAACACCGCCAAATTCACAATCAGATGTGGGCTAGATACTGCCGACTCACTGGGCAGAACGGTTTCTACGTCAGTAGCCCTGAGGCGCTGTGCCTGGTTGAGGACGTCTGGCTTTTCTGGGGATGTCCAATCCACCTTACCCTTTGATAGCCGTCGCCTTTTCGGTGATAAGGCTGACTCACCGCTCAAGCGCTTTATGGATTCTAGGGCTATGGCCAGATCCTTGGGCCTCGCATCGACCTCTCGCAGTCTGCTTTTCGCCCCTTTCGTGGCTACGGAAGGGGTGCCCCACCACGTTTGGCCCAGTCTAGCCACCAGTTCACGCAAGCTGCCCAGGTTGTGCGTTGCCGCGGACGTGGGACCCAGCGACGCTGAGTCTGGGGGCCGGCGGGCCGGCCAGTCCACCCACAACCCCCCTGCAGCAGCCTCCAAACCCTCCTTGTCCGACCTATCTGAAAGAGACACGTTAGTGACAGATTCCTTACCTTAGAATATCCCCAGGCGTCAGGCTGGATCCGGAAAGTTTTTGCGTAGCAGTACCCTTGAGCGCCGGCAGGCGGCGTCGTGCGGCTCCGCGTCCGTCGTCTGCGTCGTGATCGCCGGGATGACGTCGCGGGCAGTACTTAGACACCGCCCCTGCGCGCTTACGTCAGTTCTTCTTTTTCCGCACCAGTAAGTGCAGATCCGGGAAGAGCAGTGCCCTAGTCAATTTTTGACTACATTTTTAGTGATTTTTTCACTGTTTCTTTTCGAGTCTTCTCGACTCCTAGGTGTCGGTAGGGATGCCCGGCTTCAAGCCATGTGACGTCTGTGGTCGAATGATGTCGATCACAGACCCGCACTTAGAGTGTCTCTACTGTCTCGGCAGCGACCACGTCACGAAGTCGTGCCCTGACTGCCGGAAGTTACACCCGAAGGCTTTGCGAGAGCGGTCTCGAAAGCTCCTCGAGGTCCGCGCCGCACCAAGGCCCTGTCCCGTGAGAGGTCGAGGGGCCGGTCGCGGAGCCCCCGCCAGTCGTCGGAGTCCAAGTCTTCGCACTCCTCGGGTAAGTCGAAGCACAAAAAGTCTAAGAAGCATCATCGCTCTAAGACTTCGCCTCGCCGGTCTCGCAACTCGGCTGAGGCCCCTGTCGGCCCCGCGGCCCCGGACGTGCCTGTGGAGCCGCCCCCGCATTACCCGTCCTTTCCGGGTTCGGGGGCGACTCCGGCCCAAATACAGGAATTCCTGTCGGCCATGGCCCGCCTCTTCGGGTCTCAAGGTCCCTCCGGTGCGCCTTCGGGCCCTGATGGGGTTGCTCCGGCGTCGCCGACGACTCCGGTCCCGGCGTCGCCTGTCCCGCCAGCCTTGATCCCGGCCTCGGCTCCGGCCCCGATCCCGGCTCCGGTGGTACCGCAACCCCCATCGACGCCGGTTGACCTAACCACGCCGGCGCCGATATCCCCGGTGCCGTTCCTGACGCCGCCCGGGGCTCCGGGCGGCGTCGTTCCCCGGTTCTCTCCGGTTCCGGACATGGAGCCGGACCGACGTCGCTCGACGCCGGCGCCGATGAGACCTTGGGTCCCAGATGTCCCTCCTCCCTCCTCCATATTTTGAACCAGAGGAGGACCAGGAGAGCTGGGAGGGGTCGGAAGACCCTCTCACACAGCAGTGTGAGTATGATCAGGACTGGGCAGAGGAACTTGGGGATGCCAGTGGTCTAGACACTTCCCCTGACACTGGCATGCTGTCTCCTCCCGTGGCTACGGAGGAGGGGGCAAATTTCGCAACGGTGTTGCGTAGAGCAGCTGGAGCCTTGCACCTCCAATTGCCTACTGTGGCTGTCAGGACTAATCTCCTGACGGAAGTGCTTCAGCCGGGAGATTCCTCCTCGGAGACTGTGCTGCCGTTTAATGATGCACTATCTGACGTTCTTTTGGGCACCTGGTCCAAGCCCACCACAGGGGCTCCTGTGGATAGGAACGTGGCCCGACGCCATCGCCCTGCTCCGGGCGACCCCTTGTTTCTCTCCCAACATCCCACCCCCGAGAGCTTGGTTGTCCAAGCCTCTGCCTCCCAAACCGCCTTCCCTACCTTCCCTCCGGATAGGGAATCCAAACGCCTGGATCAATTTGGGAAGAAGGCTTTTTCTTCCTCCAGTGCTGGCTTGCGGTCCGTCAACACCGCTTGCCTTTTGGGCCGATATACCCACTCTCTGTGGGATTCGGTGGCGGCTGTTTTGCCCCAGTGTTCTGAGGAGGTCCAGACACTGCTTACCCGCACCATTGCGGAAGGTAGGGATGCGGCAAAGTACACCATACGTTGTGGCCTTGATACCGCCGACTCGCTGGGCAGATCGCTAGCAACGACGGTGGCGCTGAGCCACGCCTGCCTGAGAACAACTGGTTTCTCGGGTGATGTCCAGAATACACTCATGGACATGCCCTTTGATGGAGTCGGTCTTTTTGGTTCCAAAGCAGACCATGCGCTGGAGCGTTTTAAGGACTCACGGGCTACTGCCAAGTCCCTGGGCCTTTCTGTTGTGCGCCCTCCGCTAACCTCTGCTTTTCGCCCCTTTCGTGGCCACGGAAGGGGCGCCCAGTCACGTCCGCTGCCCAGCCACCGGCCCGCGCAGCAAGCGTCTTCGCGTGGCCGAGGACGTGGCTACCGCCGTGGCGGTTCGGGCAACCAGCGTGCGGGTCAGGCCACCAACTCCGCCCCGTCCACGGCCTCCAAGCCCTCCTAGTCCCTCCTTTCAGGTGCACAGCACGCCAGTAGGGGGCAGGGTCCGCCATCACCTTCACCACTGGCGTGCCATCACCTCGGACTGGTGGGTCTTGGACATTGTCCGAAGGGGCTACTCCCTCCCCTTCGAGACCACCCCCCCAGCCATGCCACCTCAATTCCACCGCATGTCAGGGGATCACTTGGTGCTTCTGCAGAAGGAAGTCACGGCCCTCTTAGCCAAGAGGGCCATCGAGCATGTTCCGACCCCAGAAGTAGGACGTGGTTGCTACTCCCACTACTTTCTGGTGCCCAAAAAGGACAAGGAGGACATGCGTCCTATCTTAGACCTCCGGAACGTCCAATCGCTTCCTCCGGAAGGAGAAGTTCAAGATGCTCACCCTAGCTCAGGTCTTGACTGCCCTCGACCCTGGAGACTGGTTGGTAGCGTTGGACTTGCAGGACGCTTATTTCCACATCCCCGCCCTGCCGGCCCACCGGCGTTACCTTCGGTTCACGGTAGGCCTCGAGCATTTTCAGTTCACCGGGCTCCCCTTTGGCCTTACAAGTGCCCCTCGGGTGTTCACGAAAGTGATGGCGGTGGTCGCAGCTCATCTGCGCCGGGCAGGGGTTCCAGTCTTCCCCTACCTCGACGACTGGCTGCTGAAGGCGGGCTCGTCCCAGGCAGTCGTCTCCCACCTCCAGACTACGGCCGAACTCCTGCACTCGCTGGGGTTCTCCATCAATGTGCCGAAGTCGCATCTGATTCCTTCTCCACAGCTCCTTTTCATCGGAGCACTTCTGGACACGACGCAGTTTCGGGCCTATCCTCCCGAACGGCGAGTCCGGGATATTCAGGCTATGATTCCGATCTTTCAGCTTTTATCCTGGGTTTCGGTACGGATGACCCTGAGGCTGCTGGGCCTCATGGCCTCCTGCATCCTGCTGGTCGATCAAGCCAGATGGCATATGCGGGCTCTGCAGTGGGACCTGAAGTTCCAGTGGGCGCAGCACCAGGGCAACCTGTCCGATCACGTCCAGATCTCGGAGGGGGCTGCAAAACAGTTGCAGTGGTGGCTCTCGAACCGGCAATGGGTTATGGGCAGATCCCTCTCCCTTCCCCAGCCAGAGCACACAGTTGTGACGGACGCGTCCCTTCTGGGATGGGGCGGTCACATGGGAGAGGCGGAGATCAGAGGCCTCTGGTCTCCGGCGGAGTCCCGGCTCCATATCAACCTTCTGGAGCTCCGGGCGATCCGACTTGCACTCTAGGCATTCCTTCCCTCTGTCAAAGGGAAGATAGTGCAGGTGTTCACAGACAACACCACCGCCATGTGGTACTGCAACAAACAAGGCGGGGTGGGGTCGTGGACCCTCTGTCAGGAGCTCTGCGCCTCTGGACAGGGCATGTTCCTGATGGTTCAACACCTGGCAGGTTCCCTGAACGCCAGGGCGGACGAACTCAGCCGCAGGTGCATGATGGATCACGAATGGCGTCTTCACTCGAAGTGGCGCAAGGTCTCTTTCTGCAGTGGGGAGAGCCTTGGTTAGATCTATTCGCCACCGAAGAGAACGCGCAATGTCATCAGTTCTGCGCGTTGGAATTTCCAAGGCGGCACTCGCTCGGCGACGCTTTTCGTCGCGAGTGGAGTTGCGGTCTGTTGTACGCCTTTCCGCCTATACCACTTCTGCCCAGAGTGTTGAAGAAGATTCGGCGCGACCGGGCCCAAGTCATCCTTGTGGCTCCGGACTGGGCTCGAAGAGTTTGGTATCCCGAGCTACTCAGTATGAGTGTCGATCCCCCGATCCGTCTGCCTCTTCGGGAGGATCTTCTGTCGCAGCAGCAGGGGACGGTCCTCCACCCGAACCTGTCCAGCCTCCACCTGCTTGCGTGGAGATTGAGCGGCGGCAGTTGATTCCTTTCGACTTGCCTCCCGAAGTTTGTGATGTGATTCTGGCACCCAGGCGTCCCTCCACCAAGGTGGTATACGCCTGCAGGTGGAACAAGTTTGTGGCATGGTGCACAGCAAAGGCTGTGAATCCCCTCTCTGCCCCTCTTTCTGAGGTTCTTCTGTTCCTTCTTTCACTGGCCCAACAGGGTTCTGCCCTGGGTACCATCTAGGGCTATCTTTGTGCCATTTCGGCCTTCCTCAGGCTTCCTGATCAGCCCTCCCTTTTCAAGTCCCCTGTTATTAACAGATTCCTTATAGGCATTACACACCTCTTCCCTCCTGTTCCGTTTGTGATGCCTCAGTGGGACTTGAACTTGGTTCTTACCTTTCTCATGTGCGCTCCCTTTGAGCCTCTACATAACTGTCCTCTTTGTCTTCTGACTCTGAAGACTGCCTTTCTGGTGGCCATCACCTCCGCTCGGTGGGTGAGTGAGCTCCAGGCTCTATCATGCAAACCTCCCTTTCTGTCTGTCCATCCAGACAAGGTTGTTCTTAGGACGCGTCCGTCCTTCTTGCCAAAGGTGGTTACTGCCTTCCACATTGGGCAGACCATCACTTTGCCCACCTTCTTTCCGCCTCCGCATCCTTCCAGAGAGGAAGAGAGGCTCCACCGTCTGGACCCAAAACGTGCGCTTTCCTTTTATATCAACCGCACACAACACTTCCGGGTGGATGACCAGCTCTTTGTTGGCTACGTGGGTGCCAAAAAAGGTCGGGCGGTGCACAAGAGAACCATCTCCCGCTGGGTAAGCTTGTGTATCAAAGCCTGCTATTCTTTGGCTAAGAAGGAGCCTCCTGTTGGGCTGCGTGCCCATTCCACCAGGGCAACGGCTGCTACCACGACTTTGGGCCGCGGTGTTCCGCTGCAGGATATCTGTCAGGCAGCTACGTGGGCCTCGCTGCACACGTTTACAAAGCATTACTGCCTTGACAGTCAGGTCCGGAGGGACGGCTTCTTTGGCCGTTCTGTCCTCCGGGACTTCCTTGTCTGATCTTTGTTCGCAGACACACCACCGGGGTTGGTATTGCTGGGGTATCTATTCTAAGGTAAGGAATCTGTCACTAACGTGTCTCTTTCAGATGCACAAGTTACTAACTTGTGTAACGATATATCTGTAAGAGACAGTAGTTAGTGACAGATTCCTTACCGCCCCACCCATCCTCCCCGTTCTGCGAACTGATTTCTAGGGTTAAGGACATCCCTTTCAGGGCCCTAGTATTTTTCAGACACCTATGTCAGCTTCTTGCATGGCTCTGCGTTCCTGGCGCGGAAAGTCGTCTACAGAACTGACGTCAGCGCGCAGGGACGGCGTCTAAGTACTGCCCGCGACGTCATCCCGGCGATCACGACGCCGACGACGGACGCGGAGCCGCACGACGCCGCCTACCGACGCGTAAGGGTACTGCTACGCAAAAACTTTCCGGATCCAGCCTGACGCCTGGGGATATTCTAAGGTAAGGAATCTGTCACTAACTACTGTCTCTTACAGATATATCGTTACACAAGTTAGTAACTTGTGCGTCAGGTCCGGAGGGACGGCTTCTTTGGCCGTTCTGTCCTCCGGGACTTCCTTGTCTGACTCTGTTCGCAGACCCACCACCGGGGTTGGTATTGCTGGGGTATCTATTCTAAGGTAAGGAATCTGTCACTAACGTGTCTCTTTCAGATGCACAAGTTACTAACTTGTGTAACGATATATCTGTAAGAGACAGTAATCTGAAAGAGACACGTTAGTGACAGATTCCTTACCTTAGAATATCCCCAGGCGTCAGGCTGGATCCGGAAAGTTTTTGCGTAGCAGTACCCTTGCGCGTCGGTAGGCGGCGTCGTGCGGCTTAGCGTCCGTCGCGGGCGTCGTGATCGCAGGGATGACGTCGCGGGCAGTACTTAGACGCCGCCCCTGCGCGCTGACGTCAGTTCTTCTTTTTCCGCGCCAGTAAGCGCAGATCCGGGAAGAGCAGTGCCCTAGTCACTTTTTGACTAACATTTTTTGTGAATTTTTTCACTGTTTCTTCATCGAGTCTTCACGACTCCTAGGTGTCGTAGGGATGCCCGGCTTCAAGCCATGCGGAGCCTGTGGTCGTATGATGTCGATCACGGACCCGCATCTCAAGTGTCTCTTCTGTCTCGGCCGAGACCACAACACGAAGTCGTGCCCTGACTGCCGGAAACTTCATCCGAAGGCTTTGCGAGAGCGGTCTTCGAAAGCTACTCGAGGTCCGGCAGTCGGCTCCGCGCCGAGGCCCTGTCCCGGGAGAGGTCGAGGGGCCGGTCGCGGAGTCCCCGCCGGTCGTCGGAGTCCAAGTCTTCGCGCTCCTCGGGTAAGTCGAAGCACAAAAAGTCTAAGAAGCATCATCGCTCTAAGACTTCGCCTCGACGGTCTCGCGACTCGGCTGAGGCCCCAGTCGGCACCGTCCCCGCGGCCCCGGACATGCCTGTAGAGCCGCCCCCGAATTACCCGTCCTTTCCGGGTTCGGGGGCGACTCCGGTCGAAATACAGGAATTCCTGTCGGCCATGACCCGCCTCTTCGGGCCTTCAGGCCCCTCCGGTGCGCCTTCGGGCCCCGCGGGCCCTGATGGGGTTGCCCCGGCGCCGCCGTCGACTCCGGTCCCGGCGCCGCCTGTCCCACCAGCCTTCATCCCGGCCTCGATCCCGGCTCCGGTGGTACCGCAACCCCCATCGACGCCGGTTGACCTAACCACGCCGACGCCGATGTCCCCGGTGCCGCTCCGGACGGCGTCGTCCCCCGGTTCTCTCCAGCTCCGGACATGGAGCCGGACCGACGTCGCTCGACGCCGGCTCCGGCGCCGATGAGACCTTGGGTCCCAAGTGTCCCTCCTCCTCCATATTTTGAACAAGAGGAGGACCAGGAGAGCTGGGAGGGGTCTGAGGACCCTCTCACACAACAGTGTGAGTATGATCCGGACTGGGCTGAGGCACTTGGGGATGCCAGTGGTCTAGACACCTCCCCTGACACTGGCATGCTGTCTCCTCCCGTGGCTACGGAGGAGGGAGCTAATTTTGCAACGGTGTTGCGTAGAGCAGCTGGAGCCTTACATCTCCAGTTGCCTACTGTGGCCGTCAGGACTAACCTCCTGACAGAAGTGCTTCAGCCGGCGGCTTCCTCCTCGGAGACTGTGCTGCCGTTTAATGATGCACTAACTGACGTTCTTTTGGGTGCCTGGTCCAAACCCACCACAGGGGCTCCTGTGGATAGGAACGTGGCTCCGACGCCATCGCCCTGCTCCGGGCGACCCCTTGTTTCTCTCCCAACATCCCACCCCCGAGAGCTTGGTTGTCCAAGCCTCTGCCTCCCAAACCGCCTTCCCTACCGCCCCTCCGGATAGGGAATCCAAACGCCTGGACCAATTTGGGAAGAAGGCTTTTTCTTCCTCCAGTGCTGGCTTGCGGTCCGTCAACACCGCTTGCCTTTTGGGCCGATATACCCACTCCCTGTGGGATTCGGTGGCAGCTGTTTTGCCGCAGTGTTCTGAGGAGGTGCAGACACTGCTTACCCGCGCCATTGCGGAAGGGCGAGATGCGGCTAAATACACCATCCGTTGTGGCCTTGGTACCGCCGACCCGCTGGGCAGATCGCTTGCGACGATGGTGGCGCTACGTCGCCACGCCTGGCTGAGAACAACTGGTTTCTCGGGTGATGTCCAGAATACACTCATGGACATGCCCTTTGATGGAGTCGGTCTTTTTGGTTCAAAGGCAGACCATGCGCTGGAGCGGTTTAAGGACTCACGGGCTACTGCCAAGTCCCTGGGCCTTTCTGTTGTACGCCCTCCGCTCACCTCTGCTTTTCGCCCCTTTCGTGGCCACGGAAGGGGCGCCCAGTCACGTCAGCTGCCCAGCCACCGGCCCGCGCAGCAAGCGTCTTCGCGTGGCCGAGGACGTGGATACCGCCGTGGCGGTTCGGGCAACAAGCGTGCGGGTCAGGCCACCACCTCCAACCCGTCCGCGGCCTCCAAGCCCTCCTAGTCCCTCCTTTCCGGTGCACAGCACGCCAGTAGGGGGCAGGGTCCGCCATCACCTTCACCACTGGCGTCCCATCACCTCGGACAGGTGGGTCTTGGACATTGTCCGAAGGGGCTACTCCCTCCCCTTCGAGACCACCCCCCAGCCATGCCCCCTCAATTCCACCGCATGTCAGGGGATCACTTGGTACTTCTGCAGAAGGAAGTCACGGTCCTCTTGGCCAAGAGGGCCATCGAGCATGTTCCGACCCCAGAAGTAGGACGTGGTTGCTACTCCCACTACTTCCTGGTGCCCAAAAAGGACAAGGAGGACATGCATCCTATCTTGGACCTCCGGAACGTCAATCGCTTCCTCCGGAAGGAGAAGTTCAAGATGCTCACCCTAGCTCAAGTCTTGACTGCCCTCGACCCTGGAGACTGGTTGGTAGCGTTGGACTTGCAGGACGCTTATTTTCACATCCCCGTCCTGCCGGCCCACCGGCGTTACCTGCGGTTCACGGTAGGCCTCGAGCATTTTCAGTTCACCGTGCTCCCTTTGGCCTTACAAGTGCCCCTCGGGTGTTCACGAAAGTGATGGCGGTGGTCTCAGCTCATCTGCGCCGGGCAGGGGTTCCAGTCTTCCCCTACCTCGACGACTGGCTGCTGAAGGCGGGCTCGTCCCAGGCAGTCGTCTCCCACCTCCAGACTACGGCCGAACTCCTGCACTCGCTGGGGTTCTCCATCAATGTGCCGAAGTCGCATCTGATTCCTTCTCCACAGCTCCTTTTCATCGGAGCAGTTCTGGACACGACGCAGTTTCGGGCCTATCCTCCCGAACGGCGAGTCCGGGATATTCAGGCTATGATTCCGATCTTTCAGCCTTTATCCTGGGT
Organism: Calotriton arnoldi; assembly: GCA_963921515.1. NCBI lineage: Eukaryota > Metazoa > Chordata > Amphibia > Caudata > Salamandridae > Calotriton > Calotriton arnoldi. The sequence continues at coordinate 1,007,445 of CAWUFW010005249.1, read as the reverse complement.
TTCGGTACGGATGACCCTGAGGCTGCTGGGCCTCATGGCCTCCTGCATCCTGCTGGTCACTCATGCCAGATGGCATATGCAGGCTCTGCAGTGGGACCTGAAGTTCCAGTGGGCGCAGCACCAGGGCAACCTGTCCGATCACGTCCAGATCTCGGAGGGGACTGCAAAACAGTTGCAGTGGTGGCTCTCGAACCGGCAATGGGTCATGGGCAGATCCCTCTCCCTTCCCCAGCCAGAGCACACAGTTGTGATGGACTCGTCCCTTCTGGGATGGGGCGGTCACATGGGAGAGGTGGAGATCAGAGGCCTCTGGTCTCCGGCGGAGTCCCGGCTCCATATCAACCTTCTGGAGCTCCGGGCGATCCGACTTGCACTCAAGGCATTCCTTCCCTCTGTCAAAGGGAAGGTAGTGCAGGTGTTCACAGACAACACCACCGCCATGTGGTACTGCAACAAACAGGGCGGGGTGGGGTCGTGGACCCTCTGTCAGGAGGCTCTGCGCCTCTGGACATGGCTGGAACATCAGGGCATGTTCCTGGTGGTTCAACACCTGGCAGGTTCCCTGAACGCCAGGGCGGACGAACTCAGCCGCAGGAGCATGATGGATCACGAATGGCGTCTTCACTCGGAAGTGGCGCAAGGACTCTTTCTACAGTGGGGAGAGCCTTGGTTAGATCTATTCGCCACCGAAGAGAACGCGCAATGTCATCAGTTCTGCGCGTTGGATTTTCCAAGGCGGCACTCGCTCGGCGACGCTTTTCGCCGCGAGTGGAGTTGCGGTCTGTTGTACGCCTTTCCGCCTATACCACTTCTACCCAGAGTGTTGAAGAAGATTCGGCACGACCGGGCCCAAGTCATTCTTGTGGCTCCGGACTGGGCTCGAAGAGTTTGGTATCCCGAGCTACTCAGTATGAGCGTAGATCCCCCGATCTGTCTGCCTCTTCGGGAGGATCTTCTGTCGCAGCAGCAGGGGACGGTCCTCCACCCGAACCTGTCCAGCCTCCACCTGCTTGCGTGGAGATTGAGCGGCGGCAGTTGATTCCTTTCGACTTGCCTCCCGAAGTTTGTGATGTGATTCTGGCAGCCAGGCGTCCCTCCACTAAGGTGGTATAGGCCTGCAGGTGGAACAAGTTTGTGGCATGGTGCACAGCAAAGGCTGTGAATCCCCTTTCTGCCCCTCTTTCTGAGGTTCTTCTGGCCCAACAGGGTTCTGCCCTGGGTACCATCAAGGGCTATCTTTGTGCCATCTCGGCCTTCCTCAGGCTTCCTGATCAGCCCTCCCTTTTCAAGTCCCCTGTTAACAGGTTTCTAAAAGGCATTACACACCTCTTCCCTCCTGTTCTGTTTGTGATGCCTCAGTGGGACTTGAACTTGGTTCTTACCTTTCTTATGTGCGCTCCCTTTGAGCCTCTACATAACTGTCCTCTTCGTCTTCTGACTCTGAAGACAGCCTTTCTGGTCGCCATCACCTCCGCTCGGCGGGTGAGTGAGCTCCAGGCTCTATCATGCAAACCTCCCTTTCTGTCTGTCCATCCAGACAAGGTTGTTCTTCGGACGCGTCCGTCCTTCTTGCCAAAGGTGGTTACTGCCTTCCACATTGGGCAGACCATCACTTTGCCCACCTTCTTTCCGCCTCCGCATCCTTCCAGAGAGGAAGAGAGGCTCCACCGTCTGGACCCAAAACGTGCGCTTTCCTTTTATATCAACCGCACACAACACTTCCGGGTGGATGACCAGCTCTTTGTTGGCTACGTGGGCGCCAAAAAGGTCGGGCGGTGCACAAGAGAACCATTTCCCGCTGGGTAACCTTGTGTATCAAAGCCTGCTATTCTTTGGCTAAGAAGGAGCCTCCTGTTGGGCTGCGTGCCCATTCCACCAGGGCAACGGCTGCTACCACGGCCTTAGGCCGCGGTGTTCCGCTGCAGGATATCTGTCAGGCAGCTACGTGGGCCTCGCTGCACACGTTTACCAAGCATTACTGCCTTGACAGCCAGGTCCGGAGGGACGGCTTCTTTGGCCGTTCTGTCCTCCGGGACTTCCTTGTCTGATCTTTGTTCGCAGACCCACCACCGGGCTTGGTATTGCTGGGGTATCTATTCTAAGGTAAGGAATCTGTCACTAACGTGTCTCTTTCAGATGCACAAGTTACTAACTTGTGTAACGATATATCTGTAAGAGACAGTAGTTAGTGACAGATTCCTTACCGCCCCACCCATCCTCCCTGTTCTGCGAACTGATTTCTAGGGTTAAGGACATCCCTTTCAGGGCCCTAGTATTTTTCAGACACCTATGTCAGCTTCTTGCATGGCTCTGCGTTCCTGGCGCGGAAAGTCGTGTACAGAACTGACGTCAGCGCGCAGGGGCGGCGTCTAAGTATTGCCCACGACGTCATCCCGGCGGTCCCGACGACGGACGCGGAGCCGCACTGCGCCGCCTACCGACGCGCAAGGGTACTGCTACGCAAAAACTTTCCGGATCCTGCCTGACGCCTGGGGATATTCTAAGGTAAGGAATCTGTCACTAACTACTGTCTCTTACAGATATATCGTTACACAAGTTAGTAACTTGTGCATTAGGGCATGTCTCTGGTGGTTCAACACCTGGCAGGTTCTCTGAATGCCAGGGCGGACGAACTCATCCGCCGGTGCATGATGGATCACGAATGGCGTCTTCACTCGGAGGTGGTGCAAGGTCTCTTTAAGCGGTGGGGAAAGCCTTGGTTAGATCTATTCGCTGCTGAAGAGAACGCGCAATGTCAGCAGTTCTGCGCGTTGGAATTTCCAAGGCAGCACTCGCTCTGCGACGCTTTTCGACGCGAGTGGATTTGCGGTCTTCTATACGCCATTCCGCCTATACCACTTCTACCCAGAGTGCTGAAGAAGATCAAGCGTGACCCGGGCCCAAGTCATTCTTGTGGCCCCGGACTGGGCACGAAGAGTCTGGTACCCCGAGCTCTTGCACATGGCCATTCATCCTCCGATCAGACTGCCTCTTCGGGAGGATCTTCTGTCGCAGCAGCAGGGGACGGTCCTCCACCCAAACCTGTCCAGCCTCCACCTCTTTGCGTGGAGATTGAGCGGCAACAGTTGACAGCTTTCGACCTTCCTCCCGAAGTCTGTAACGTTATCTTGGCAGCCAGGTGTCCCTCCACCAAAATGGTATACGCCTGTAGATGGAACAGGTTTGTGGCATGGTGCGCAGCAAAGGCTGTGGATCCCCTTTTTGCCCCCCTTTCATAGGTTCTCCTCTTCATTCTTTCTTTGGCCCAGCAGGGCTCTGCTCTGAGCACTCTAAAAGGCTATCTTTCAGCCATTTCGGCCTTTCTTCGGTTTCCTGACCAGCCTTCGCTTTTCAAGTCCCCTATTGTAAATCGTTTCCTTAAGGGCATTACTCACTTGTATCCTCCGATTCCTTTCGTAATGCCTCAGTGGGACTTGAGCTTGGTTCTGACCTATTTTATGTGCGCTCCCTTCGAGCTGCTACATAACTGTCCTCTCAGACTTCTGACACTTAAAACTGCCTTTCTGGTCGCCATCACCTCTGCTCGCAGGGTGAGTGAGCTGCAGGCTCTTTCTTCAAAACCTCCTTTCCTGGCTGTTCATCCGGACAAAGTTGTCCTTCGTACTTGGCCTTCTTTCCTTCCCAAAGTGGTTACCTCTTTCCACATAGGACAGAGCATCACTTTGCCCACCTTCTTCCTGCCCCTGCATCCTTCTAAAGAGGAGGAGAGGCTCCAACGTCTGGATCCAAAACGTGTGCTTTCCTTCTATCCGGATCGCACAAAACAATTCCGGGTGGATGGCCAGCTCTTTGTTGGCTATGTGGGCGCCAAGAAAGGTCGGGCCGTGCAAAAACGAACCATCTCCCGATGGGTCATTCTTTGCATCAAAATCTGCTATTCCTTAGCGAAAAAGGAACCTCCAGTGGGATTGCGTGCCCATTTCACCAGGGTGACGGCAGCCACTACTACTTTGGGACGTGGGGTCCCCCTTCATGACATCTGCCAGGCATCTACGTGGGCTTCATTGCACACGTTTACCAAACACTATTGCCGGGACAGCCAAGTCCGGAGAGATGGCTTCTTTGGCCGTTCAGTTCTCCAGGACTTGCTGGTGTGAACTCGGTTCGCAGACCCTCCTCCGGGGTGGTATTGCTGGGGTATCTATTCTAAGGTGAGGAATCCATAACTAATTGTCTCTTTCAGATGAACAAGTTACTTACCTTCGGTAACGATCCAGTGGTCAGTGTCTTGCATGGCTCTGTGCTTCTGGCGTGGAATGTCGTGTAAAGAACTGACGTCAGTGCGCAGGGGCGGCGTGTAAGTAGATACCGCGATGTCATTCCGGCGACCACGCGCCAACGACGAACGCGGAGTCGACCGATGCCACCTACCGACGCACAGGGGTACTGCTGAAGAAAAATTCTCCGGATCCAGTCTGATGCCTGAGGGTAATTCTAAGGTGAAAAGATATAAGAACCATCCTCCCTTCTGTACACAAGAAAGAGAACGAAATAACATCGTCAGAGAAAAGGAGAAAAAGAACCACGAATAACTGCTCGAAAACATACCCACTGGCCAGAACAGGAATGTAAGAAGGCAGAAAAGGAGTGAACCAACAACTCAGGACTACAGGATGTGGAAAAGACAGGGAAAGAAAACAAGGCAGAAAAGCCGAGGAAAGCTCAGAATCCACACGAGGCACCAGGAGAAAACATCACAAAAGGAAAAGAAAACAAGGAAGATGAGGAAAAGTAAAAGGATAATCCTCACCCAAATCAAACACCATCAATACATAATAACAAAATATAATATAAAGACAACAGTGTATATTAATAATAGAAAGTTCAATAAAACAAATACATACCTATATGTGAAATTTGGGAGGACTATAACCCAAAAGCAAACCCTTCAAAGATAAGGGATTAAAGCAGTAACAGATGGGACTAAGACCCATAGAAACAATAGTCCTTGTAATATCGACATAGAAAACTAAGAGAGATTGAGCGATGTCAACAAACAGATATGAGTAGGAACCCATATAATAATGCGAAAAGGACTAAAACCCTCGCATAGCTCCCAGGAGGGAGACAGAATAGAGTTGTGCACATGTGAGACGTGTACGAATGTACAATGAGCAGATGGGACTGAAACCCACTGCAATTCCCGTGAGGAAACTTAAAGCATGCGTGAGACAGTAAGGAAACAATGGACTCTTCACGGCGTATACCATTATAGCGTGTACCTACATGGTGTATACCTAGGGCCCATGAACAAATGAAGTACGATGTTGAGACAACGGTACCCATTAGAAAATTCTGAGAAGGATAATACTGGAGAAAAGTAGACACCGGCAGGTGTGAACGCAGGGTCCGTAAATATAAAATGTAAAGTAACGAGAAGTCATCGTACAATCTTGGGAAATACTGAACTGTACTGTATAGTACACAACACCGGTGAGTGACTACTTACCCGAGTAGAAAAATGTACGACCAATTCATGAACCTGCGACGTATGATGTATATACTGAGTAAAGCACATAAGCACACAATATGCCACACATTAAAAACAACAGTAGAAAATAAACTTTAAAGTGAGAATAGAGACAGATATTCCAACTTGCCACTAGATGGCAGCGTAACTCTGTGCAGAGAATACTGATAAATCATATCTGCGTAAAGACAAAATCTCACCCCACAGTTCAATGCTGCACTTGAGCAAAAAAAACGAATGAAAAGAAAAATGAGTCATAGTTCATGTTGTAAAGACACCACCACTCCGATAAACCATTAAATAGAGTTGTGCCAAATCGAAAACAACATGAGTGGCAAAAATAAAGACAAAGATGCAGAAATTGAAATTACGTAGGATACCAGTTGTTTCCAGTGGACAAGTAAAGACAAAAATCAAGTCATTGAAATTCCGTAGGATACCCGTTGTTTCCATTGGACAAGTAAACGACGTTCCTGCTAACCTTCAACTTTGAAAAACTTTGTCATACCAAGAACGAATGACAACCACTGCTCGGTACAATTGAGACTTGCTTGACTGCTAAAACACCAAGATGGCGGCACGTTGTATGTCGCCGTGCTGAGTGGCTCACCGCAAGAGTATGTCCCAAAACGTCTTAAGGCAGCACCGTAGCAGAGTTGAAGTGTGCATCGGAGTGAACATTCCGAAGGTGACGCAGGGCACAGGCAGAAGAGACCGCACGAGACAAAAAGCAGGACTGAGGTAAGCGCGTGTTATTTTTTGAATTTGAAAACAGCGGTTGGGTGCCACAGGCAAAAGGTCTCAGATTGGAGAGACAATCAAAGACCAAAAATCTCACCTCACTTTGTCCCATATTCGTAAGAGCACAAACAACTGATCACACTTGTTGACATTAACAACGATAGCCAGAGGAACCAAACGCTGAAGCAGATTCAGACTCATGATTGATGATTAAGTCAAAGTATGTGGTCTAGATGAACACAGCATGAAAGTTGTGAATCACCCGACATGAGTACAGATCCGCCAAGAGGCACTACTCCGCACAAAAAGAGGGCATGGAAGCTCTATCTCCAGACTGATGCTGTCAAGCACAAGCATTGGATAACTCACCAGTTTTTTGTGAAGTGGAATCTGGCATGCCCAGGTTGGTAAATGGGTGAGATCTGTGGTACATGAGCAGCTGACAACGACAACAGGAACAGTGATAAAAACTGAAATGGCAAATTTTCTTGACAATGCCATTTCTATAGTATTGTTCCTAGTGAGCAAGATGCTTGAGTTACAGCTGATACTAAAATAGCAGGAACTGGCAGACATTGCAGTGACACCTAGGCTGGCGCACACATACAATAGCACACTTCTTCTCCAGACAGTGCACAGGCGTAGATGTGTATCTGAAAGAGACACGTTAGTGACAGATTCCTTACCTTAGAATATCCCCAGGCGTCCGGCTGGATCCGGAAAGTTTTTGCGTAGCAGTACCCTTGCGCGTCGGTAGGCGGCGTCGTGCGGCTCCGCGTCCGTCGTCGGCGTCGTGATCGCCGGGATGACGTCGCGGGCAGTACATAGACGCCGCCCCTGCGCGCTGGCGTCAGTTCTTCTTTTTCCGCGCCAGTAAGGGCAGATCCGGGAAGTGCAGTGCCCTAGTCAATTTTTGACTAACTTTTTTGTGAATTTTTTCACTGTTTCTTTTCGAGTCTATCGACTCCTAGGTATCGTAGGGATGCCCGGCTTCAAGCCATGCGACGCCTATGGTCGAATGATGTCGATCACAGACCCGCATCTAGAGTGTCTCTTCTGTCTCGGCCGAGACCACGACAAGAAGTCGTGCCCTGACTGCCGGAAACTTCACCCGAAGGCTTTGCGAGAGCGGTCTCGAAAGCTACTCGAGGTCCAGCAGTCGGCTCCGCGCCGCACCAAGCCCCGGTCCCGGGAGAGGTCGAGGGGCCGGTCGCGGAGTCCCCGCCGGTCGTCGGAGTCCAAGTCTTCGCGCTCCTCGGGTAAGTCGAAGCACAAAAAGTCTAAGAAGCATCATCGCTCTAAGACTTCGCCTCGCCGGTCTCGCGACTCGGCTGACGCCCCTGTCAGCACCGTCCCCGCGGCCCCGGACGTGCCTGTGGAGCCGCCCCCGCATTACCCGTCCTTTCCGGGTTCGGGGGCGACTCCAGCTGAAATACAGGAATTCCTGTCGGCCATGGCCCGCCTCAAGGTCCCTCCGGTGCGCCTTCGGGCCCCGCGGGCCCTGATTGGGTTGCTCCGGCGTCGCCGACGACTCCGGTCCCGGCGCCGCCTGTCCCGCCAGCCTTCATCTCGGCCTCAATCCCGGCTCCGGTGGTACCGCAACCCCCATCGACGCCGGTTGACCTAACCACGCCGACGCCGATGTCCCCGGTGCCGTTCCTGACGCCGTCCGGGGCTCCGGACGGCGTCGTTCCCCGGCTCTCTCCGGCTCCGGACATGGAGCCGGACCGACGCCGCTCGACGCCGGCTCCGGCGCCGATGAGACCTTGGATCCCAAATGTCCCTCCTCCTCCATATTTTGAACCAGAGGAGGACCAAGAGAGCTGGGAGGGGTCGAAAGACCCTCTCACACAACAGTGTGAGTATGATCAGGACTGGGCTGAGGAACTTGGGAATGCCAGTGGTCTAGACACTTCCCCTGACACTGGCATGCTGCCTCCTCCCGTGGCTACGGAGGAGGGAGCTAATTTCGCAACGGTGTTGCGTAGAGCAGCTGGAGCCTAGCACCTCCAATTGCCTACTGTGGCTGTCAGGACTAATCTCCTGACGGAAGTACTTCAGCCGGCAGCTTCCTCCACGGAGACTGTGCTGCCGTTTAATGATGCACTCACTGACGTTCTTTTGGGCGCCTGGTCCAAGCCCACCACAGGGGCTCCTGTGGATAGGAACGTGGCCCGACGCCATCGCCCTGCTCCGGGCGACCCCTTGTTTCTCTCCCAACATCCCACCCCCGAGAGCTTGGTTGTCCAAGCCTCTGCCTCCCAAACCGCCTTCCCTACCGCCCCTCCGGATAGGGAATCCAAACGCCTGGACCAATTTGGGAAGGCTTTTTCTTCCTCCAGTGCTGGCTTGCGGTCCGTCATCACCGCTTGCCTTTTGGGCCGATATACCCACTCACTGTGGGATTCGGTGGCGGCTGTTTTGCCACAGTGTTCTGAGGAGGTCCAGACACTGCTTACCCGCGCCATTGCGGAAGGAAGAGATGAGGCTAAATACACCATACGTTGTGGCCTTGATACCGCCGACTCGCTGGGCAGATCGCTTGCAACGACGGTGGCGCTACGTCGCAACGCCTGGCTGAGAACAACTGGTTTCTCGGGTGATGTCCAGAATACACTCATGGACATGCCCTTTGATGGAGTCGGTCTTTTTGGTTCCAAGGCAGACCATGCGCTGGAGCGTTTTAAGGACTCACGGGCTACTGCCAAGTCCCTGGGCCTTTCTGTTGTGCGCCCTCCGCAAACCTCTGCTTTTCGCCCCTTTCGTGGCCACGGAAGGGGCGCCCAGTCACGTCAGCTGCCCAGCCACCGGCCCGCGCAGCAAGCGTCTTCGCGTGGCCGAGGACGTGGATACCGCCGTGGCGGTTCGGGCAACCAGCGTGCGGGTCAGGCCACTACCTCCAACCCGTCCGCGGCCTCCAAGCCCTCCTAGTCCCTCCTTTCAGGGGTCACAGCACGCCAGTAGGGGGCAGGGTCCGCCATCACCTTCACCACTGGCGTACCATCACCTCGGACAGGTGGGTCTTGGACATTGTCCGAAGGGGCTACTCCCTCCCCTTCGAGACCACCCCCCAGCCATGCCACCTCAATTCCACCGCATGTCAGGGGATCACTTGGTGCTTCTGCAGATGGAAGTCACGGCCCTCTTGGCCAAGAGGGCCATCGAGCATGTTCCGACCCCAGAAGTAGGGCGTGGTTGCTACTCCCACTACTTTCTGGTGCCCAAAAGGACAAGGAGGACATGCGTCCTATCTTGGACCTCCGGAACGTCAATCGCTTCCTCCGGAAGGAGAAGTTCAAGATGCTCACCCTAGCTCAGGTCTTGACTGCCCTCGACCCTGGAGACTGGATGGTAGCGTTAGACTTGCAGGACGCTTATTTCCACATCCCCGTCCTGCCGGCCCACCGGCGTTACCTACGGTTCATGGTAGGCCTCGAGCATTTTCAGTTCACCGTGCTCCCCTTTGGCCTTACCAGTGCCCCTCGGGTGTTCACGAAAGTGATGGCGGTGGTCGCAGCTCATCGGCGCCGGGCAGGGGTTCCAGTCTTCCCCTACCTCGACGACTGGCTGCTGAAGGCGGGCTCGTCCCAGGCAGTCGTCTCCCACCTCCAGACTACGGCCGAACTCCTGCACTCGCTGGGGTTCTCCATCAATGTGCCAAAGTCGCATCTGATTCCTTCTCCACAGCTCCTTTTCATCGGAGCAGTTCTGGACACGACGCAGTTTCGGCACTCTCCTCCCGAACGGCGAGTCCGGGATATTCAGGCTATGATTCCAATCTTTCAGCCTTTATCCTGGGTTTCGGTACGGATGACCCTGAGGCTGCTGGGCCTCATGGCCTCCTGCATCCTGCTGGTCGATCATGCCAGATGGCATATGCGGGCTCTGCAGTGGGACCTGAAGTTCCAGTGGGCGCAGCACCAGGGCAACCTGTCCGATCACGTCCAGATCTCGGAGGGGGCTGCAAAACAATTGCAGTGGTGGCTCTCGAACCGGCAATGGGTCATGGGCAGATCCCTCTCCCTTCCCCAGCCAGAGCACACAGTTGTGACGGACGAGTCCCTTCTGGGATGGGGCGGTCACATGGGAGAGGCGGAGATCAGAGGCCTCTGGTTTCCGGCGGAGTCCCGGCTCCATATCAACATTCTGTAGCTCCGGGCGATCCGACTTGCACTCAAGGCATTCCTTCCCTCTGTCAAAGGGAAGGTAGTGCAGGTGTTCACAGACAACACCACTGCCATGTGGTATTGCAACAAACAGGGCGGGGTGGGGTCGTGGACCCTTTGTCAGGAGGCTCTGCGCCTCTGGACATGGCTGGAACATCTGGGCATGTTCCTGATGGTTCAACACCTGGCAGGTTCCCTGAACGCCAGGGCGGACGAACTCAGCCGCAGGTGCATGATGGATCACGAATGGCGTCTTCACTCGGAAGTGGCGCAAGGACTCTTTCTACAGTGGGGAGAGCCTTGGTTAGATCTATTCGCCACCGAAGAGAACGCGCAATGTCATCAGTTCTGCGCGTTGGAATTTCCAAGGCGGCACTCGCTCGGCGACGCTTTTCGCCGCGAGTGGAGTTGCGGTCTGTTGTACGCCTTTCCGCCTATACCACTTCTACCCAGAGTGTTGAAGAAGATTCGGCACGACCGGGCCCAAGTCATTCTTGTGGCTCCGGACTGGGCTCGAAGAGTTTGGTATCCCGAGCTACTCAGTATGAGCGTAAATCCCCCGATCCGTCTGCCTCTTCGGGAGGATCTTCTGTCGCAGCAGCAGGGGACGGTCCTCCACCCGAACCTGTCCAGCCTCCACCTGCTTGCGTGGAGATTGAGCGGCGGCAGTTGATTCCTTTCGACTTGCCTCCCGAAGTTTGTGATGTAATTCTGGCAGCCAGGCGTCCCTCCACTAAGGTGGTATACGCCTGCAGGTGGAACAAGTTTGTGGCATGGTGCACAGGAAAGGCTGTGAATCCCCTTTCTGCCCCTCTTTCTGAGGTTCTTCTGTTCCTTCTTTCCCTGGCCCAACAGGGTTCTGCCCTGGGTACCATCAAGGGCTATCTTTGTGCTATCTCGGCCTTCCTCAGGCTTCCTGATCAGCCCTCCCTTTTCAAGTCCCCTGTTAACAGGTTTCTAAAAGGCATTACACACCTCTTCCCTCCTGTTCCGTTTGTGATGCCTCAGTGGGACTTGAACTTGGTTCTTACCTTTCTTATGTGCGCTCCCTTTGAGCCTCTGCACAACTGTCCTCTTCGTCTTCTGACTCTGAAGACAGCCTTTCTGGTGGCCATCACCTCCGTTCGGCGGGTGAGTGAGCTCCAGGCTCTTTCATGCAAACCTCCCTTTCTGTCTGTTCATCCAGACAAGGTTGTTCTTCGGACGCGTCCGTCCTTCTTGCCAAAGGTGGTTACTGCCTTCCACATTGGGCAGACCATCACTTTGCCCACCTTCTTTCCGCCTCCGCATCCTTCCAGAGAGGAAGAGAGGCTCCACCGTCTGGACCCAAAACGTGCGCTTTCCTTTTACCTCAACCGCACACAACACTTCCGGGTGGATGACCAGCTCTTTGTTGGCTACGTGGGCGCCAAAAAAGGTCGGGCGGTGCACAAGAGAACCATCTCCCGCTGGGTAACCTTGTGTATCAAAGCCTGCTATTCTTTGGCTAAGAAGGAACCTCCTGTTGGGCTGCGTGCCCATTCCACCAGGGCAACGGCTGCTACCACGGCTTTGGGCCGCGGTGTTCCGCTGCAGGATATCTGTCAGGCAGCTACGTGGGCCTCGCTGCACACGTTTTTACAAAGCATTACTGCCTTGACAGTCAGGTCCGGAGGGACGGCTTCTTTGGCCGTTCTGTCCTCCGGGACTTCTTTGTCTGATCTTTGTTCGCAGACCCACCACCGGGGTTGGTATTGCTGGGGTATCTATTCTAAGGTAAGGAATCTGTCACTAACGTGTCTCTTTCAGATGCACAAGTTACTAACTTGTGTAACGATATATCTGTAAGAGACAGTAGTTAGTGACAGATTCCTACCGCCCACCCATCCTCCCCGTTCTGCGAACTGATTTCTAGGGTTAAGGACATCCCTTTCAGGGCCCTAGTATTTTTCAGACACCTATGTCAGCTTCTTGCATGGCTCTGCGTTCCTGGCGCGGAAAGTCGTGTACAGAACTGACGTCAGCGCAAAGGGGCGGCGTCTAAGTACTGCCCGCGACGTCATCCCGGCGACCACGACGACGGACGCGGAGCCTACCGACGCCGCCTACCGACGCGCAAGGGTACTGCTACGCAAAAAACTTTCCGGATCCAGCCTGACGCCTGAGAATATTCTAAGGTAAGGAATCTGTCACTAACTACTGTCTCTTACAGATATATCGTTACACAAGTTAGTAACTTGTGCTTTGCCCCATCAGTCAAGGCGATCTGCCAGTACCCAGACGTTAAGTCAAACGTGCTGAGGTACCCCGCAGCCCCTAACCGATCTATGAGCTCATCAGCTCTGGGGATGGGGTGGGCGTCAGTCCTGGTGACGGAATTGAGTCCCCTGTAGTCCACACAGAACCGGAGTTCTGGTGTGGCACCAGGCGCGGCAGCCTTTGGAACCAAGACCACTGGGCTGGCCCAAGGGCTGTTAGAGGACTCAATCACCCCTAACGCAAACATCTTGGAGACCTCCTCCTTGATTCAGGCTCTGACCCTGTCAGTCACCCTGTAAGCCTTGTGCTTCACAGGAAGACTGTCCCCAGTGTCCACATCATGGACGCACCAATGAGTGACACTGGGAACCAGGGAGAACAGGTCAGGGAACTGTCCCAACAGCTGGCGACAGTCTCCCTGCTGCTCAGGTGTGAGGGAGGTAGAGAGGTTTACTCCCTCCACTGATCCATCTTGCTCTCGGGCTGACAGGAGGTCAGGAAGAGGCTTGGTCTCCTCCTCCATCCCATCATCTGTAGCTAAGAGCATGCCCACTTGGGAACTCTCCAAGTGGGGCTTTAGGCGGTTCACATGCAGGACCCGCAAGGGGTTCCTGGGAGACTGCAAGTCCACCAAGTAGGTAACTGGACTCTTGCGCTCCACCACCGTGAAAGGGCCGGTCCACCTGTCCTGGAGCGCACAAGGCTCCACAGGGGCCATGACCCACACTTTCTGACCAGGCTGAAGCTCGACCAGAGTGGCATTCTGGTCGCACCACCGCTTCATCTCCTCCTGGCTGGCTTCCAGATTTGCCTCAGCAAGCTCTCTGAAACGCCTAGTCTGGTTCCTGAAGGCCAGCATGTAACTGTATACATCCTGGGGAGGTTTCCTGGGAGATTGCTCCCAGCCTTCCTTGACCAAACTCAAAGGTCCTCGCACCGGGTGTCCATAGAGGAGCTCAAAGGGGCTGAACCCTAGAGACGTCTGTGGCACCTCCCGGTATGCAAACAGGCAAGGTAAGAGGACGTCCCATTTACGCCTCATGGGTTCTTCCAGACCCATAATCATGCCCTTGAGGGTCCGGTTGAATCTCTCAACCAGCCCATTTCCTTGAGGGTGGTAAGGAGTGGTGAACTTGTAAGTCACACCGCACTCCTGCCACAGGGACTTCATGTACTTGGACACGAAGTTGGTACCTCTGTCAGACACCACCTCTTGAGGGAATCCCACACGTGAGAAAATTCCCATCAATGCCCGTCCCACCACGGGGGCCGTCACTGTCCTCAGAGGGATGGCTTCAGGGTACCGGGTGGCATGGTCCACCAAGACCAGGATAAACCTGTTGCCCATGGCTATCTTGGGGTCCAGTGGCCCCACAATGTCAATACCCACCCGTTCAAAATGGGTGCTGACCACAGGGAATGGCTGGAGAGGAGCCTTGTGCTTCCTACCACTCTTTCCACTTGCCTGGCAAGTCTGACATGTCCTGCAGTGAGTGGCGGCACTCCTGCGCATCTGGGGCCAATAGAAATGGGTGACAAGCCTTTCAAAGGTCTTGTCCTGCCCCAGATGTCCTGCTAACGGTACATCATGAGCCAACCCCAGTAGGAAGGCTCTGAAGCGCTGGGGTACCACCAGCACACGGGCTGACCCAGGCTCAGCAACCTTAGGCTCTGAATACAGGAGACCATTCTCCCAGTAAATCCAATGTGATCCAGACTGATCACCTGCTGCCTGGTCTGTGGCCTGTTGCCTCAGACCCACGAGAGAAGGGCATGTGTTCTGCTCCTCGCAGAACTCCTCCCTGGAGGGTCCTCCTTCTTGCTGCCAATGGGTCAGCTCAGGCAGGTCCCCCAGTTCAGCTACCTGTTTCCCTGTAGGTTCCAGGGCATCCCCCTCAGGGTCTGCCGCCTCCTCAGGGTCTGCCTCCTCCTGGACCGTGGGAACTTCGGGAGCCGGTTTCCAGCGCCCCCTGCCTCCTCTCTCTCTGGCAGGCACCTGGGCCTCCCTCTCAGGCTCCAGGTCCTCTTGAACACCTCTAGCTGCCATTGACCGGGTGGTCACACATGCCCAATCAGGCAAGCCCAACATTTCCAAATGCGCACTCCGCTCCACCTTAGCCCAAGGTGAGCTCTCCAAATCGTTCCCTAACAAACAGTCAACAGGCATGTCTGGCCTCACAGCTACTTGAAGAGTACCCGAGACCCCCCCTCAAAGGGAACCTGAGCCACCTTGCAGTGACTGTGTTGTCAGCGGCAACAACCGGATAGAATGCATCAGGGATAACCTGCTCTTTAGACACCAGGTGACACTTGACAGCTGTCACACTGGCTCCTGTGTCTCTCAGAGCCTCCACCCTATGGCCATTGATGGTCACCCACTGCCTGTATTTCTTAGTGTTGTCAGGCAGCTGGGTCCTAGGGACCATCTCAGAGTCTCCTAAGGAGACAAGGGAAAACACTGTGGGATCCCCCCACCTTGGGCACCCCACTCCTCCGCCAGGGCTACACTAGCCAACTGCCGGGGGACTGCACCAGTGGGGGCTGGTTTTCCATGCAAAGGGCAACGAGGATCGTTTGCCTTGTGGCCAGGGGCGCCACACTTGTAACACACCAGTGGTCCCTGGTGAACAGGGGGCCTGTCAGGGCCACTGGCTTCTTCTCAGGGGGAGGCTGGGAACCTTTCCCTTGGTTCCCTTGGAGTCTACTTTGGGGCCCTTTCTGGAACTCCCTCTGTTTACCCTTGTCACCCCCACTCTTCTGCTGGGGACCCTGCCCACCCTTGGCGGGGTCTCCCACGTGACCCTTGTGGACCCGGGTACTTACCCAGCGGTCCGCCTCCTCAGCAAGCTGCCTAGGGTTAGTCAGCTTACTATCAATCAGGTGCTGGCGTAGCTCAGGAAAACAATTACTGGACAAGTGCTCCCAGGCAATCAAATCAAAGAGCGCCTGAAAAACAGTCGCTTTGCTACCCTTTACCCAACCATCCAAGGATCTGCAAAAGAAGGTCACATATTCAACCCAGGTACTGCCTTCAATCTTCTTACAGTTCCTGAACCTCTGCCTATAAAGCTCAGGGGTCAAACCATACCTAGTCATTAAAGCATCCTTCATGTGTCTGTATGAATTATAGACTTCAGAGGGCAAATCCAACAAGGTATCCCGCCCTTCACTCAGGAACCGCCCCCACAACCCCGCTCCCCAATCCTTCTCAGGGACCCGGTGGGAAGACATGGCTACCTCATAGGCTTTGAACCCCTGCCCAATGTCATCATTTTTAAAAAACTCCTTCACCACATCTTTGGGCACACCCTAGCTTCAACAGGCACAGGCGGTACACTGTCACCAGAGGGAGTAATCTCAAAGCTTTTGGCCTTCAATTCCAACTCCCTCAAAACTTTCTCATGTTCAAACTGCATTTTCTTTTCCTCTAGGGCGAATTTCCTAGTTTGCATTTCAAATTCTAACTGCCCATTTAGCTTGAGCTTGGTCAGCTCCATTTCGTGCATCCTACTCTCTTTCCTGTCCTCCAACTCCTCTGGAGACAGTCCTCTGGCAGAAACACTGCTACCTACTGGGGAGACTGCTTTCTTCCCCCTGGACCCAGTAGCCCTTCCAGCTGCCCATCTGCATTCTCATCCCCTTCCATAGGTATAGGTGTGCTCCTTGCTTCAACCCAGGCCCTCAGCGCCTTTTGGTGCTCATCCTTCTTGGTGAGCCCGGTCATGGAGACTTTAAACTTTCTGCAGAAATGCTTGAGCTGTTTGAGGGTGTAGCACTCCAGTTTCTCCTCATCACAATCAACAGATGCTACAGATGGTGCGTTATCCATGGTGATTTAAACTTGGCAGTTGCAAAAATAGGAAATCCCAGAAAAAAAATGCTATAAAAGTATGTGGTTGCGTTTTGGTCTGCACTCACTAAGTAGTGTTCACCAATTACTGTACATGAGTCACAAATGCAAGTCCAGAATCCTCACCGCTGCCCACCAATGTTAGATTTGGGGGTCTCTAGTTGGCAGAGGTAGGTACCTTTGTCCAAATAGGGACCCTTGAGTCTAGTCAGGGAAAGTAGGTACACTCCTGAAAGAACCCCTGCTCACCCTCTTGGTAGCTTGGCACGAGCAGACAGGCTTAGTTCAGAGGCAGTGTGTAAAGCATTTGTGAACACATACAGTAATCAAGTGACAACACTACAAATGGACACCACACAGGTTATATATTTATAAAAATAGGTATACTTTATATAGATTTATCACAAGACCATCAACGACAAAAATAATCCACAATACTGTCAAGAATGCTTAGTTCTGATCAAAAGGGCTTAATTCAAGGTCCTGTGCGAGTCGGTAGCCTTCTCCGGCTACTGCGATGTAAACAACAAACAGAGTCTATCAAATCCAGCTGACCGCGTCGATACGGGCCAACACAGCGTAGACGGACTCGGTCACAGTACCTTTTACTTGAAGCGGCAGGCACAGGCGTGCGAGCCGGATGGCTGTTCGTCGCGGTTGCGTTGCAAAATGGAAGCGTTGCAGGATGCGTTGTCCCTCGAGGCGGTGCAGGCAGCGGCTCGTTGACGTCGTCGAGACTGAGTCGGTGAGACCAGGGCCGTGCGTTGCAGGGCGAGACGGTGCTTCGATGCGGTGCTGGCAGGTTGCGGTGCGGCGACGGAGCCGGATTCAGGAGCTGGCGTCGATCAGTCCGGACAGCGGTGCGAGTCGGGCGGTGCGTCGCGAAGCTTGCAAGGCGGTGCCCAACTCCGGTGCGGTCACAGGACTCGAACTCAGCAACAGTGACCGCGTCGGTCGGACCAGATGGATTCGGTGTAGCGAGGCGTTGCAAGGTGCGGTGCTCACAGGTTACGGTGCAGGTAGCGGCTCGTTGACGGAGTCGGTGAGACCAAGGCCGTGCGTTGCAAGATGCAGGCGTTGCTCGATGCGGTGCCAACAGGACACCGAGCCGGTCGGGAGAGTCGGTCACAGCTCCCTACCTCTGTAGCCACTGAAACAGAGTTTCCAGCAGCAATTCACAAAGGGGGTGAAGTCCAATGGTCCTGGGACTTCGGTCAGGGGGCAAGCTCTCTTCCAAGCCCTTGGAGATCCTTCACAAGTTGATGAAAGTCACAGCAAAGCAAAAGTTCCTATTCAGACCCAGATGCAACTCCTCCCTCCACTCTGGATGAAGATCTCTCTATTCAGCCCTGTGCTGCCTCACCCTGTCTCCTGTAGCCACCCCCAGCCCCTGTCACGCACAACCCAGACACACAATACACAAGCTGGCAGAGGCAGGCTGGATAGTTAGGCAAGAAAATACCCACTTTCTAAAAGTGGTATTTTCAAACCCAGAATGTTAAAACCAACTTCACTAAAAGATGTATTTTATCATTCTGAGTTCAGGCATACTAAACTCGAATTTCTACCTAGTTCCCTGAGTCAGTTTAGGATTATAAGATGTTATAATCAAACTGCCCATTCTGGCCTATGGGGAACAGGTAGCCTTGCAATAGTGAAAAACGAAAATGGCTGTAATTCATTATCTGAAAGAGACACGTTAGTGACAGATTCCTTACCTTAGAATATCCCCAGGCGTCAGGCTGGATCCGGAAAGTTTTTGCGTAGCAGTACCCTGCGCGTCGGTAGGCGGCGTCGTGCGGCTCCGCGTCCGTCGTCGGCGTCGTGGTCGCCGGGATGACGTCACGGGCAGTACTTAGACGCCGCCCCTGCGCGGTGACGTCAGTTCTTCTTTTTCCGCGCCAGTAAGCGCAGATCCGGGAAGAGCAGTGCCCTAGTCACTTTTTGACTATCCTTTTTTGTGAATTTTTTCACTGTTTCTTCAACGAGTCTTCACGACTCCTAAGGTGTCGTAGGGATGCCCGGCTTTAAGCCCTGCGAGGCCTGTGGTCGCATGATGTCGATCACGGACCCGCATCTCGAGTGTCTCTTCTGTCTCGGCCGAGACCACGACACGAAGTCGTGCCTTGACTGCCGGAAACGTCATCCGAAGGCTTTGCGAGAGCGGTCTCGAAAGCTCCTCGAGGTCCGGCAGTCGGCTCCGCGCCGCACCAAGCCCCGGTCCCGGGAGAGGTCGAGGGGCCGGTCGCGGAGTCCCCACCGTTCGTCGGAGTCCAAGTCTTCGCGCTCCTCCGGTAAGTCGAAGCACAAGAAGTCTAAGCGGCGTCATCGCTCTAAGACTTCGCCTCGCCGGTCTCGCGACTCGGCTCAGGCCCCAGTCGGCACCGTCCCCGCGGCCCCGGACATGCCTGTAGAGCCGCCCCCGCATTACCCGTTCTTTCCGGGTTCGGGGGCGACTCCGGCCAAAATACAGGAATTCCTGTCGGCCATGGCCCGCCTCTTCGGGCCTTCAGGTCCCTCCGGTGCGCCTTCGGGCCCCGCGGGCCCTGATGGGGTTGCCCCGGCGCCGCCGTCGACTCCGGTCCCGGCGCCGCCTGTCCCACCAGCCTTCATCCCATCCGGCCCCGGCCTCGATCCCGGCTCCGGTGGTACCGCAACCCCCATCGACGCCGGTTGACCTAACCACGCCGATGTCCCCGGTGCCGTTCCTGACTCCGTCCGGGGCTCCGGACGGCGTCGTTCCCCGGTTCTCTCCGGCTCCGGACATGGAGCCGGACCGACGTCGCTCGACGCCTGTTCCGGCGCCGATGAGACCTTGGGTCCCAAATGTCCCTCCTCCTCCATATTTTGAACAAGAGGAGGACCAGGAGAGCTGGGAGGGGTCTGAGGACCCTCTCACACAACAGTGTGAGTTTGATCCGGACTGGGCTGAGGAACTTGGGGATGCCAGTGGTCTAGACTCCTCCCCTGACACTGGCATGCTGTCTCCTCCCGTGGCTACGGAGGAGGGAGCTAATTTTGCAACGGTGTTGCGTAGAGCAGCTGGAGCCTTACATCTCCAGTTGCCTACTGTGGCCGTCAGGACTAACCTCCTGACAGAAGTGCTTCAGCCGGCGGCTTCCTCCTCGGAGACTGTGCTGCTTTTTTCATGATGCACTCACTGACGTTCTTTTGGGTGCCTGGTCCAAACCCACCACAGGGGCTCCTGTGGATAGGAACGTGGCCCGACGCCATCGCCCTCCTCCGGGCGACCCCTTGTTTCTCTCCCAACATCCCACCCCTGAGAGCTTGGTTGTCCAAGCCTCAGCCTCCCAAACCGCCTTCCCTACCGCCCCTCCGGATAGGGAATCCAAACGCCTGGACCAATTTGGGAAGAAGTCTTTTTCTTCCTCCAGTGCTGGCTTGCGGTCCGTCAACACCGCTTGCCTTTTGGGCCGATATACCCACTCCCTGTGGGATTCGGTGGCGGCTGTTTTGCCGCAGTGTTCTGAGGAGGTCCAGACACTGCTTACCCGCGCCATTGCGGAAGGGCGAGATGCGGCTAAATACACCATCCGTTGTGGCCTTGATACCGCCGACTCGCTGGGCAGATCGCTTGCGACGACGGTGGCGCTACGTCGCCACGCCTTTCTGAGATCAACTGGTTTCTCGGGTGATGGCCAGAATACACTCATGGCCATGCCCTTTGATGGAGTCGGTCTTTTTGGTTCAAAGGCAGACCATGCTCTGGAGCGGTTTAAGGACTCACGGGCTACTGCCAAGTCCCTGGGCCTTTCTGTTGTACGCCCTCCGCTCACCTCTGCTTTTCGCCCCTTTCGTGGCCACGGAAGGGGCACCCAGTCACGTCAGCTGCCCAGCCACCGGCCCGCGCAGCAAGCGTCTTCGCGTGGCCGAGGACGTGGATACCGCCGTGGCGGTTCGGGCAACCAGCGTGCGGGTCAGGCCACCACCTCCAACCCGTCCGCGGCCTCCAAGCCCTCCTAGTCCCTCCTTTCCGGTGCACAGCACGCCAGTAGGGGGCAGGGTCCGCCATCACCTTCACCTCTGGCGTCCCATCACCTCGGACAGGTGGGTCTTGGACATTGTCTGAAGGGGCTACTCCCTCCCCTTCGAGACCACCCCCAGCCATGCCACCTCAATTCCACCGCATGTCAGGGGATCACTTGGTACTTCTGCAGAAGGAAGTCACGGCCCTCTTGGCCAAGAGGGCCATCGAGCATGTTCCGACCCCAGAAGTAGGACGTAATTACTACTCCCACTACTTCCTGGTGCCCAAAAAGGACAAGGAGGACATGCGTCCTATCTTGGACCTCCGGAACGTCAATCGCTTCCTCCGGAAGGAGAAGTTCAAGATGCTCACCCTAGCTCAGGTCTTGACTGCCCTCGACCCTGGAGACTGGTTGGTAGCGTTGGACTTGCAGGACGCTTATTTTCACATCCCCGTCCTGCCGGCCCACCGGCGTTACCTGCGGTTCACGGTAGGCCTCGAGCATTTTCAGTTCACCGTGCTCCCCTTTGGCCTTACAAGTGCCCCTCGGGTGTTCACGAAAGTGATGGCGGTGGTCGCAGCTCATCTGCGCCGGGCAGGGGTTCCAGTCTTCCCCTACCTCGACGACTGGCTGCTGAAGGCGGGCTCGTCCCAGGCAGTCGTCTCCCACCTCCAGACTACGGCCGAACTCCTGCACTCGCTGGGGTTCTCCATCAATGTGCCGAAGTCGCATCTGATTCCTTCTCCACAGCTCCTTTTCATCGGAGCAGTTCTGGACACGACGCAGTTTCGGGCCTATCCTCCCGAACGGCGAGTCCGGGATATTCAGGCTATGATTCCGATCTTTCAGCCTTTATCCTGGGTTTCGGTACGGATGACCCTGAGGCTGCTGGGCCTCATGGCCTCCTGCATCCTGCTGGTCAATCATGCCAGATGGCATATGCGGGCTCTGCAGTGGGACCTGAAGTTCCAGTGGGCGCAGCACCAGGGCAACCTGTCCGATCACGTCCAGATCTCGGAGGGGACTGCACTACAGTTGCAGTGGTGGCTCTCGAACCGGCAATGGGTCATGGGCAGATCCCTCTCCCTTCCCCAGCCAGAGCACACAGTTGTGACGGACGCGTCCCTTCTGGGATGGGGCGGTCACATGGGAGAGGCGGAGATCAGAGGCCTCTGGTCTCCGGCGGAGTCCCGACTCCATATCAACCTTCTGGAGCTCCGGGCGATCCGACTTGCACTCAAGGCATTCCTTCCCTCTGTCAAAGGGAAGGTAGTGCAGGTGTTCACAGACAACACCACTGCCAAGTGGTATTGCAACAAACAAGGCGGGGTGGGGTCGTGGACCCTTTGTCAGGAGGCTCTGCGCCTCTGGACATGGCTGGAACATCAGGGCATGTTCCTGATGGTTCAACACCTGGCAGGTTCCCTGAACGCCAGGGCGGACGAACTCAGCCGCAGGTGCATGATGGATCACGAATGGCGTCTTCACTCGGAAGTGGCGCAACTACTCTTTCTACAGTGGGGAGAGCCTTGGTTAGATCTATTCGCCACCGAAGAGAACGCGCAATGTCATCAGTTCTGCGCGTTGGAATTTCCAAGGCGGCACTCGCTCGGCGACGCTTTTCGTCGCGAGTGGAGTTGCGGTCTGTTGTACGCCTTTCCGCCTATACCACTTCTACCCAGAGTGTTGAAGAAGATTCGGCACGACCGGGCCCAAGTCATTCTTGTGGCTCCGGACTGGGCTCGAAGAGTTTGGTATCCCGAGCTACTCAGTATGAGCGTAAATCCCCCGATCCGTCTGCCTCTTCGGGAGGATCTTCTGTCGCAGCAGCAGGGGACGGTCCTCCACCCGAACCTGTCCAGCCTCCACCTGCTTGCGTGGAGATTGAGCGGCGGCAGTTGATTCCTTTCGACTTGCCTCCCGAAGTTTGTGATGTAATTCTGGCAGCCAGGCGTCCCTCCACTAAGGTGGTATACGCCTGCAGGTGGAACAAGTTTGTGGCATGGTGCACAGGAAAGGCTGTGAATCCCCTTTCTGCCCCTCTTTCTGAGGTTCTTCTGTTCCTTCTTTCCCTGGCCCAACAGGGTTCTGCCCTGGGTACCATCAAGGGCTATCTTTGTGCTATCTCGGCCTTCCTCAGGCTTCCTGATCAGCCCTCCCTTTTCAAGTCCCCTGTTGTTAACAGGTTTCTAAAAGGCATTACACACCTCTTCCCTCCTGTTCCGTTTGTGATGCCTCAGTGGGACTTGTACTTGGTTCTTACCTTTCTTATGTGCGCTCCCTTTGAGCCTCTGCACAACTGCCCTCTTCGTCTTCTGACTCTGAAGACAGCCTTTCTGGTGGCCATCACCTCCGCTCGGCGGGTGAGTGAGCTCCAGGCTCTTTCATGCAAACCTCCCTTTCTGTCTGTTCATCCAGACAAGGTTGTTCTTCGGACGCGTCCGTCCTTCTTGCCAAAGGTGGTTACTGCCTTCCACATTGGGCAGACCATCACTTTGCCCACCTTCTTTCCGCCTCCGCATCCTTCCAGAGAGGAAGAGAGGCTCCACCGTCTGGACCCAAAACGTGCGCTTTCCTTTTACCTCAACCGCACACAACACTTCCGGGTGGATGACCAGCTCTTTGTTGGCTACGTGGGCGCCAAAAAGGTCGGGCGGTGCACAAGAGAACCATCTCCCGCTGGGTAACCTTGTGTATCAAAGCCTGCTATTCTTTGGCTAAGAAGGAACCTCCTGTTGGGCTGCGTGCCCATTCCACCAGGGCAACGGCTGCTACCACGGCTTTGGGCCGCGGTGTTCCGCTGCAGGATATCTGTCAGGCAGCTACGTGGGCCTCGCTGCACACGTTTACAAAGCATTACTGCCTTGACAGTCAGGTCCGGAGGGACGTCTTCTTTGGCCGTTCTGTCCTCCGGGACTTCCTTGTCTGATCTTTGTTCGCAGACCCACCACCGGGGTTGGTATTGCTGGGGTATCTATTCTAAGGTAAGGAATCTGTCACTAACGTGTCTCTTTCAGATGCACAAGTTACTAACTTGTGTAACGATATATCTGTAAGAGACAGTAGTTAGTGACAGATTCCTACCGCCCCACCCATCCTCCCCGTTCTGCGAACTGATTTCTAGGGTTAAGGACATCCCTTTCAGGGCCCTAGTATTTTTCAGACACCTATGTCAGCTTCTTGCATGGCTCTGCGTTCATGGCGCGGAAAGTCGTGTACAGAACTGACGTCAGCGCGCAGGGGCGGCGTCTAAGTACTGCCCGCGACGTCATCCCGGCGACCACGACGCCGACGACGGACGCGGAGCCGCACGACGCTGCCTACCGACGCGCAAGGGTACTGCTACGCAAAAAACTTTCCGGATCCAGCCTGACGCCTGAGAATATTCTAAGGTAAGGAATCTGTCACTAACTACTGTCTCTTACAGATATATCGTTACACAAGTTAGTAACTTGTGCTTTGCCCCATCAGTCAAGGCGATCTGCCAGTACCCAGACGTTAAGTCAAACGTGCTGAGGTACCGCGCAGCCCCTAACCGATCTATGAGCTCATCAGCTCTGTGGATGGGGTGGGCGTCAGTCCTGGTGACGGAATTGAGTCCCCTGTAGTCCACACACAACCGGAGTTCTGGTGTGGCACCAGGCGCGGCAGCCTTTGGAACCAAGACCACTGGGCTGGCCCAAGGGCTGTTAGAGGACTCAATCACCCCTAGCGCAAACATCTTGGAGACCTCCTCCTTGATTCAGGCTCTGACCCTGTCAGTCACCCTGTAAGCCTTGTGCTTCACAGGAAGACTGTCCCCAGTGTCCACATCATGGACGCACCAATGAGTGACACTGGGAACCAGGGAGAACAGGTCAGGGAACTGTCCCAACAGCTGGCGACAGTCTCCCTGCTGCTCAGGTGTGAGGGAGGTAGAGAGGTTTACTCCCTCCACTGATCCATCTTGCTCTCGGGCTGACAGGAGGTCAGGAAGAGGCTTGGTCTCCTCCTCCATCCCATCATCTGTAGCTAAGAGCATGCCCACTTGGGAACTCTCCAAGTGGGGCTTTAGGCGGTTCACATGCAGGACCCGCAAGGGGTTCCTGGGAGACTGCAAGTCCACCAAGTAGGTAACTGGACTCTTGCGCTCCACCACCGTGAAAGGGCCGGTCCACCTGTCCTGGAGCGCACAAGGCTCCACAGGGGCCATGACCCACACTTTCTGACCAGGCTGAAGCTCGACCAGAGTGGCATTCTGGTCGCACCACCGCTTCATCTCCTCCTGGCTGGCTTCCAGATTTGCCTCAGCAAGCTCTCTGAAACGCCTAGTCTGGTTCCTGAAGGCCAGCATGTAACTGTATACATCCTGGGGAGGTTTCCTGGGAGATTGCTCCCAGCCTTCCTTGACCAAACTCAGAGGTCCTCGCACCGGGTGTCCATAGAGGAGCTCAAAGGGGCTGAACCCTAGAGACGTCTGTGGCACCTCCCGGTATGCAAACAGGCAAGGTAAGAGGACGTCCCATTTACGCCTCATGGGTTCTTCCAGACCCATAATCATGCCCTTGAGGGTCCGGTTGAATCTCTCAACCAGCCCATTTCCTTGAGGGTGGTAAGGAGTGGTGAACTTGTAAGTCACACCGCACTCCTGCCACAGGGACTTCATGTACTTGGACACGAAGTTGGTACCTCTGTCAGACACCACCTCTTGAGGGAATCCCACACGTGAGAAAATTCCCATCAGTGCCCGTCCCACCACGGGGGCCGTCACTGTCCTCAGAGGGATGGCTTCAGGGTACCGGGTGGCATGGTCCACCAAGACCAGGATAAACCTGTTGCCCATGGCTGTCTTGGGGTCCAGTGGCCCCACAATGTCAATACCCACCCGTTCAAAATGGGTGCTGACCACAGGGAATGGCTGGAGAGGAGCCTTGTGCTTCCTCCCACTCTTTCCACTTGCCTGGCAAGTCTGACATGTCCTGCAGTGAGTGGCGGCACTCCTGCGCATCTGGGGCCAATAGAAATGGGTGACAAGCCTTTCAAAGGTCTTGTCCTGCCCCAGATGTCCTGCTAACGGTACATCATGAGCCAACCCCAGTAGGAAGGCTCTGAAGCGCTGGGGTACCACCAGCACACGGGCTGACCCAGGCTCAGCAACCTTAGGCTCTGAATACAGGAGACCATTCTCCCAGTAAATCCAATGTGATCCAGACTGATCACCTGCTGCCTGGTCTGTGGCCTGTTGCCTCAGACCCACGAGAGAAGGGCATGTGTTCTGCTCCTCGCAGAACTCCTCCCTGGAGGGTCCTCCTTCTTGCTGCCAATGGGTCAGCTCAGGCAGGTCCCCCAGTTCAGCTACCTGTTTCCCTGTAGGTTCCAGGGCATCCCCCTCAGGGTCTGCCGCCTCCTCAGGGTCTGCCTCCTCCTGGACCGTGGGAACTTCGGGAGCCGGTTTCCAGCGCCCCCTGCCTCCTCTCTCTCCGGCAGGCACCTGGGCCTCCCTCTCAGGCTCCAGGTCCTCTTGAACACCTCTAGCTGCCATTGACCGGGTGGTCACACATGCCCAATCAGGCAAGCCCAACATTTCCAAATGCGCACTCCGCTCCACCTTAGCCCAAGGTGAGCTCTCCAAATCGTTCCCTAACAAACAGTCAACAGGCATGTCTGGCCTCACAGCTACTTGAAGAGTACCCGAGACCCCCCCCTCAAAGGGAACCTGAGCCACCTTGCAGTGACTGTGTTGTCAGCGGCAACAACCGGATAGAATGCATCAGGGATAACCTGCTCTTTAGACACCAGGTGACACTTGACAGCTGTCACACTGGCTCCTGTGTCTCTCAGAGCCTCCACCCTATGGCCATTGATGGTCACCCACTGCCTGTATTTCTTAGTGTTGTCAGGCAGCTGGGTCCTAGGGACCATCTCAGAGTCTCCTAAGGAGACAAGGGAAAACACTGTGGGATCCCCCCACCTTGGGCACCCCACTCCTCCGCCAGGGCTACACTAGCCAACTGCCGGGGGACTGCACCAGTGGGGGCTGGTTTTCCATGCAAAGGGCAACGAGGATCGTTTGCCTTGTGGCCAGGGGCGCCACACTTGTAACACACCAGTGGTCCCTGGTGAACAGGGGGCCTGTCAGGGCCACTGGCTTCTTCTCAGGGGGAGGCTGGGAACCTTTCCCTTGGTTCCCTTGGAGTCTACTTTGGGGCCCTTTCTGGAACTCCCTCTGTTTACCCTTGTCACCCCCACTCTTCTGCTGGGGACCCTGCCCACCCTTGGCGGGGTCTCCCACGTGACCCTTGTGGACCCGGGTACTTACCCAGCGGTCCGCCTCCTCAGCAAGCTGCCTAGGGTTAGTCAGCTTACTATCAATCAGGTGCTGGCGTAGCTCAGGAAAACAATTACTGGACAAGTGCTCCCAGGCAATCAAATCAAAGAGCGCCTGAAAAACAGTCGCTTTGCTACCCTTTACCCAACCATCCAAGGATCTGCAAAAGAAGGTCACATATTCAACCCAGGTACTGCCTTCAATCTTCTTACAGTTCCTGAACCTCTGCCTATAAAGCTCAGGGGTCAAACCATACCTAGTCATTAAAGCATCCTTCATGTGTCTGTATGAATTATAGACTTCAGAGGGCAAATCCAACAAGGTATCCCGCCCTTCACTCAGGAACCGCCCCCACAACCCCGCTCCCCAATCCTTCTCAGGGACCCGGTGGGAAGACATGGCTACCTCATAGGCTTTGAACCCCTGCCCAATGTCATCATTTTTAAAAACTCCTTCACCACATCTTTGGGCACACCCTAGCTTCAACAGGCACAGGCGGTACACTGTCACCAGAGGGAGTAATCTCCAAGCTTTTGGCCTTCAATTCCAACTCCCTCAAAACTTTCTCATGTTCAAACTGCATTTTCTTTTCCTCTAGGGCGAATTTCCTAGTTTGCATTTCAAATTCTAACTGCCCATTTAGCTTGAGCTTGGTCAGCTCCATTTCGTGCATCCTACTCTCTTTCCTGTCCTCCAACTCCTCTGGAGACAGTCCTCTGGCAGAAACACTGCTACCTACTGGGGAGACTGCTTTCTTCCCCCCTGGACCCAGTAGCCCTTCCAGCTGCCCATCTGCATTCTCATCCCCTTCCATAGGTATAGGTGTGCTCCTTGCTTCAACCCAGGCCCTCAGCGCCTTTTGGTGCTCATCCTTCTTGGTGAGCCCGGTCATGGAGACTTTAAACTTTCTGCAGAAATGCTTGAGCTGTTTGAGGGTGTAGCACTCCAGTTTCTCCTCATCACAATCAACAGATGCTACAGATGGTGCGTTATCCATGGTGATTTAAACTTGGCAGTTGCAAAAATAGGAAATCCCAGAAAAAAAATGCTATAAAAGTATGTGGTTGCGTTTTGGTCTGCACTCACTAAGTAGTGTTCACCAATTACTGTACATGAGTCACAAATGCAAGTCCAGAATCCTCACCGCTGCCCACCAATGTTAGATTTGGGGGTCTCTAGTTGGCAGAGGTAGGTACCTTTGTCCAAATAGGGACCCTTGAGTCTAGTCAGGGAAAGTAGGTACACTCCTGAAAGAACCCCTGCTCACCCTCTTGGTAGCTTGGCACGAGCAGACAGGCTTAGTTCAGAGGCAGTGTGTAAAGCATTTGTGAACACATACAGTAATCAAGTGACAACACTACAAATGGACACCACACAGGTTATATATTTATAAAAATAGGTATACTTTATATAGATTTATCACAAGACCATCAACGACAAAAATAATCCACAATACTGTCAAGAATGCTTAGTTCTGATCAAAAGGGCTTAATTCAAGGTCCTGTGCGAGTCGGTAGCCTTCTCCGGCTACTGCGATGTAAACAACAAACAGAGTCTATCAAATCCAGCTGACCGCGTCGATACGGGCCAACACAGCGTAGACGGACTCGGTCACAGTACCTTTTACTTGAAGCGGCAGGCACAGGCGTGCGAGCCGGATGGCTGTTCGTCGCGGTTGCGTTGCAAAATGGAAGCGTTGCAGGATGCGTTGTCCCTCGAGGCGGTGCAGGCAGCGGCTCGTTGACGTCGTCGAGACTGAGTCGGTGAGACCAGGGCCGTGCGTTGCAGGGCGAGACGGTGCTTCGATGCGGTGCTGGCAGGTTGCGGTGCGGCGACGGAGCCGGATTCAGGAGCTGGCGTCGATCAGTCCGGACAGCGGTGCGAGTCGGGCGGTGCGTCGCGAAGCTTGCAAGGCGGTGCCCAACTCCGGTGCGGTCACAGGACTCGAACTCAGCAACAGTGACCGCGTCGGTCGGACCAGATGGATTCGGTGTAGCGAGGCGTTGCAAGGTGCGGTGCTCACAGGTTACGGTGCAGGTAGCGGCTCGTTGACGGAGTCGGTGAGACCAAGGCCGTGCGTTGCAAGATGCAGGCGTTGCTCGATGCGGTGCCAACAGGACACCGAGCCGGTCGGGAGAGTCGGTCACAGCTCCCTACCTCTGTAGCCACTGAAACAGAGTTTCCAGCAGCAATTCACAAAGGGGGTGAAGTCCAATGGTCCTGGGACTTCGGTCAGGGGGCAAGCTCTCTTCCAAGCCCTTGGAGATCCTTCACAAGTTGATGAAAGTCACAGCAAAGCAAAAGTTCCTATTCAGACCCAGATGCAACTCCTCCCTCCACTCTGGATGAAGATCTCTCTATTCAGCCCTGTGCTGCCTCACCCTGTCTCCTGTAGCCACCCCCAGCCCCTGTCACGCACAACCCAGACACACAATACACAAGCTGGCAGAGGCAGGCTGGATAGTTAGGCAAGAAAATACCCACTTTCTAAAAGTGGTATTTTCAAACCCAGAATGTTAAAACCAACTTCACTAAAAGATGTATTTTATCATTCTGAGTTCAGGCATACTAAACTCGAATTTCTACCTAGTTCCCTGAGTCAGTTTAGGATTATAAGATGTTATAATCATACTGCCCATTCTGGCCTATGGGGAACAGGTAGCCTTGCAATAGTGAAAAACGAAAATGGCTGTAATTCATTATCTGAAAGAGACACGTTAGTGACAGATTCCTTACCTTAGAATATCCCCAGGCGTCAGGCTGGATCCGGAAAGTTTTTTGCGTAGCAGTACCCTGCGCGTCGGTAGGCGGCGTCGTGCGGCTCCGCGTCCGTCGTCGTGGTCGCCGGGATGACGTCACGGGCAGTACTTAGACGCCGCCCCTGCGCGGTGACGTCAGTTCTTCTTTTTCCGCGCCAGTAAGCGCAGATCCGGGAAGAGCAGTGCCCTAGTCACTTTTTGACTATCCTTTTTTGTGAATTTTTTCACTGTTTCTTCAACGAGTCTTCACGACTCCTAAGGTGTCGTAGGGATGCCCGGCTTTAAGCCCTGCGAGGCCTGTGGTCGCATGATGTCGATCACGGACCCGCATCTCGAGTGTCTCTTCTGTCTCGGCCGAGACCACGACACGAAGTCGTGCCTTGACTGCCGGAAACTTCATCCGAAGGCTTTGCGAGAGCGGTCTCGAAAGCTCCTCGAGGTCCGGCAGTCGGCTCCGCGCCGCACCAAGCCCCGGTCCCGGGAGAGGTCGAGGGGCCGGTCGCGGAGTCCCCGCCGTTCGTCGGAGTCCAAGTCTTCGCGCTCCTCCGGTAAGTCGAAGCACAAGAAGTCTAAGCGGCGTCATCGCTCTAAGACTTCGCCTCGCCGGTCTCGCGACTCGACTGAGGCCCCGTCGGCACCGTCCCCGCGGCCCCGGACATGCCTGTAGAGCCGCCCCCGCATTACCCGTTCTTTCCGGGTTCGGGGGCGACTCCGGCCAAAATACAGGAATTCCTGTCGGCCATGGCCCGCCTCTTCGGGCCTTCAGGTCCCTCCGGTGCGCCTTCGGGCCCCGCGGGCCCTGATGGGGTTGCCCCGGCGCCGCCGTCGACTCCGGTCCCGGCGCCGCCTGTCCCACCAGCCTTCATCCCATCCGGCCCCGGCCTCGATCCCGGCTCCGGTGTACCGCAACCCCCATCGACGCCGGTTGACCTAACCACGCCGACGCCGATGTCCCCGGTGCCGTTCCTGACTCCGTCCGGGGCTCCGGACGGCGTCGTTCCCGGTTCTCTCCGGCTCCGGACATGGAGCCGGACCGACGTCGCTCGACGCCTGTTCCGGCGCCGATGAGACCTTGGGTCCCAAATGTCCCTCCTCCTCCATATTTTGAACAAGAGGAGGACCAGGAGAGCTGGGAGGGGTCTGAGGACCCTCTCACACAACAGTGTGAGTTTGATCCGGACTGGGCTGAGGAACTTGGGGATGCCAGTGGTCTAGACACCTCCCCTGACACTGGCATGCTGTCTCCTCCCGTGGCTACGGAGGAGGGAGCTAATTTTGCAACGGTGTTGCGTAGAGCAGCTGGAGCCTTACATCTCCAGTTGCCTACTGTGGCCGTCAGGACTAACCTCCTGACAGAAGTGCTTCAGCCGGCGGCTTCCTCCTCGGAGACTGTGCTGCCGTTTTCATGATGCACTCACTGACGTTCTTTTGGGTGCCTGGTCCAAACCCACCACAGGGGCTCCTGTGGATAGGAACGTGGCCCGACGCCATCGCCCTCCTCCGGGCGACCCCTTGTTTCTCTCCCAACATCCCACCCCTGAGAGCTTGGTTGTCCAAGCCTCTGCCTCCCAAACCGCCTTCCCTACCGCCCCTCCGGATAGGGAATCCAAACGCCTGGACCAATTTGGGAAGAAGTCTTTTTCTTCCTCCAGTGCTGGCTTGCGGTCCGTCAACACCGCTTGCCTTTTGGGCCGATATACCCACTCCCTGTGGGAT
The DNA here is from genome assembly GCA_963921515.1 of Calotriton arnoldi. Lineage (NCBI taxonomy): Eukaryota > Metazoa > Chordata > Amphibia > Caudata > Salamandridae > Calotriton > Calotriton arnoldi. The sequence continues at coordinate 976,188 of CAWUFW010005249.1, read as the reverse complement.
TCGGTGGCGGCTGTTTTGTCGCAGTGTTCTGAGGAGGTCCAGACACTGCTTACCCGCGCCATTGCGGAAGGGCGAGATGCGGCTAAATACACCATCCGTTGTGGCCTTGATACCGCCGACTCGCTGGGCAGATCGCTTGCGACGACGGTGGCGCTACGTCGCCACGCCTTTCTGAGATCAACTGGTTTCTCGGGTGATGGCCAGAATACACTCATGGACATGCCCTTTGATGGAGTCGGTCTTTTTGGTTCAAAGGCAGACCATGCTCTGGAGCGGTTTAAGGACTCACGGGCTACTGCCAAGTCCCTGGGCCTTTCTGTTGTACGCCCTCCGCTCACCTCTGCTTTTCGCCTCTTTCGTGGCCACGGAAGGGGCGCCCAGTCACGTCAGCTGCCCAGCCACCGGCCCGCGCAGCAAGCGTCTTCGCGTGGCCGAGGACGTGGATACCGCCGTGGCGGTTCGGGCAACCAGCGTGCGGGTCAGGCCACCACCTCCAACCCGTCCGCGCCCTCCAAGCCCTCCTAGTCCCTCCTTTCCGGTGCACAGCACGCCAGTAGGGGGCAGGGTCCGCCATCACCTTCACCTCTGGCGTCCCATCACCTCGGACAGGTGGGTCTTGGACATTGTCTGAAGGGGCTACTCCCTCCCCTTCTAGACCACCCCCCCAGCCATGCCACCTCAATTCCACCGCATGTCAGGGGATCACTTGGTACTTCTGCAGAAGGAAGTCACGGCCCTCTTGGCCAAGAGGGCCATCGAGCATGTTCCGACCCCAGAAGTAGGACGTAATTACTACTCCCACTACTTCCTGGTGCCCAAAAAGGACAAGGAGGACATGCGTCCTATCTTGGACCTCCGGAACGTCAATCGCTTCCGCCGGAAGGAGAAGTTCAAGATGCTCACCCTAGCTCAGGTCTTGACTGCCCTCGACCCTGGAGACTGGTTGGTAGCGTTGGACTTGCAGGACGCTTATTTTCACATCCCCGTCCTGCCGGCCCACCGGCGTTACCTGCGGTTCACGGTAGGCCTCGAGCATTTTCAGTTCACCGTGCTCCCCTTTGGCCTTACAAGTGCCCCTCGGGTGTTCACGAAAGTGATGGCGGTGGTCGCAGCTCATCTGCGCCGGGCAGGGGTTCCAGTCTTCCCCTACCTCGACGACTGGCTGCTGAAGGCGGGCTCGTCCCAGGCAGTCGTCTCCCACCTCCAGACTACGGCCGAACTCCTGCACTCGCTGGGGTTCTCCATCAATGTGCCGAAGTCCCATCTGATTCCTTCTCCACAGCTCCTTTTCATCGGAGCAGTTCTGGACACGACGCAGTTTCGGGCCTATCCTCCCGAACGGCGAGTCCGGGATATTCAGGCTATGATTCCGATCTTTCAGCCTTTATCCTGGGTTTCGGTACGGATGACCCTGAGGCTGCTGGGCCTCATGGCCTCCTGCATCCTGCTGGTCAATCATGCCAGATGGCATATGCAGGCTCTGCAGTGGGACCTGAAGTTCCAGTGGGCGCAGCACCAGGGCAACCTGTCCGATCACGTCCAGATCTCGGAGGGGACTGCACTACAGTTGCAGTGGTGGCTCTCGAACCGGCAATGGGTCATGGGCAGATCCCTCTCCCTTCCCCAGCCAGAGCACACAGTTGTGACGGACGCGTCCCTTCTGGGATGGGGCGGTCACATGGGAGAGGCGGAGATCAGAGGCCTCTGGTCTCCGGCGGAGTCCCGACTCCATATCAACCTTCTGGAGCTCCGGGCGATCCGACTTGCACTCAAGGCATTCCTTCCCTCTGTCAAAGGGAAGGTAGTGCAGGTGTTCACAGACAACACCACTGCCATGTGGTATTGCAACAAACAAGGCGGTGTGGGGTCGTGGACCCTTTGTCAGGAGGCTCTGCGCCTCTGGACATGGCTGAAACATCAGGGCATGTTCCTGATGGTTCAACACCTGGCAGGTTCCCTGAACGCCAGGGCGGACGAACTCAGCCGCAGGTGCATGATGGATCACGAATGGCGTCTTCACTCGGAAGTGGCGCAACTACTCTTTCTACAGTGGGGAGAGCCTTGGTTAGATCTATTCGCCACCGAAGAGAACGCGCAATGTCATCAGTTCTGCACGTTGGAATTTCCAAGGCGGCACTCGCTCGGAGACGCTTTTCGTCACGAGTGGAGTTGCGGTCTGTTGTACGCCTTTCCGCCTATACCACTTCTACCCAGAGTGTTGAAGAAGATTCGGCACGACCGGGCCCAAGTCATTCTTGTGGCTCCGGACTGGGCTCGAAGAGTTTGGTATCCCGAGCTACTCAGTATGAGCGTAAATCCCCCGATCCGTCTGCCTCTTCGGGAGGATCTTCTGTCGCAGCAGCAGGGGACGGTCCTCCACCCGAACCTGTCCAGCCTCCACCTGCTTGCGTGGAGATTGAGCGGCGGCAGTTGATTCCTTTCGACTTGCCTCCCGAAGTTTGTGATGTAATTCTGGCAGCCAGGCGTCCCTCCACTAAGGTGGTATACGCCTGCAGGTGGAACAAGTTTGTGGCATGGTGCACAGGAAAGGCTGTGAATCCCCTTTCTGCCCCTCTTTCTGAGGTTCTTCTGTTCCTTCTTTCCCTGGCCCAACAGGGTTCTGCCCTGGGTACCATCAAGGGCTATCTTTGTGCTATCTCGGCCTTCCTCAGGCTTCCTGATCAGCCCTCCCTTTTCAAGTCCCCTGTTGTTAACAGGTTTCTAAAAGGCATTACACACCTCTTCCCTCCTGTTCCGTTTGTGATGCCTCAGTGGGACTTGTACTTGGTTCTTACCTTTCTTATGTGCGCTCCCTTTGAGCCTCTGCACAACTGTCCTCTTCGTCTTCTGACTCTGAAGACAGCCTTTCTGGTGGCCATCACCTCCGCTCGGCGGGTGAGTGAGCTCCAGGCTCTTTCATGCAAACCTCCCTTTCTGTCTGTTCATCCAGACAAGGTTGTTCTTCGGACGCGTCCGTCCTTCTTGCCAAAGGTGGTTACTGCCTTCCACATTGGGCAGACCATCACTTTGCCCACCTTCTTTCCGCCTCCGCATCCTTCCAGAGAGGAAGAGAGGCTCCACCGTCTGGACCCAAAACGTGCGCTTTCCTTTTACCTCAACCGCACACAACACTTCCGGGTGGATGACCAGCTCTTTGTTGGCTACGTGGGCGCCAAAAAAGGTCGGGCGGTGCACAAGAGAACCATCTCCCGCTGGGTAACCTTGTGTATCAAAGCCTGCTATTCTTTGGCTAAGAAGGAACCTCCTGTTGGGCTGCGTGCCCATTCCACCAGGGCAACGGTTGCTACCACGGCTTTGGGCCGCGGTGTTCCGCTGCAGGATATCTGTCAGGCAGCTACGTGGGCCTCGCTGCACACGTTTACAAAGCATTACTGCCTTGACAGTCAGGTCCGGAGGGACGGCTTCTTTGGCCGTTCTGTCCTGCGGGACTTCCTTGTCTGATCTTTGTTCGCAGACCCACCACCGGGGTTGGTATTGCTGGGGTATCTATTCTAAGGTAAGGAATCTGTCACTAACGTGTCTCTTTCAGATGCACAAGTTACTAACTTGTGTAACGATATATCTGTAAGAGACAGTAGTTAGTGACAGATTCCTTACCGCCCACCCATCCTCCCCGTTCTGCGAACTGATTTCTAGGGTTAAGGACATCCCTTTCAGAGCCCTAGTATTTTTCAGACACCTATGTCAGCTTCTTGCATGGCTCTGCGTTCCTGGCGCGGAAAGTCGTGTACAGAACTGACGTCAGCGCGCAGGGGCGGCGTCTAAGTACTGCCCGCGACGTCATCCCAGCGACCACGACGCCGACGACGGACGCGGAGCCGCACGACGCCGCCTACCGACGCGCAAGGGTACTGCTACGCAAAAAACTTTCCGGATCCAGCCTGACGCCTGAGAATATTCTAAGGTAAGGAATCTGTCACTAACTACTGTCTCTTACAGATATATCGTTACACAAGTTAGTAACTTGTGCTTTGCCCCATCAGTCAAGGCGATCTGCCAGTACCCAGACGTTAAGTCAAACGTGCTGAGGTACCGCGCAGCCCCTAACCGATCTATGAGCTCATCAGCTCTGGGGATGGGGTGGGCGTCAGTCCTGGTGACGGAATTGAGTCCCCTGTAGTCCACACAGAACCGGAGTTCTGGTGTGGCACCAGAGCGCGGCAGCCTTTGGAACCAAGACCACTGGGCTGGCCCAAGGGCTGTTAGAGGACTCAATCACCCCTAGCGCAAACATCTTGGAGACCTCCTCCTTGATTCAGGCTCTGACCCTGTCAGTCACCCTGTAAGCCTTGTGCTTCACAGGAAGACTGTCCCCAGTGTCCACATCATGGACGCACCAATGAGTGACACTGGGAACCAGGGAGAACAGGTCAGGGAACTGTCCCAACAGCTGGCGACAGTCTCCCTGCTGCTCAGGTGTGAGGGAGGTAGAGAGGTTTACTCCCTCCACTGATCCATCTTGCTCTCGGGCTGACAGGAGGTCAGGAAGAGGCTTGGTCTCCTCCTCCATCCCATCATCTGTAGCTAAGAGCATGCCCACTTGGGAACTCTCCAAGTGGGGCTTTAGGCGGTTCACATGCAGGACCCGCAAGGGGTTCCTGGGAGACTGCAAGTCCACCAAGTAGGTAACTGGACTCTTGCGCTCCACCACCGTGAAAGGGCCGGTCCACCTGTCCTGGAGCGCACAAGGCTCCACAGGGGCCATGACCCACACTTTCTGACCAGGCTGAAGCTCGACCAGAGTGGCATTCTGGTCGCACCACCGCTTCATCTCCTCCTGGCTGGCTTCCAGATTTGCCTCAGCAAGCTCTCTGAAACGCCTAGTCTGGTTCCTGAAGGCCAGCATGTAACTGTATACATCCTGGGGAGGTTTCCTGGGAGATTGCTCCCAGCCTTCCTTGACCAAACTCAGAGGTCCTCGCACCGGGTGTCCATAGAGGAGCTCAAAGGGGCTGAACCCTAGAGACGTCTGTGGCACCTCCCGGTATGCAAACAGGCAAGGTAAGAGGACGTCCCATTTACGCCTCATGGGTTCTTCCAGACCCATAATCATGCCCTTGAGGGTCCGGTTGAATCTCTCAACCAGCCCATTTCCTTGAGGGTGGTAAGGAGTGGTGAACTTGTAAGTCACACCGCACTCCTGCCACAGGGACTTCATGTACTTGGACACGAAGTTGGTACCTCTGTCAGACACCACCTCTTGAGGGAATCCCACACGTGAGAAAATTCCCATCAATGCCCGTCCCACCACGGGGGCCGTCACTGTCCTCAGAGGGATGGCTTCAGGGTACCGGGTGGCATGGTCCACCAAGACCAGGATAAACCTGTTGCCCATGGCTGTCTTGGGGTCCAGTGGCCCCACAATGTCAATACCCACCCGTTCAAAATGGGTGCTGACCACAGGGAATGGCTGGAGAGGAGCCTTGTGCTTCCTCCCACTCTTTCCACTTGCCTGGCAAGTCTGACATGTCCTGCAGTGAGTGGCGGCACTCCTGCGCATCTGGGGCCAATAGAAATGGGTGACAAGCCTTTCAAAGGTCTTGTCCTGCCCCAGATGTCCTGCTAACGGTACATCATGAGCCAACCCCAGTAGGAAGGCTCTGAAGCGCTGGGGTACCACCAGCACACGGGCTGACCCAGGCTCAGCAACCTTAGGCTCTGAATACAGGAGACCATTCTCCCAGTAAATCCAATGTGATCCAGACTGATCACCTGCTGCCTGGTCTGTGGACTGTTGCCTCAGACCCACGAGAGAAGGGCATGTGTTCTGCTCCTCGCAGAACTCCTCCCTGGAGGGTCATCCTTCTTGCTGCCAATGGGTCAGCTCAGGCAGGTCCCCCAGTTCAGCTACCTGTTTCCCTGTAGGTTCCAGGGCATCCCCCTCAGGGTCTGCCGCCTCCTCAGGGTCTGCCTCCTCCTGGACCGTGGGAACTTCGGGGGCCGGTTTCCCGCGCCCCCTGCCTCCTCTCTCTCCGGCAGGCACCTGGGCCTCCCTCTCAGGCTCCAGGTCCTCTTGAACACCTCTAGCTGCCATTGACCGGGTGGTCAGACATGCCCAATCAGGCAAGCCCAACATTTCCAAATGCGCACTCCGCTCCACCTTAGCCCAAGGTGAGCTCTCCAAATCGTTCCCTAACAAACAGTCAACAGGCATGGCTGGCCTCACAGCTACTTGAAGAGTACCCGAGACCCCCCCCCCACTCAAAGGGAACCTGAGCCACCTTGCAGTGACTCTGTGTTGTCAGCGGCAACAACCGGATAGAATGCATCAGGGATAACCTGCTCTTTAGACACCAGGTGACACTTGACAGCTGTCACACTGGCTCCTGTTTCTCTCAGAGCCTCCACCCTATGGCCATTGATGGTCACCCACTGCCTGTATTTCTTAGTGTTGTCAGGCAGCTGGGTCCTAGGGACCATCTCAGAGTCTCCTAAGGAGACAAGGGAAAACACTGTGGGATCCCCCCCACCTTGGGCACCCCACTCCTCCGCCAGGGCTACACTAGCCAACTGCCGGGGGACTGCACCAGTGGGGGCTGGTTTTCCATGCAAAGGGCAACGAGGATCGTTTGCCTTGTGGCCAGGGGCGCCACACTTGTAACACACCAGTGGTCCCTGGTGAACAGGGGGGCCTGTCAGGGCCACTGACTTCTTCTCAGGGCGAGGCTGGGAACCTTTCCCTTGGTTCCCTTGGAATCTACTTCGGGGCCCTTTCTGGAACTCCCTCTGTTTACCCTTGTCACCCCCACTCTTCTGCTGGGGACCCTGCCCACCCTTGGCGGGGTCTCACACGTGACCCTTGTGGACCCGGGTACTTACCCAGCGGTCCGCCTCCTCAGCAAGCTGCCTAGGGTTAGTCAGCTTACTATCAATCAGGTGCTGGCGTAGCTCAGGAAAACAATTACTGGACAAGTGCTCCCAGGCAATCAAATCAAAGAGCGCCTGAAAAACAGTCGCTTTGCTACCCTTTATCCAACCATCCAAGGATCTGCAAAAGAAGGTCACATATTCAACCCAGGTACTGCCTTCAATCTTCTTACAGTTCCTGAACCTCTGCCTATAAAGCTCAGGGGTCAAACCATACCTAGTCATTAAAGCATCCTTCATGTGGCTGTATGAATTATAGACTTCAGAGGGCAAATCCAACAAGGTATCCCGCCCTTCACTCAGGAACCGCCCCCACAACCCCGCTCCCCAATCCTTCTCAGGGACCCGGTGGGAAGACATGGCTACCTCATAGGCTTTGAACCCCTGCCCAATGTCATCATTTTTAAAAAACTCCTTCACCACATCTTTGGGCACACTCTAGCTTCAACAGGCACAGGCGGTACACTGTCACCAGAGGGAGTAATCTCCAAGCTTTTGGCCTTCAATTCCAACTCCCTCAAAACTTTCTCATGTTCAAACTGCATTTTCTTTTCCTCTAGGGCTAATTTCCTAGTTTGCATTTCAAATTCTAACTGCCCATTTAGCTTGAGCTTGGTCAGCTCCATTTTGTGCATCCTACTCTCTTTCCTGTCCTCCAACTCCTCTGGAGACAGTCCTCTGGCAGAAACACTGCTACCTACTGGGGAGACTGCTTTCTTCCCCCCTGGACCCAGTAGCCCTTCCAGCTGCCCATCTGCATTCTCATCCCCTTCCATAGGTATAGGTGTGCTCCTTGCTTCAACCCAGGCCCTCAGCGCCTTTTGGTGCTCATCCTTCTTGGTGAGCCCGGTCATGGAGACTTTAAACTTTCTGCAGAAAAGCTTGAGCTGTTTGAGGGTGTAGCACTCCAGTTTCTCCTCCTCCCAATCACAATCAACAGATGCTACAGATGGTGCGTTATCCATGGTGATTTAAACTTGGCAGTTGCAAAAATAGGAAATCCCAGAAAAAAAATGCTATAAAAGTATGTGGTTGCGTTTTGGTCTGCACTCACTAAGTAGTGTTCACCAATTACTGTACATGAGTCACAAATGCAAGTCCAGAATCCTCACCGCTGCCCACCAATGTTAGATTTGGGGGTCTCTAGTTGGCAGAGGTAGGTACCTTTGTCCAAATAGGGACCCTTGAGTCTAGTCAGGGAAAGTAGGTACACTCCTGAAAAGAACCCCTGCTCACCCTCTTGGTAGCTTGGCACGAGCAGACAGGCTTAGTTCAGAGGCAGTGTGTAAAGCATTTGTGAACACATACAGTAATCAAGTGACAACACTACAAATGGACACCACACAGGTTATATATTTATAAAAATAGGTATACTTTATATAGATTTATCACAAGACCATCAACGACAAAAATAATCCACAATACTGTCAAGAATGCTTAGTTCTGATCAAAAGGGCTTAATTCAAGGTCCTGTGCGAGTCGGTAGCCTTCTCCGGCTACTGCGATGTAAACAACAAACAGAGTCTATCAAATCCAGCTGACCGCGTCGATACGGGCCAACACAGCGTAGACGGACTCGGTCACAGTACCTTTACTTGAAGCAGCAGGCACAGGCGTGCGAGCCGGATGGCTGTTCGTCGCGGTTGCGTTGCAAAATGGAAGCGTTGCAGGACGCGTTGTCCCTCGAGGCGGTGCAGGCAGCGGCTCGTTGACGTCGTCGAGACGGAGTCGGTGAGACCAGGGCCGTGCGTTGCAGGGCGAGACGGTGCTTCGATGCGGTGCTGGCAGGTTGCGGTGCGGCGACGGAGCCGGATTCAGGAGCTGGCGTCGATCAGTCCGGACAGCGGTGCGAGTCGGGCGGTGCGTCGCGAAGCTTGCGAGGCGGTGCCCAACTCCGGTGCGGTCACAGAACTCGAACTCAGCAACAGTGACCGCGTCGGTCGGACCAGATGGATTCGGTGTAGCGAGGCGTTGCAAGGTGCGGTGCTCACAGGTTACGGTGCAGGTAGCGGCTCGTTGACTGAGTCGGTGAGACCAAGGCCGTGCGTTGCAAGATGCAGGCGTTGCTCGATGCGGTGCCAACAGGACACCGAGCCGGTCGGGAGAGTCGGTCACAGCTCCCTACCTCTGTAGCCACTGAAACAGAGTTTCCAGCAGCAATTCACAAAGGGGGTGAAGTCCAATGGTCCTGGGACTTCGGTCAGGGGGCAAGCTCTCTTCCAAGCCCTTGGAGATCCTTCACAAGTTGATGAGTCACAGCAAAGCAAAAGTTCCTATTCAGACCCAGATGCAACTCCTCCCTCCACTCTGGATGAAGATCTTTCTATTCAGCCCTGTGCTGCCTCACCCTGTCTCCTGTAGCCAGCCCCTGTCACGCACAACCCAGACACACAATACACAAGCTGGCAGAGGCAGGCTGGATAGTTAGGCAAGAAAATACCCACTTTCTAAAAGTGGTATTTTCAAACCCAGAATGTTAAAACCAACTTCACTAAAAGATGTATTTTATCATTCTGAGTTCAGGCATACTAAACTCGAATTTCTACCTAGTTCCCTGAGTCAGTTTAGGTTTATAAGATGTTATAATCAAACTGCCCATTCTGGCCTATGGGGAACAGGTAGCCTTGCAATAGTGAAAAACGAAAATGGCTGTAATTCATTATCTGAAAGAGACACGTTAGTGACAGATTCCTTACCTTAGAATATCCCCAGGCGTCAGGCTGGATCCGGAAAGTTTTTTGCGTAGCAGTACCCTGCGCGTCGGTAGGCGGCGTCGTGCGGCTCCGCGTCCGTCGTCGGCGTCGTGGTCGCCGGGATGACGTCACGGGCAGTACTTAGACGCCGCCCCTGCGCGGTGACGTCAGTTCTTCTTTTTCCGCGCCAGTAAGCGCAGATCCGGGAAGAGCAGTGCCCTAGTCACTTTTTGACTATCCTTTTTTGTGAATTTTTTCACTGTTTCTTCAACGAGTCTTCACGACTCCTAAGGTGTCGTAGGGATGCCCGGCTTTAAGCCCTGCGAGGCCTGTGGTCGCATGATGTCGATCACGGACCCGCATCTCGAGTGTCTCTTCTGTCTAGGCCGAGACCACGACACGAAGTCGTGCCCTGACTGCCGGAAACTTCATCCGAAGGCTTTGCGAGAGCGGTCTCGAAAGCTACTCGAGGTCCGGCAGTCGGCTCCGCGCCGCACCAAGCCCCGGTCCCGGGAGAGGTCGAGGGGCCGGTCGCGGAGTCCCCGCCGTTTGTCGGAATCCAAGTCTTCGCGCTCCTCCGGTAAGTCGAAGCACAAGAAGTCTAAGAGGCGTCATCGCTCTAAGACTTCGCCTCGCCGGTCTCGCGCCTCGGCTGAGGCCCCAGTCGGCACCGTCCCCGCGGCCCCGGACATGCCTGTAGAGCCGCCCCCGAATTACCCGTTCTTTCCGGGGTCGGGGGCGACTCCGGCCAAAATACAGGAATTCCTGTCGGCCATGGCCCGCCTCTTCGGGCCTTCAGGTCCCTCCGGTGCGCCTTCGGGCCCCGCGGGCCCTGATGGGGTTGCCCCGGCGCCGCCGTCGACTCCGGTCCCGGCGCCGCCTGTCCCACCAGCCTTCATCCCGGCCTCGGCTCCGGCCTCGATCCCGGCTCCGGTGGTACCGCAACCCCCATCGACGCCGGTTGACCTAACCACGCCGACGCCGATGTCCCCGGTGCCGTTCCTGACGCCGTCCGGGGCTCCGGACGGCGTCGGTCCCCGGCTCTCTCCGGCTCCGGACATGGAGCCGGACCGACGCTCGCTCGACGCCGGCTCCGGCGCCGATGAGACCTTGGGTCCCAAATGTCCCTCCTCCTCCATATTTTGAACAAGAGGAGGACCAGGAGAGCTGGGAGGGGTCGGAGGACCCTCTCACACAACAGTGTGAGTTTGACCCGGACTGGGCTGAGGAACTTGGGGATGCCAGTGGTCTAGACACCTCCCCTGACACTGGCATGCTGTCTCCTCCCGTGGCTACGGAGGAGGGGGCTAATTTTGCAACGGTGTTGCGTAGAGCAGCTGGAGCCTTACATCTTCAGTTGCCTACTGTGGCCGTCAGGACTAACCTCCTGACAGAAGTGCTTCAGCCGGCGGCTTCCTCTTCGGAGACTGTGCTGCCGTTTAATGATGCACTCACTGACGTTCTTTTGGGTGCCTGGTCCAAACCCACCACAGGGGCTCCTGTGGATAGGAACGTGGCCCGACGCCATCGCCCTGCTCCGGGCGACCCCTTGTTTCTCTCCCAACATCCCACCCCTGAGAGCTTGGTTGTCCAAGCCTCTGCCTCCCAAACCGCCTTCCCTACCGCCCCTCAGGATAGGGAATCCAAACGCCTGGACCAATTTGGGAAGAAGGCTTTTTCTTCCTCCAGTGCTGGCTTGCGGTCCGTCAACACCGCTTGCGTTGTGGGCCGATATACCCACTCCCTGTGGGATTCGGTGGCGGCTGTTTTGCCGCAGTGTTCTGAGGAGGTCCAGACACTGCTTACCCGCGCCATTGCGGAAGGGCGAGATGCGGCTAAATACACCATCCGTTGTGGCCTTGATACCGCCGACTCGCTGGGCAGATCGCTTGCGACGACGGTGGCGCTACGTCGCCACGCCTGGCTGAGAACAACTGGTTTCTCGGGTGATGTCCAGAATACACTCATGGACATGCCCTTTGATGGAGTCGGTCTTTTTGGTTCAAAGGCAGACCATGCGCTGGAGCGGTTTAAGGACTCACGGGCTGCGGCCAAGTCCCTGGGCCTTTCTGTTGTACGCCCTCCGCTCACCTCTGCTTTTCGCCCCTTTCGTGGCCACGGAAGGGGCGCCCAAACACGTCAGCTGCCCAGCCACCGGCCCGCGCAGCAAGCGTCTACGCGTGGCCGAGGACGTGGATACCGCCGTGGCGGTTCGGGCAACCAGCGTGCGGGTCAGGCCACCACCTCCAACCCGTCCGCGGCCTCCAAGCCCTCCTAGTCCCTCCTTTCCGGTGCACAGCACGCCAGTAGGGGGCAGGGTCCGCCATCACCTTCACCACTGGCGTCCCATCACCTCGGACAGGTGGATCTTGGACATTGTCCGAAGGGGCTACTCCCTCCCCTTCGAGACCACCCCCCCAGCCATGCCATCTCAATTCCACCGCATGTCAGGGGATCACTTGGTACTTCTGCAGAAGGAAGTCACGGCCCTCTTGGCCAAGAGGGCCATTGAGCATGTTCCGACCCCAGAAGTAGGGCATGGTTGCTACTCCCACTACTTCCTGGTGCCCAAAAAGGACAAGGAGGACATGCATCCTATCTTGGACCTCCGGAACGTCAATCGCTTCCTCCGGAAGGAGAAGTTCAAGATGCTCACTCTAGCTCAGGTCTTGACTGCCCTCGACCCTGGAGACTGGTTGGTAGCGTTGGACTTGCAGGACGCTTATTTTCACATCCCCGTCCTGCCGGCCCACCGGCGTTACCTGCGGTTCACGGTAGGCCTCGAGCATTTTCAGTTCACCGTGCTCCCCTTTGGCCTCACAAGTGCCCCTCGGGTGTTCACGAAAGTGATGGCGGTGGTCGCAGCTCATCTGCGCCGGGCAGGGGTTCCAGTCTTCCCCTACCTCGACGACTGGTTGCTGAAGGCGGGCTCGTCCCAGGCAGTCGTCTCCCACCTCCAGAATACGGCCGAACTCCTGCACTCGCTGGGGTTCTCCATCAATGTGCCGAAGTCGCATCTGATTCCTTCTCCAAAGCTCCTTTTCATCGGAGCAGTTCTGGACACGACGCAGTTTCGGGCCTATCCTCCCGAACGGCGACTCCGGGATATTCGGGCTATGATTCCGATCTTTCAGCCTTTATCCTGGGTTTCGGTACGGATGACCCTGAGGCTGCTGGGCCTCATGGCCTCCTGCATCCTGCTGGTCAATCATGCCAGATGGCATATGCGGGCTCTGCAGTGGGACCTGAAGTTCCAGTGGGCGCAGCACCAGGGCAACCTGTCCGATCACTTCCAGATCTCGGAGGGGACTGCACTACAGTTGCAGTGGTGGCTCTCGAACCGGCAATGGGTCATGGGCAGATCCCTCTCCCTTCCCCAGCCAGAGCACACAGTTGTGACGGACGCGTCCCTTCTGGGATGGGGCGGTCACATGGGAGAGGCGGAGATCAGAGGCCTCTGGTCTCCGGCGGAGTCCCGGCTCCATATCAACCTTCTGGAGCTCCGGGCGATCCGACTTGCACTCAAGGCATTCCTTCCCTCTGTCAAAGGGAAGGTAGTGCAGGTGTTCACAGACAACACCACCGCCATGTGGTATTGCAACAAACAAGGCGGGGTGGGGTCGTGGACCCTTTGTCAGGAGGCTCTGCGCCTCTGGACATGGCTGGAACATCAGGGCATGTTCCTGATGGTTCAACACCTGGCAGGTTCCCTGAACGCCAGGGCGGACGAACTCAGCCGCAGGTGCATGATGGATCACGAATGGCGTCTTCACTCGGAAGTGGCGCAAGGACTCTTTCTACAGTGGGGAGAGCCTTGGTTAGATCTATTCGCCACCGAAGAGAACGCGCAATGTCATCAGTTCTGCGCGTTGGAATTTCCAAGGCGGCACTCACTCGGCGACGCTTTTCGTCGCGAGTGGAGTTGCGGTCTGTTGTACGCCTTTCCGCCTATACCACTTCTACCCAGAGTGTTGAAGAAGATTCGGCACGACCGGGCCTAAGTCATTCTTGTGGCTCCGGACTGGGCTCGAAGAGTTTGGTATCCCGAGCTACTCAGTATGAGCGTAGATCCCCCGATCCGTCTGCCTCTTCGGGAGGATCTTCTGTCGCAGCAGCACGGGACGGTCCTCCACCCGAACCTGTCCAGCCTCCACCTGCTTGCGTGGAGATTGAGCGGCGGCAGTTGATTCCTTTCGACTTGCCTCCCGAAGTTTGTGATGTGATTCTGGCAGCCAGGCGTCCCTCCACTAAGGTGGTATACGCCTGCACGTGGAACAAGTTTGTGGCATGGTGCACAGCAAAGGCTGTGAATCCCCTTTCTGCCCCTCTCTCTGAGGTTCTCCTGTTGCTTCTTTCCCTGGCCCAACAGGGTTCTGCCCTGGGTACCATCAAGGGCTATCTTTGTGCCCTCTCGGCCTTCCTCAGGCTTCCTGATCAGCCCTCCCTTTTCAAGTCCCCTGTTGTTAACAGGTTTCTAAAAGGCATTACACACCTCTTCCCTCCTGTTCCGTTTGTGATGCCTCAGTGGGACTTGAACTTGGTTCTTACCTTTCTTATGTGCGCTCCCTTTGAGCCTTTACATAACTGTCCTCTTCGTCTTCTGACTCTGAAGACTGCCTTTCTGGTGGCCATCACCTCCGCTCGGCGGGTGAGTGAGCTCCAGGCTCTATCATGTAAACCTCCCTTTCTGTCTGTCCGTCCAGACAAGGTTGTTCTTAGGACGCGTCCGTCCTTCTTGCCAAAGGTGGTTACTGCCTTCCACATTGGGCAGACCATCACTTTGCCCACCTTCTTTCCGCCTCCGCATCCTTCCAGAGAGGAAGAGAGGCTCCACCGTCTGGACCCAAAACGTGCGCTTTCCTTTTACATCGACCGCACACGCCATTTCCGGGTGGATGACCAGCTCTTTGTTGGCTACGTGGGCGCCAAAAAAGGTCAGGCGGTGCACAAGAGAACCATCTCCCGCTGGGTAACCTTGTGTATCAAAGCCTGCTATTCTTTGGCTAAGAAGGAGCCTCCTGTTGGGCTGCGTGCCCATTCCACCAGGGCAACGGCTGCTACCACGGCTTTGGGCCGCGGTGTTCCGCTGCTGGATATCTGTCAGGCAGCTACGTGGGCCTCGCTGCACACGTTTACAAAGCATTACTGCCTTGACAGTCGGGTCCGGAGGGACGGCTTCTTTGGCCGTTCTGTCCTCCGGGACTTCCTTGTCTGATCTTTGTTCGCAGACCCACCACCGGGGTTGGTATTGCTGGGGTATCTATTCTAAGGTAAGGAATCTGTCACTAACGTGTCTCTTTCAGATGCACAAGTTACTAACTTGTGTAACGATATATCTGTAAGAGACAGTAGTTAGTGACAGATTCCTACCGCCCACCCATCCTCCCCGTTCTGCGAACTGATTTCTAGGGTTAAGGACATCCCTTTCAGAGCCCTAGTATTTTTCAGACACCTATGTCAGCTTCTTGCATGGCTCTGCGTTCCTGGCGCGGAAAGTCGTGTACAGAACTGACGTCAGCGCGCAGGGGCGGCGTCTAAGTACTGCCCGCGACGTCATCCCGGCGACCACGACGCCGACGACGGACGCGGAGCCGCACGACGACGCCTGCCGACGCGCAAGGGTACTGCTACGCAAAAAACTTTCCGGATCCAGCCTGACGCCTGGGGATATTCTAAAGTAAGGAATCTGTCACTAACTACTGTCTCTTACAGATATATCGTTACACAAGTTAGTAACTTGTGCATTAGGACATGCCACACACACCAGGCATGTCCCACCTTTTCCTTACAATGCACCCTGCCCGTAGGCCTACCATAGGGGTGTCTGATATGAAGAAAAGGGAAGGTTTGGGGACTGGTAGGTGGGTGCACTTACCAAGTCGACATGGCAGTCACAGACTGCACACAGGCTCTGCAATGGCAGGCCTGAGACACACTTTACAAGCTACTTCTGTGGGTGGCACAACCAGTGCTGCAAGCCCACCAGCAGCATTTGATTTACAAGCCCTGGGCACACTGAGTGCACTGTACTAGGGTCTGACAGTAATTCAAATAAGCCAAACATGGAGTCTCTAATTCACATCACAATTTGCAATAGGAGCACTTGCACTTTGGCACTGATTAGCAGTGGCAAAGTGCCCATGAGCATCTAGTCCAGCAAAAACATATCGACAACAGTGGAGGCATTATGAAAAAATGGAAGGGAGACCCATGCCAAGGATGCCAGGTCGAACAAGTAGCACTTCCCCAGACGCGCAGGAACAACTGGCAGAGAGCTGAGGGTGACCGATGTAGAGGTCACTGGTGGGGTCAGGGATGCCAGTTGCTTTAGTATAACTTGAGGTGATCTGTTGCTTGAGGTTTGATGAGGTGACAAACGCAGGTTCGCTTGAAGATCGTCGCCAAAAATTGTGGTGATCAAATCCACGCAGGTAGGTGTGGTACAGAGAGGTTTATTCAGGATAGTTGTAAGATCACAAGAAGATTAGTACAAGACCCCAGCATGCTGCCCAGCATGCTGCTCAGCCCAGCCAACTGTGAGTATTTCACTCCCAACATTCCATATCTGAAAGAGACACGTTAGTGATAGATTCCTTACCTTAGAATATCCCCAGGCGTCAGGCTGGATCCGGAAAGTTTTGCGTAGCAGTACCCTTGCGCGTCGGTAGGCGGCGTCGTGCGGCTCCGCGTCCGTCGTCGGCGTCGTGATCGCCGGGATGACGTCGCGGGCAGTACTTAGACGCCGCACCTGCGCGCTGACGTCAGTTCTTCTTTTTCCGCGCCAGCAAGCGCAGATCCGGGAAGAGCAGTGCCCTGGTCAATTTTTGACCATACTTTTTGGTGATTTTTTCACTGTTTTTTCCATCTTTAAGGTGTCGTAGGGATGCCCGGCTTCAAGCGATGCGGCGCCTGTGCGCGGATGATGTCCGTCACCGACCCGCATTGGGAGTGTCTCTTCTGCCTCGGCCGAGGCCACGACACCGAGTCTTGTCCCGAATGCCAGGCCCTCAACCCGAAAGCTTTGCGAGAGCGGTAAACGCCATCGCCCAGCTCCGGGCGACCCCCTGTTTCTTTCTGTCCACCCCACTCCTGAGAGCTTGGTTGTCCAAGCCTCCGCTTCCCAAACCGCCTTCCCTACCGCTCCTCCGGATAGGGAATCCAAACGCCTGGATCAGTTTGGGAAGAAAGGTTTTTCTTCCTCCAGTGCTGGCTTGCGGTCCGTTAACACCGCTTGTCTTTTGGGCCGCTATACCCACTCTCTGTGGGATTCGGTGGCGGATGTTTTGCCCCAGTGCCCTGAGGAGGTCCAGGCACTGCTTTCCCGCGCCATTGCGGAAGGAAGGGATGCGGCCAAATACACTATCCGTTGTGGCCTTGACACCGCCGACTCGCTGGGCAGGTCGATTGCAACGACGGTGGCGCTCCGCCGCCACGCCTGGCTGAGAACCACTGGTTTTTCAGGGGATGTCCAGAATACTCTCATGGACATGCCCTTTGATGGAGTCGGTCTTTTTGGGTCCAAAGCAGACCATGCGTTGGAGCGCTTTAAGGACTCACGGGCTACTGCCAAGTCCCTGGGCCTTTCTGCTACACGCCCTCCGCTGCCTTCTGCTTTTCGCCCCTATCGTGGCCACGGTAGGGGCGCCCCTTCACGTCAGCAGCCCAGCCACCGGCCCGCGCAGCAGGCGTCTTCGCGTGGCCGAGGACGTGGATTCCGCCGTGGCGGATCGGGCAACCAGCGTGCGGGTCAGGCCACCACCTCCAACCCGTCCGCGGCCTCCAAGCCCTCCTAGTCCCTCCTTTCAGGTGCACGGCACGCCAGTAGGGGGCAGGGTCCGCCATCACCTTCCCCACTGGCGCACCATCACCTCGGACAGGTGGGTCTTGGACATTGTCCGAAGGGGCTACTCCCTCCCCTTCGAGACCACCCCCCAGCCATGCCACCTCAACTCCACCGCATGTCAGGGGATCACTTGGTGCTTCTACAGAAGGAAGTCACGGCCCTCTTGACCAAGAGGGCCATCGAGCATGTTCCGACCCCAGAAGTAGGGCGTGGTTGCTACTCCCACTACTTTCTGGTGCCCAAAAAGGACAAGGAGGACATGCGTCCTATCTTGGACCTCCGGAACGTCAATCGCTTCCTCCGGAAGGAGAAGTTCAAGATGCTCACCCTAGCTCAGGTCTTGACTGCCCTCGACCCTGGAGACTGGTTGGTAGCGTTGGACTTGCAGGACGCATATTTCCACATCCCCGTCCTGCCGGCCCACCGGCGTTACCTTCGGTTCACGGTAGGCCACGAGCATTTTCAGTTCACCGTGCTCCCCTTTGGCCTTACAAGTGCCCCTCGGGTGTTCACGAAAGTGATGGCGGTGGTCGCGGCTCATCTGCGCCGGGCAGGGGTTTCAGTCTTCCCCTACCTCGACGACTGGCTGCTGAAGGCGGGCTCGTCCCAGGCAGTCGTCTCCCACCTCCAGACTACGGCCGAACTCCTGCACTCGCTGGGGTTCTCCATCAATGTGCCGAAGTCGCATCTGATTCCTTCTCCACAGCTCCTTTTCATCGGAGCAGTTCTGGACACGACGCAGTTTCGGGCCTATCCTCCCGAACGGCGAGTCCGGGATATTCAGGCTATGATTCCGATCTTTCGGCCTTTATCCTGGGTTTCGGTAAGGATGACCCTGAGGCTGCTGGGCCTCATGGCCTCCTGCATCCTGCTGGTCAATCATGCCAGATGGCATATGCGGGCTCTGCAGTGGGACCTGAAGTTCCAGTGGGCGCAGCACCAGGGCAACCTGTCCGATCACGTCCAGATCTCGGAGGGGACTGCAAAACAGTTGCAGTGGTGGCTCTCGAACCGGCAATGGGTCATGGGCAGATCCCTCTCCCTTCCCCAGCCAGAGCATACAGTTGTGACGGACGCGTCCCTTCTGGGATGGGGCGGTCACTTGGGAGAGGCGGAGATCAGAGGCCTCTGGTCTCCGGCGGAGTCCCGGCTCCATATCAACCTTCTGGAGCTCCGGGCGATCCGGCTTGCACTCAAGGCATTCCTTCCCTCTGTCAAAGGGAAGGTAGTGCAGGTGTTCACAGACAACACCACCGCCATGTGGTACTGCAACAAACAGGGCGGGGTGGGGTCTTGGACCCTTTGTCAGGAGGCTCTGCGCCTCTGGACATGGCTGGAACATCAGGGCATGTTCCTGATGGTTCAACACCTGGCAGGTTCTCTGAACGCCAGGGCGGACGAACTCAGCCGCAGGTGCATGATGGATCACGAATGGCGTCTTCACTCGGAAGTGGCGCAAGGACTCTTTCTACAGTGGGGAGAGCCTTGGTTAGATCTATTCGCCACCGAAGAGAACGCGCAATGTCATCAGTTCTGCGCGTTGGAATTTCCAAGGCGGCACTCGCTCGGCGACGCTTTTCGTCGCGAGTGGAGTTGCGGTCTGTTGTACGCCTTTCCGCCTATACCACTTCTACCCAGAGTGTTGAAGAAGATTCGGCACGACCGGGCCCAAGTCATTCTTGTGGCTCCGGACTGGGCTCGAAGAGTTTGGTATCCCGAGCTACTCAATATGAGCATAGATCCCCCGATCCGTCTGCCTCTTCGGGAGGATCTTCTGTCGCAGCAGCAGGGGACGGTCCTCCACCCGAACCTGTCCAGTCTACACCTGCTTGCGTGGAGATTGAGCGGCGGCAGTTGATTCCTTTCGACTTGCCTCCCGAAGTTTGTGATGTGATTCTGGCAGCCAGGCGTCCCTCCACTAAGGTGGTATACGCCTGCAGGTGGAACAAATTTGTGGCATGGTGCACAGCAAAGGCTGTGGATCCCCTTTCTGCCCCTCTTTCTGAGGTCCTTCTGTTCCTTCTCTCTCTGGCCCAACAGGGTTCTGCCCTGGGTACCATCAAGGGTTATCTTTGTGCTATCTCGGCCTTCCTCAGGCTCCCTGATCAGCCCTCCTTTTCAAGTCCCCTGTTGTTAACAGGTTCTTAAAAGGCATTACTCACCTCTTCCCTCCTGTTCCGTTTGTAATGCCTCAGTGGGACTTGAACTTGGTTCTTACCTTTTAATGTGCGCTCCCTTTGAGCCTCTGCATAACTGTCCTCTTCGTCTTCTGACTCTAAAGGCAGCCTTTCTGGTGGCCATCACCTCCGCTCGGCGGGTGAGTGAGCTCCAGGCTCTTTCTTGCAAACCTCCCTTTCTGTCTGTTCATCCAGACAAGGTTGTTCTTCGGACGCGTCCGTCCTTCTTGCCAAAGGTGGTTACTGCTTTCCACATTGGGCAGACCATCACTTTGCCCACCTTCTTTCCGCCTCCGCATCCTTCCAGAGAGGAAGAGAGGCTCCACCGTCTGGACCCAAAACGTGCGCTCTCCTTCTATATCGACCGCACAAAACACTTCCGGGTGGATGACCAGCTCTTTGTTGGCTACGTGGGCGCCAAAAAAGGTCGGGCGGTGCACAAGAGGACCATCTCCCGCTGGGTTACCTTGTGCATCAAGACCTGCTATTCTTTGGCTAAGAAGGAGCCTCCTGTTGGGCTGCGTGCCCATTCCACCAGGGCAACGGCTGCTACCACGGCCTTGGGCCGCGGTGTTCCGCTGCCGGTTATCTGTCAGGCAGCTACGTGGGCCTCGCTGCACACGTTTACTAAGCATTACTGCCTTGACAGTCAGGTCCGGAGGGACGGCTTCTTTGGCCGTTCTGTCCTCCAGGACTTCCTTGTCTGATCTTTGTTCGCAGACCCACCACCGGGGTTGGTATTGCTGGGGTATCTATTCTAAGGTAAGGAATCTATCACTAACGTGTCTCTTTCAGATGCACAAGTTACTAACTTGTGTAACGATATATCTGTAAGAGACAGTAGTTAGTGATAGATTCCTTACCGCCCACCCATCCTCCCCGTTCTGCGAACTGATTTCTAGGGTTAAGGACATCCCTTTCAGGGCCCTAGTATTTTTCAGACACCTGTGTCAGCTTCTTGCATGGCTCTGCGTTCCTGGCGCGGAAAGTCGTGTACAGAACTGACGTCAGCGCGCAGGTGCGGCGTCTAAGTACTGCCCGCGACGTCATCCCGGCGATCACGACGCCGACGACGGACGCGGAGCCGCACGACGCCGCCTACCGACGCGCAAGGGTACTGCTACGCAAAACTTTCCGGATCCAGCCTGACGCCTGGGGATATTCTAAGGTAAGGAATCTATCACTAACTACTGTCTCTTACAGATATATCGTTACACAAGTTAGTAACTTGTGCGTTAAGTCATTACACCAATATTCCATTGGCAGGGCTAGAATAACATCAGAGTAAAGATACAACACAGTCCTTAACAGCCTAAAAACGTGCTGAATGAAGAAAAAGACAACTCCTCTGCAAGGCTAGGAATTGGGACATTGGTCTCCTTTAAGTAGCCAGCAGCTTCCCATCATGCTTTGTAGTGGCAGTTGCTTGGATGCACCAGTTATTTTTTCTGGCTCACGAAATAAGAATCTTGGAACACTTCTTGGCTTGTTAAAGCCTCCTTTGTGACTGTTCCCAGTTGTTTTTGTCTTCACTCAAGGTCTTCCTTACATCTGAGTATTTAATTACATAAGTCCGTGCATTTTTCTCTTTTTCTGTCAAGTCAAATATCTTTATTCAGTTTCATATGATAAAACCATAAAAGCACAATATAAAATACAGGATAAAATATGATACAATACGTACAATCCCAACGGTAACATACCCGGTATAAACATCACATAGACAGTTAATTTTATATGCACTTAATGTGTCTAGTTACCTGGTCACCTAAGACAGACTTTAACACCTACTAAAAAAACCTACTATAAATAGTACAATAAAACCATTACACTTCATCAGGTTATTAATTGACCAGGCTATTAGAGCAAGGTAAGGTGCATGAAACCAGAGATAGTGTCTAGTGTCAAGCAAGTTAGTCACAACTCACCCTGAGCCTGATGGCAGATTTAAAAGAATGTAACACATAAAAAACGGTGTTGCCCGTCAACATCTGGAGAAATATAAAAGCGGGCCGTACTTGTCTAAAATTGGCCTGTTTCAAAATGGGGAATAAGAAGTATTTCCTGGGTGTATCATAAAATGGGCAAAACATCGTAAGTCTGTTTTATATAGCGCAGCTACTCACCCTTACGGGTCTCAAGGCGCTGGGGGCCGTAGTGGAAATTAAGTGAGCTATTGCCCAGAGTCACATGGTGCTGAGCTGAGCTGCCGCCGGAGCCGGGGATCGAACCGTGAACCCTGTGCTCCGAAGTCAACTGCCCTGGCCGCTGCACCACACCTCTCCACTGTGAAATGATCCATGTCCTGCGGAGATATACCATCGCAGCCGCAGGACGGGAGAGATTGCCCTTTATTCAGACCCCTGGGATGGGCGAGGAGTAGATAAAAAAGATCAAACCGGAACCTGGTCAGGAGGAAGCGATCATATGAGTTTGTGAACCCCAGCAAGTATGGCTCCGCTGTCACAGTTGTCCTTAACATGATGAAGCGACGTACGGTGGGCTTCACAAGCTCCCTCTCCTCCCTTACCATGGTCTGGTGTGTGATAAACACCGTCTTAATGAGGCCTAAATCTTCCTTGAGCGTTGTATCGGCGTTTGAAAAAAGATCTCCTCTTCCCAGACTCATGAGGCTCCTTTCTATATATTTGAGCCATGGTACCCTGGATGCATAATCAAGAGCCAGGCGATCTTTAAGGATTGCTTTATTTAGCGAGGTCCTCTCCCTGACCCAAATTTTTAGCCATAGAGACACCGGGTGAAAGGCTATCAAATCAGTAATGTGGGGCATACCTAGCTCCTCATGGGCAATGAAAGAGGAGATACCCTGGGGAACTGATAACCGACTTCTCAGGAATTTGTTTTCCGCGATTTGAATATTGTTTGTATCGACTTATCCCCAGATTTCACTCCCATAGAGGGCTTTTGAAGTACACCTAGCCCTGTAGAGCTCAAGAAGGGCCCCCACAGGTCTTTTCCCCAGTCTAGTGGCAAAATTAAAAATTGCTGCAGTGTACCTGTTGAGTTCATTTCTCTTACGTGTGAGTTGGGGCCCCCATTTCATTTTTTTATCCAGGGGTACCCCCAGGTAGTAGAACACACTCGACTTGGGGATCGGGGTAAGCCCTACCTTAAAGGTGTATGGTCTGCTGGGCCGAGCCCCCACTCGCATAATGTATGATTTAGAGTTATCAATCGTCAGTTCCAGGTCTCCCATAAACTGCAAAAGTGGTTAAAAGGGTTTGCAGACCCCGCTCAGTCCTTGCCATCAGGACCGGGAGGTCCCGCCGTCCTGCCTGGGGGAAGTCTGCCTTGGTCTCCAAGAGGGTTTTTTCTAGGTTGTTGATATAAAGGTTAAATAAAAACGGTGCCAAGATACAACCCTGACGGACTCCACCCCTGACTGGGAACGAGTGTGATACATTCAAGCTGGCCGAATAACGCACGACTGCTTTGGTGTCTCAATGAAGTTTGTATAGGAAGGAGACTATGTCCCTGTTAACCCCTAAGGTAGAAAGGATCTGCCACAATTTACCTCTGTTCACGCAGTCGAATGCGGAAGACAGGTCCATAAAGGCCCAAAAAAATGGTACCAGGGCGGGCTACCATGTACTTGTTCATTATCATGAAAAGGTTTAAACATTGATCGATTGTGGAGCGGCCGGAACCGCAGCCGTATTGGGCCTCCGACAAGATGTTATTGTCAAGAGCCCAAGACGATAACCTTCCCAACAATATCCGCCCGACCACTTTAACCACGGAGTCTAACAGGGATATAGGTCTATAACAAATGGTACTGTCCCTGTTCCCCTTTTTGAAGACTGTGACAATTATGGAGGTGGCCCAGGAGGCAGGAGTGCCAGACCTCGCTGCTGCGTCAATTACAGAGGTAAGCAATGGTGCCCAGAACTCCACATCCATCAAATAAAGATCGAGGGGGATTCCATCAGGTGCCGGGGCCTTATTGCGTGTCATACCAGTGATACCTCGCCTCACTTCGTCCTCCGTAACAGATAGAATTGTGGTTTCGCCACCATTCTCAGGTGGTGGTGACAGGACCAAAGCTCCCTTAAACATGCCCTCAAAATGGCTAACCCAATCGTTCTCTGTGATGTATGCATCAAGGACATTTGCGGCCTCTACTCCCATAAAGGGGCTGTTAATAATGCTCCAAAAATTAGCACTTCACTTGATAGTTGTTGCTTCCATAAGTTTACCCCAAGCTTCCTCCTTCAAAGCCTCCTTACACTTGCTAAGGGCTAGCTTATACTGCTTCCTTCGAATTTTAACTATGGAGCTGTTCCTGGGGATGTCATGCAGCGCTAACCTAAGCCTCCTGGCAGCAAGCGAGCATTCTGGGTTAAACCATCTGGGTGCCCTTTCCTGTTGAACTCTGGGTGCAGGGACCATTAATAGCTCAGCAACAGAACTGGAGATGGATTCGAAGGCGCGGATGATGGACTCATCTGACTCTACCTCCGCGTTCCGGCAAATCTGAAACTCACTCTGTCACTTCTCCAAGAGGGACTCATACAGGTAGTCTGAGGAGATCTGCGCCCATTTGAGCCTTCTCCCTCCATCCATGGGCCGAAATACCCCTCCTCCACTGCTCCGCCTTTTCAGGTCTAGTATAGGCCAGTTAACTTTAATGCACAGTGGATTGTGGTCGCTGTGGTTACCGGCTATTACTAAAAAGTCAGAAATCAGGTAAAAAAAAGAGGAGTAGAGACTAAGATAAAATCAATAATGGAGGGTTCACGACCTAGGCCCTTGAAGGTAGGGATTAGGTTCCTCCTATTGGGGTCCAATTTTCCCATAGTTGGTTGCAAATCCAGGTCACAGATGAGGGAATTTAGTTTATCCGCCTGCCTACTATGTTCAAAATGCTCACCTGCGCGTGGGCAGGAGAAACCCTCAATACCCCCAAAACCCTGCCGCCTTAAGTCCCCACAAGGATGAATGTTAAAATCCCCTAACAGGACTATGTTACCAGTCTTACGTGGGGAGGCCATAAAATTCATCAAGAATGTGCCTAATCGAGTAAAATTACAAGCCTCAGGGAAGGAAGATGTAGCGTTATAAAAATTCAAGAGCAGTAATCTATACGACCCTAATGAAAGTAATAAGGCCTGGAGACACGAATTATCAGTATTCAGGTCCACAAAACCTCCCCTTATCCTAAGTGACACATAAACTGCAAGACCCCCCTTCGGTCGACCAGCCCTTGAGGGGGTTGCAGGTATGTTAAACAGCTTGAAACCTTCCAGATAATAAATGTTGTCGATGGTCCAGGTCTCCTGCAGGCAAATGTCATATTTTTTAATGAAACACAGCCATTCCGGAACCACGAACTTACTAGCCAGGCCGGCTATGTTCCAGGAAATAATATTACGAAAGTTAATATCCAGAACATAACTGCTGGGGTTCCTCAGAGCCGGCTGGTCCTTCGGATCAGAATGTAGGGAATGCGCCTTGGGATTCATAGATACTGGCCCTTCCAGTCAATCACAGTTGTCAAGTTGCCCCAGAGGTGCAAAAGTGATAAAAAGTGGGACTGGTGTAGACACTTGAGGCCACTTGAATAGAGCCGGGGTCATTAGTTTCCTTGACTGTAATGCCACAGGTGATTCTTTCCATTTTTTTTCTATAGCATTTGGCAGTCATGCTTCATGTATATCTGTATATCTGAAAGAGACACGTTAGTGACAGATTCCTTACCTTAGAATATCCCCAGGCGTCAGGCTGGATCCGGAAAGTTTTTGCGTAGCAGTACCCTTGCGCGTCGGTAGGCGGCGTCGTGCGGCTCCGCGTTCGGCGCCGGGATGACGTCGCGGGCAGTACTTAGGCGCCGCCCCTGCGCGCTGACGTCAGTTCTAATTTTTCCGCGCCAGTAAGCGCAGATCCGGGAAGAGCAGTGCCCTAGTCACTTTTTGACTATCTTTTTTGGTGAATTTTTTCACTGTTTCTTCAACGAGTCTTCACGACTCCTAAGGTGTCGTAGGGATGCCCGGCTTTAAGCCCTGCGAGGAATGTGGTCGCATGATGTCGATCACGGACCCGCATCTCGAGTGTCTCTTTTGTCTCGGCCGAGACCACGACACGAAGTCGTGTCCTGACTGCCGGAAACTTCATCCTAAGGCTTTGCGAGAGCGGTCTCGAAAGCTCCTTGAAGTCCGGCATTCGGCTCCGCGCCGCACCAAGCCCCGGTCCGGGGAGAGGTCGAGGGGCCGGACGCGGAGTCCCCGCCGTTCGTCGGATTCAAAGTCTTCGCGCTCCTCCGGTAAGTCGAAGCACAAGAAGTCTAAGCGGCGTCATCGCTCTAAGACTTCGCCTCGCCGGTCTCGCGACTCGGCTGAGGTCCCTGTCGGCACCGTCCCCGCGGCCCCGGACGTGCCTGTCGAGTTACCCCCGCAGTACCCGCCCTACCCGGGCTCGGGGGCGACTCCGGCCGATATACAGGAATTCCTGTCGGCCATGGCCCGCCTCTTCGGGCCTCAAGGTCCCTCCGGTGCGCCTTCGGGCCCCGCGGGCCCTGATGGGGTTGCTCCGGCGTCGCCGTCGACTCCGGTCCCGGCGTCGCCTGTCCCACCAGCCTTCGTCCCGGCCTCGGCTCCGGCCCCAGCCTCGACCCCGGCTCCGGTGGTGCCGCAACCCCCATCGACGCCGGTTGACCTAACCACGCCTCCGCCGACGCCGATGTCCCCGGTGCCGTTTCCGACGCCGTCCGGGGCTCCGGGCGGCGTCGTTCCCCGGTTCTCTCCGGGTCCGGACATGGACCCGGACCGGCGTCGCCCGACGCCGTTTCCGGCGCCGATGAGACCTTGGGTCCCTGATGTCCCTCCTCCTCCATATTTTCAACCTGAGGAGGACCAGGAGAGCTGGGAGGGGTCTGAGGACCCTCTCACACAACAGTGCGAGTTTGACCCGGACTGGGTTGAGGAACTTGGGGATGCCAGTGGTCTGGATACCTCCCCTGACTCTGGCATGCTGTCTCCTCCCGTGGCAACGGAGGAGGGGGCTAATTTTGCAACGGTGTTGCGTAGAGCTGCTGGAGCCTTAAATCTCCAGTTGCCTACAGTGGTCGTCAGGTCTAACATCCTGACTGAAGTGCTTCAGCCGGCGGCCTCCTCTGCGGAGACTGTGCTGCCGTTCAACGAGGCACTGACTGACGTTCTTTTGGGTGCCTGGTCCAAACCCACCACAGGGGCTCCTGTGGATAGGAACGTGGCCCGACGCCATCGCCCTGCTCCGGGCGACCCCCTGTTTCTCTCCCAACACCCTACCCCTGAGAGCTTGGTTGTCCAAGCCTCTGCCTCCCAAACCGCCTTCCCTACCGCCCCTCCGGATAGGGAATCCAAGCGCCTGGATCACTTTGGGAAGAAGGCTTTCTCTTCCTCCAGTGCTGGCTTGCGGTCTGTTAATACCGCTTGCCTCTTGGGCCGATACACCCACTCCCTGTGGGATTCGGTGGCAACTGTTTTGCCGCAGTGTTCTGAGGAGGTCCAGACACTGCTTACCCGCGCCATTGCGGAAGCGCGTGATGCGGCTAAATATACCATCCGCTGTGGCCTTGATACCGCCGACTCGCTGGGCAGATCGCTTGCAACGACGGTGGCGCTGCGTCGCCACGCCTGGCTGAGAACCACTGGTTTTTCAGGGGATGTCCAGAATACACTCATGGACATGCCCTTTGATGGAGTCGGTCTTTTGGTTCGAAGGCAGACCATGCGCTGGAGCGTTTTAAGGACTCACGGGCTACTGCTAAGTCCCTGGGCCTTGCTGTTGTGCGCCCTCCGCTCACGTCTGATTTTCGCCCCTTTCGTGGCCACGGAAGGGGCGCCCAGTCACGTCCACAGCCCGGCCAACGGCCCGCGCAGCAAGCGCCTTCGCGTGGCCGAGGACGTGGATACCGCCGTGGCGGTTCGGGCAACCAGCGTGCGGGTCAGGCCACCACCTCCAACCCGTCCGCGGTCTCCAAGCCCTCCTAGTCCCTCCTTTCAGGTGCACAGTACGCCAGTCGAGGGCAGGGTCCGCCATCACCTTCACCGCTGGCGTCCCATCACCTCGGACAGGTGGGTCTTGGACATTGTCCGAAGGGGCTACTCCCTCCCCTTCGAGACCACCCCCCAGCCATGCCACCTCAATTCCACCGCATGTCAGGGGATCACTTGGTGCTTCTACAGAAGGAAGTCACGGCCCTCTTGGCCAAGAGGGCCATCGAGCATGTTCCGACCCCAGAAGTAGGGCATGGTTGCTACTCCCACTACTTTCTGGTGCCCAAAAAGGACAAGGAGGACATGCGTCCTATCCTGGACCTCCGGAACGTCAATCGCTTCCTCCGGAAGGAGAAGTTCAAGATGCTCACCCTAGCTCAGGTCTTGACTTCCCTCGACCCCGGAGACTGGTTGGTAGCGTTGGACTTGCAGGACGCCTATTTCCACATCCCCGTCCTGCCGGCCCACCGGCGTTACCTTCGGTTCACGGTAGGCCTCGAGCATTTTCAGTTCACCGTGCTCCCCTTTGGCCTTACAAGTGCCCCTCGGGTGTTCACGAAAGTGATGGCGGTGGTCGCAGCTCATCTGCGCCGGGCAGGGGTTTCAGTCTTCCCCTACCTCGACGACTGGCTGCTGAAGGCGGGCTCGTCCCAGGCAGTCGTCTCCCACCTCCAGACTACGGCCGAACTCCTGCACTCGCTGGGGTTCTCCATCAATGTGCCGAAGTCGCATCTGATTCCTTCTCCACAGCTCCTTTTCATCGGAGCAGTTCTGGACACGACGCAGTTTCGGGCCTATCCTCCCGAACGGCGAGTCCGGGATATTCAGGCTATGATTCCGATCTTTCAGCCTTTATCCTGGGTTTCGGTACGGATGACCCTGAGGCTGCTGGGCCTCATGGCCTCCTGCATCCTGCTGGTCAATCATGCCAGATGGCATATGCGGGCTCTGCAGTGGGACCTGAAGTTCCAGTGGGCGCAGCACCAGGGCAACCTGTCCGATCACGTCCAGATCTCGGAGGGGACTGCAAGACAGTTGCAGTGGTGGCTCTCGAACCGGCAATGGGTCATGGGCAGATCCCTCTCCCTTCCCCAGCCAGAGCATACAGTTGTGACGGACGCGTCCCTTCTGGGATGGGGCGGTCACATGGGAGAGGCGGAGATCAGAGGCCTCTGGTCTCCGGCGGAGTCCCGGCTCCATATCAACCTTCTGGAGCTCCGGGCGATCCGACTTGCACTCAAGGCATTCCTTCCCTCTGTCAAAGGGAAGGTAGTGCAGGTGTTCACCGACAACACCACCGCCATGTGGTACTGCAACAAACAGGGCGGGGTGGGGTCGTGGACCCTTTGTCAGGAGGCTCTGTGCCTCTGGACATGGCTGGAACATCACGGCATGTTCCTGATGGTTCAACACCTGGCAGGTTCCCTGAACGCCAGGGCGGACGAACTCAGCCGCAGGTGCATGATGGATCACGAATGGCGTCTTCACTCGGAAGTGGCGCAAGGACTCTTTCTACAGTGGGGAGAGCCTTGGTTAGATCTATTCGCCACCGAAGAGAACGCGCAATGTCATCAGTTCTGCGCGTTGGAATTTCCAAGGCGGCACTCGCTCGGCGACGCTTTTCGTCACGAGTGGAGTTGCGGTCTATTGTACGCCTTTCCGCCTATACCACTTCTACCCAGAGTGTTGAAGAAGATTCGGCACGACCGGGCCCAAGTCATTCTTGTGGCTCCGGACTGGGCTCGAAGAGTTTGGTATCCCGAGCTACTCAGTATGAGCGTAGATCCCCGATCCGTCTGCCTCTTCGGGAGGATCTTCTGTCGCAGCAGCAGGGGACGGTCCTCCACCCGAACCTGTCCAGTCTACACCTGCTTGCGTGGAGATTGAGCGGCGGCAGTTGATTCCTTTCGACTTGCCTCCCGAAGTTTGTGATGTGATTCTGGCAGCCAGGCGTCCCTCCACTAAGGTGGTATACGCCTGCAGGTGGAACAAATTTGTGGCATGGTGCACAGCAAAGGCTGTGAACCCCCTTTCTGCCCCTCTTTCTGAGGTCCTTCTGTTCCTTCTTTCTCTGGCCCAACAGGGTTCTGCCCTGGGTACCATCAAGGGTTATCTCTGTGCTATCTCGGCCTTCCTCAGGCTCCCTGATCAGCCCTCCCTTTTCAAGTCCCCTGTTGTTAACAGGTTCTTAAAAGGCATTACACACCTCTTTCCTCCTGTTCCATTTGTGATGCCTCAGTGGGACTTGAACTTGGTTCTTACCTTTTTAATGTGCGCTCCCTTTGAGCCTCTGCATAACTGTCCTCTTCGTCTTCTGACTCTAAAGACAGCCTTCCTGGTGGCCATCACCTCCGCTCGGCGGGTCAGTGAGCTCCAGGCTTTGTCTTGCAAACCTCCCTTTCTGTCTGTTCATCCAGACAAGGTTGTTCTTCGGACGCGTCCGTCCTTCTTGCCAAAGGAGGTTACTGCCTTTCACATTGGGCAGACCATCACTTTGCCTACCTTCTTTCCGCCTCCGCATCCTTCCAGAGAGGAAGAGAGGCTCCACCGTCTGGACCCAAAACGTGCGCTCTCCTTCTATATCGACCGCACGAAACACTTCCGGGTGGATGACCAGCTCTTTGTTGGCTACGTGGGCGCCAAAAAAGGTCGGGTGGTGCACAAACGAACCATCTCCCGCTGGGTTACCTTGTGCATCAAGACCTGCTATTCTTTGGCTAAGAAGGAGCCTCCTGTTGGGCTGCGTGCCCATTCCACCAGGGCAACGGCTGCTACCACGGCCTTGGGCCGCGGTGTTCCGCTGCCGGTTATTTGTCAGGCAGCTATGTGGGCCTCGCTGCACACGTTTACGAAGCATTACTGCCTTGACAGTCAGGTCCGGAGGGACGGCTTCTTTGGCCGTTCTGTCCTCCAGGACTTCCTTGTCTGATCTTTGTTCGCAGACCCACCACCGGGGTTGGTATTGCTGGGGTATCTATTCTAAGGTAAGGAATCTGTCACTAACGTGTCTCTTTCAGATGCACAAGTTACTAACTTGTGTAACGATATATCTGTAAGAGACAGTAGTTAGTGACAGATTCCTACCGCCCCGCCCATCCTCCCGTTCTGCGAACTGATTTCTAGGGTTAAGGACAACCCTTTCAGGGCCCTAGTATTTTTCAGACACCTATGTCAGCTTCTTGCATGGCTCTGCGTTCCTGGCGCGGAAAGTCGTGTACAGAACTGACGTCAGCGCGCAGGGGCGGCGCCTAAGTACTGCCCGCGACGTCATCCCGGCGATCACGACGCCGACGACGGACGCGGAGCCGCACGACGCCGCCTACCGACGCGCAAGGGTACTGCTACGCAAAAACTTTCCGGATCCAGCCTGACGCCTGGGGATATTCTAAGGTAAGGAATCTGTCACTAACTACTGTCTCTTACAGATATATCGTTACACAAGTTAGTAACTTGTGCGTATGCGCTATTTCTATAGCATGAACCTAGCCACAAGCAGTGAAGCTCTGTACTGGGTCAAAGGCAAGCATAAAGTCAACATGTGATTGGAAACGTAGATGGGTTGTGTGCAGTTAATGCATTGTGGTGTTGTCCTTTAAAGAGGTGAGTTTTCCAAATCTTTATTAATTGGAGAAGTTTGGAAGGGTTCTTTCTGATAGATGCATAGATGTTGTTCCAGATCATGGTTGCATGATGGAAAAGGCCTACTGCCTTGTTTTTTTCTATTTTGCACTTTTTTACTTTCCAGTCTGATAGTATCCTGGCTGTGGATGTGCAGAGAACGACCTTGGTGAGCTGCTCTGCAAGATAAGCCTGGGTGCTGGTTCTGGCAACTTTGTAAATGATGCTGCTGGTTTTTAAAGATGGTGCATCCAGGGGAGAGCCAATGAAGTTCCATCAGGATGGGAGTGATATGATCATATTTCTTCAGGCCCTGGATATGTGCGTTGGCATGTAGGATGCTGTTAAGTGGTTCCAGAGTGGAGACTGGGAGACCATGGAGCAGGCCTTCTCACCATCCATGTGCAAGATTAGATGGGCTCCAACAGCAGTTATGAAATTTCTTTCTGGAAGAAAGGGTTTCACTTTCTCTAGAAGAGAGAGCTAATGCAAGGCATTCTTTTTTTATCTTAGCAAAGTGTTCCTTGAGGATGAGGTTGGTGTCCCGTGTGAATCTAAGTAACTTGCCATTCAGTGAAAGTAGGGGTTCGAAACCATCAAGGTTCATGTCAATGAGCCAGGTTTGTATTTGTTGTTCTTGGTAAATAACAGGAATTCTGTCCTACTTGGCCTGGGCTTCAGGTAGTCGCTAGACACCCAGGTCGGGATAATGTTCAGGTAGCGTTTGAGGCATTGGATCTCGGGAGCAGAGGAGACTTGCAAGCATATTAGTGAATCTTGATGCGGTTATCTGTGAGCAGAGCACTGAACAGCTCTATCTCCGCAGGTGACAGGGATCTTTTAGGACCTGGAGGTGCCACGTGAACATACTGGTGTTGGGTGGAAAGATAGGAGGCAAACCAATGAAGGACATTGCTGTTGAATCCAATTCGAGAATCCAGGGTGCACATATGGGACTGGGATGGTAGAGTGTCAGAGGCAGCTGAGAGGTCCAACAGTATCAGAATGTAGGGGTTACCTTCATCTGTGGTCAAGTGGGCATAGTCTAATTTGTAATGTAGCTGTGTCCCGTGCTGTATTGTGACCTGAAGCCAGACTGATATTGGTATACAAGATGGTTAGCAGTGATGTGATTTTGGAGTAGTACTAGACTGCTTTTTCACTGAGGTTATCTGTTCTTCAAGTCCCCTGGCTGTTGCAGAAAGAAAACAGCAAATGACCCTCATGCAATTTGTGTGGTTTTCCTGCCTAGTACTGTGTAGGAATGTCAGTTTTGCCAAACATGGGGAAAAAAACACTTAACGGTTTTATGGGGGTATCTGCCAGGCAGGGTGACTGGAGGACAGCCTGAAGGGGCAGAAGATTTAGGAGGCCAGGAGCTCAAAAGAGCGACCATTGAAGATGACCCTTCAGTTGTTCAGTGCTCTCACTCACTAAAGATGCCCACAGAGGGAGATCCAGGTAAAGGTGGAGGCACAGTAAGCATCAGCATCCCAAAGACTGGCATCGCTCCTAGTTGATGTTGAGACTCAACATGTTCACCATCGAATACCTTCACACAGTTTGACATTGAAGAGGACTGTCACTCGACGTGGAATACACCATCAGTGTTGAGGAGGGGCATCATTCATTGTGAAGATGCTCGCAGTGAAGGCACTCTGCCTTGAGACACTTGGTTAACAGTAATAACATGGATGTCATAGAGCACGAGTTCAATGTTAAGGAGGTTGCCATCAACCTCTCCTCCACTGACTGCTTCTCAAACCCATCCAAGGACCTTGATCATTATCAGACCTAATGATGAAACCGTGTAAACACCATATTTTCCCTCATCTATCTCCAAGACAATTATGGCCCTCAGTACATCGCCACTCTTCCACCTAGTGCAAAACCCTTGCCACCTCCAGTGCACAAGTTGCCTGCACCGTATGATGACCTGCTGGATAATCAGCCACCACGGAAGGAGAACACCACCACCACCACCACCACCACCACCTCCTTCATGATATTGTGGTACTGGTACCTATTCAGCTACCTGTGCATCCTACACTCTTGCATCTCCTCCTGACTTTGTCTAGGGTAACTCCCTTAGATGATAAAAACACCTTCCAGAAGATGTTAAGTGTAACTGCAAAACTAAGCACCACAGACTGCCGTCTCAATTATCATGGAGACTTTACAACAGAGAACACAGTCCAGACTCTTACTACAGCTAGCTTCAGGCTTCGCAGAGACTGCAGAAGAAATATTCCTTATATTAGAGACTGGAAACACAGCAGAGCCTCTCATTTTTAACAAATATAGGGTGCCAGAGCAGGACCCATCTTACTGCCTTATGTATTCTAAGCTGGGTCCTAGAATTGTTTCAGAGGTGAGGAAAAGGCGTACATGCATTATGTAAGCCACAATGCCTGACACGGAGACCAAACACCTAGACACTTTAGGGCGTAAAATCTGCAGTACTGCTGCAACATTACTGAAACCTGCCAGAACATCTGCTCTATTAGGCCATTATGATCCCTGTGGAGAACGATGCTCATATTTTCAGTTGATAAGCTTAAAGATAGACTCAAAAACTACATGGAGGTACGGTGACGATCTCATGCTGTCTAAACATGTAATAAGGGCCTCCCAGGACAATGCTTATTTAGCTGTATCTGACTCTTGTCTCTGGCTAACTCCCATAAAATATGATGCACAAATGAAGATAATTAATCTTCCCTATCTGATAGAGACTTCTAGCTGTAGATTCCTTAACTTAGAATAATCTCCAGGCATCAGACTGGATCCGGAACATTTTCAAGGAGTACCCATGCGCGCCAGTAGGTGGTGTCGTCCACGCCAGAAGTGACGTGCGCAGTACCTATATAGGTGCCACCTCCGCGCGCTGATGTCCGTTCTTTCCTTTCCGCACCAGAGAGCACGGATCGGTGTGAGCTACCCCTCAGTCACTTTTTGACTGGCCTTTTTTGACGTTTTGTCTACCTTTTTGGAGTTTTTCTTCTGGTGTGAACGTATGTCACTCAAAAAACTGGCTTGTTTCAAACCATGGGGAGCCTGTCGCAGGCAAATGTCGGTGATAGATCCCCACTTAGTGTGTTCGTGGTTCATGGAGTGGGACCACGACTCCAAGACCAGCGAGGACTGCCGCGCCATGCATCCCAAGGAGTTGAGGATGCCGTCCCTCAAGCCCCTCGCCGCCCGACGTCAGTTAACTCTGCCATGCTCGAGGTCCCGTTTGCACAGAAGGTCCTGGGACCGTTCATGGAGCCCTTCCAAGTCATCGGGCAAGTCCCACAAACATAAAAAGTCAAAGAGGTTATTCAACTTCACAGCATCCGTCAAAGTCTTCCGACAAGAGGTGCTGGAGCAATGGCACTCCAGGCCCCATGGTTCAGCTATTTCTGAACCCAGGTCCACTCCACATTTCCCCGATTAAGCGGGAGCGACTCCCTCCCAGCTCGGAGTTTTATGAGGCCGTGCGGCTCATATTTGGGCGCCCAGCCCCTTTGGAGCTCGCTTGGGCCCCATGGGCTCAGGAGGGGCCCCTACTGGCACCATGCCGGGGAGCTCACTATCAGTGCCAGGGGCTCCTGTGCATAGGATGATTGCTTGCTGCCATCGCCCCACTCCTGGGTATCCCAGTTTCCTCACACAGCACCCCACCATGGAGAGCTTGTTGGTCCAAGCCTCCACATAAAGGATTAACCCCAGCGTGTTACCTACTACGCCACTTGATAGGGAATCCGAAAGGCTGGATACCTTTGGTAAGAGAATGTTCTCTTTGGGAAGAGAATGTTCTCTTCCGCCAGCCTGGCACTGCCGTCGGTGAACAGCGCATGCCTTTTGGGCCAATCCGCCTATATGATCTGGGACTTGGTTGCGCAAGTGCTGCCCATGGTCTCGGAGGAGGCCTGAGCCATACTCTCCCAAGCAATTGCTGGTAAGAGGGATGCTGCCAAGTTCACCATACGATGTGGGCTGGACGCAACAGACTCGCTGGGCAGAGCGATTTCAGGGGATATGGCCTTTGATGGCTCACGTTTGTTCGGAGAGAAGGGTTACTCGGGCCTGGAGCACTTTAAGGACAGCAGAGCTATTGCCATGGTCTTGACCTTTCCATGGCCCCTAGTCAACCCCAATTTACTTTTCACCCCTTTTGTGGCCATGGGAGGGGCTTTCAACCGCGTCTTTACACGCCCAGCCACCACAGCCATCAAACCGCATAATCTTTTCGTGGCCGAGGATGCGATTCCGACTGACCACGTGGGACAGGCAGCTAGAAGTCGAGCCAGTCCACCCCATTTTATCCACATCCCCCTGACCCCCCGCCCCCAAGCAGCTGCTGCCTCCAAACCCCATTAGTGTGCCCTCCGGACCATCTTGGGACTCTAGTGGGGCAGAATACGCTATCACGTGCACCACTGGGCATCAATCCGAAGTTGGGACCCAACTTCCGACCGTTACAGCTCATACAAAGGGGCTACTGCCTCACCTTTCTGACCCACACCCATGCCACCTTCCTATGAGAAGCTGACGGAGGACCACCTGTCCTTAATCTGTCAGGAAGTGTCAGCGCTCTTGGCCAAGAGACCTGTAGAGAAGGTACCGGCATCAGAAGTAGGTTGTGTGGTTGCTATTCCCACTACTTCCTAGTGCCCAAAAAAGACAGAGGCCTTCGTCCTATTCTAGACCTGCGCCTTCTCAATCTTTTCCTGAAAAAAGAGAAATTAAAAATGCTCCAGCAAGTCCTGTTTTCCCTAGAACCAGGAGACTGGATGGAATTGCAGGAATTTCAGGACGCATATATTCTCACCCCCATCCTGCCTGCCCAAAGGCGTTACCTGTGGTTCATGGTCTGCCAAGAGCACTTCCACTTTGCTGTGCTCCCCTTTGGCCACAGCTCCCCTTGGGTGTTCACGAAAATTATGGTGGTTGTCGCAGCTCATATGCAGAGGTCCGGGATTCCAGTCTTTTCCTACCTCAGCGCTTGGCTGTTAAAAGCCAGCTCACCCCATGCCGTTGTCTCCCACCTCCAGGCTGCAGCGAACCTTCTGCACTCGCTGGGGACTCCCTCTCAATCTCTCCCTTTCATCGGAGCTGTTCTGGACACAGTGCAGTTTAGGACTTATCCTCCAGAGCGGTGAGTCCAGGATTTTCAGGTTATGATACTGATGTTTCAGTCTCTATCCTGGATTTCGGTGAGACTGAGGCTGCTGGGCCTCATGGCATCCTACATCCTGGTAGTGACTCATGCCTGTTGGCATGTGAGGGCTCAGCAGTGGGACCTGAAGTTCCAGAGGGCTACTAACACAACAATGAGGATTCCTGTAGAAAACCCTCTCTATAATAAGGTGCACAACGTCTGATTCGTATAAACTCAGATCCACTCCTGTTTCACCCTGGAGTTCTCAATAGCGCTTATTTGCCTAAATCCTGACTTCCTGCTATGATGGCTTAAGCTCATACTACCTTGGAGATAATGGTCAAATTATTAACAAAGCAGTTGGCAATGCTGGACCATTCATTAACAATTCTAACTTCAATTTTACATTCTTTAGCTAAACCAAATTTAAACGTTATTGTGGCTGTACATGCTATTGCCAGCAATACCTCTGTCTCAACTTTTAGTCGCTGAGGCTTCCTGATACGGATGAAATATTTGAATTATCACCTGAGAACAATGATGAAATTATTATTATGAATTGCTATTCATCCTCCCAAAGTTGTATGCTCATTGATCCTGCTAACGTCCACCAAAAACTGCCACATAAATTATATTGCAATACAACCCGAGGTCGGTATTCACAGATCTGAAAGAGACTATTAGTTATGGATTCATTACCTTAGAATAATCCCCAGGCGTCAGACTGGATCCGGAGAATTTTTCTTCAGCAGTACCCCTGCGCGTCGGTAGGTGGCGTTAGTCGACTCTGCGTTCGTCGCTGGCGTCGCGATCGCCAGAATGACGTCGCGGTATCTACTTAGACGCCGCCCCGTGCTGACGTCAGTTCTTTCTTTTTCCGCGCCAGCAAGCGCAGATCCGGTGAGAGCGGTACCCTTAGTCTTTTTTGACTAGAGTTTTTGGGACTTTTTGTCTTCTTTTTTCGAGTCGTTCGACTCCTGGTACAAGGGATGTCACATCGACGGACCAGCTTCAAACCTTTTGACTCCTGTCACAAGTTGATGTCGGTCACGGACCCACATCTCGTGTGCCTCTGGTGCCTGGAGCGCGACCACGACCATGACCCGAAGTCGTGCTCAGACTGCCGTGCCATGAACCCGAAGTCTTTGCAGGAGCGGTCTCGAAAGCTTCTCGAGGCCCGGCAGTCAGCTCCGTGCCGCTCGAGGTTCTGGTCGAGAGGGAGGTCGCGGGACCAGTCGCGGAGTCACCACCATCATTCCTCTTCGAAGTCTTCGTTTAAGTCAAAGCACCAAAAGAAGGCGAAGAAGCACGTCGCTTCTCCCCGTCCGTCAGCCGACGCGACACGGGATGTGGAAGGTAGTTGTCCGGCTCCACCTGCGGAGCCTGTTGGGTCAGTTCCGAGCTTCCCTCCTTTCCCGGGAACCGGGCGACCCCTGCCCAACTATGTAGCTTCGTAGCTTTTACAAAGCCCTCCACTCCATCTTTGGGCAGCCTGACTCCGCCGGCGTGCCTTCGGGCCCCGCAAATTCGGCTGGGGGTTCTAGTCCTTCGATGCAGCGGCTTTGGCTCCGGCACCGCAGGGCCCCCAGGAATCCAGGCCTGGATCCAGATCGGCGCCGGTCGACCTTACGACACCTCCGGCGCCAAATCCATTGGCGACACCTCCGCCCCCTCCACCGGTTGTGTCCCCAGCCGGCGTCGAAGCCGGCCTCTCCCTCGACATGGACACGGAGCCGGACCGGCGTCAACTGACGCCGGTACCGCCGCTGACCGGTACTTTCGTACCCCTGTTCTATCCTGGCGTTCCCTATCGCCCTGAGTGGGTGAGGAGGACTGGGAGGGGTCTATTGACCCTCTAGCAGACCAGTTGGAAGAGCCGGACTGGAGAGAGGAACTGGGTGAGGCCAGTGGTCTGGATACATCCCCAGACCTTGGTATACTTTCTCCCCCTACCATGGCTACGGAGGAGGGAACCTCCTACGCTGTGGTGTTGCGTAAGCCGGCTGAGACCTTGGGCCTGGAGCTACCTACGGTTGCAGTCAGGACTAACCTCCTGACTGAGGTGCTTCAACCAGCAGCAGCCTCTTCGGAGCTCCTGCTGCAGTTCAATGAGGCCCTCACAGACATCCTTCTGGGCACCTGGTCCAAGCCCAGCACAGGGTCTCCTGTGGATAGGATGATTGCCCAACGCCACCGCCCGACCCCACTTTCCTCTCTCTATACCTTACCTTGGTTCTCCAAGCCTCAATGACTAAAGGCGCGTTCCCTACTGCTCCCCCAGATAGGGAATCCAAGAAGCTGGATCATTTTGGGAAGATGTTTTCTACCCCCAGCTTAGGACTGCAGTCGGTGAACACCGCATGTCTCTTGGGCCGTTACACCCACTCTGTGTGGGACACGGTTGCGCAGGTGCTGCCACAGTGCCCGAAGGAGGCCCGGGCCGTACTCTCCCGTGCAGTCGCTGAAGGGAGGGACGCAGCAAAGTTCGCTGTGGGCTGGACACCACCGACTCGCTAGGCAGGACGATTTCAACGTCGTTAGCCCTGAAACGCTGCGCCTGGCTGAGGTCCACTGGCTTCTTGGGCGATGTCCAATCGACTCTTTTGGACATGCCCTTTGATGGCCGTCGCTTGTTTGGCGACAAGGCGGACAATGCGCTCGAGCGCTTCAAGGATTCTAGGTCTACGGCCAGATTCTTGGGCCTCGCTGCCACCTCTCCCCCGCGCAGTCTGCTTTTCGCCCCTTTCGTTGCTACGGAAGGGGTGCCCCACCACGTTCTGCCCAGAGCCACAGGCCCGCGCTAGCTGTCCAGCCTCTGCAGGGCCGGGGACGTGGGACCAAGCAACGTGGGTCTGGGGGGCCAGCGAGCAGGCCAGTCCACTAGTGCCCCCTCTGCAGCAGCCTCCAAACCTTCCTAGTCCGACCTTTCAGGGCCACCAGTTGCCAGTGGGCGGCAGGATATGCCATCACCTCCCCCACTGGCACGACATCACGTCAGACAGGTGGGTTTTACAGATAGTCCGAAGAGGCTACTCCCTCCCCTTTGAGACGTCCCCTCCCTCCATACCACCTACACTCCATCGCATGTCGGAGGATCACTTGGCCCTTCTCCGTCAGGAAGTTTCGGCTCTCTTGGCCAAGGGAGCCATCGAGCAAGTCCCTGTGCTAGAAGTAGGTCGTGGCTGCTACTCCCACTACTTTCTGGTGCCCAAGAAGGACAAAGGCCTGCATCCTATCTTAGACCTCAGGGACGTCAACCGCTACCTCCGGAAGTAGAAGTTCAAAATGTTGACATTGGCTCAGGTCCTGTCTGCCCTCGACCCTGGAGACTGGATGGTAGCGTTGGACTTGCAGGACGCTTATTTTCACATCCCCATCCTGCCGGCCCACAGGCGTTACCTACGGTTCACGGTAGGCCACGAGCATTTTCAGTTTACCGTGCTCCCCTTTGGCCTTACCAGCGCCCCTTGGGTGTTCACGAAAGTGATGGCGGTGGTCGCAGCTCATCTGCGCAGTCTTCCCCTATCTCGACGACTGAATGAATGAATAATGAATAACATTTTATTATGTCAATTAACAAAAATTGTTACAAAGGAGGTCAAGCAAAATGTCTCCAACTCTTACTTTCTTCAATTGTAGTTGATACATGTTTGACAGGTCTAATATACGTCACTATAGCATAAAAAATAGATCTAAAAGCACAGCACTTAGGAGGTGCGAAACGAATAAAATCGGTATAAGAACAGATGTTAAACCCATAAATTAGTTCTAGCCCGTGACAAAGGCTTTGACTAAAATTTATTTCGCCTTGTGTGCAAATTTCGCTGATCTGTCCAGTTCCATTGGGATCTCCAGGTTAAAAAAAGGTTTCAGTATAAATACATATTCGATGTTTTAAGGGCAACGGTTTCAGTAAAGTGCGGCGTGCGTGGCTTTGCCTAAAAGTTCTTTCACCTTGTGTGCAAATTTCGCAAATCTGGCCAGTTCAATTGCGATCTCCAAATTAAAAAGAAGTTTCATAGCATCCGTGCAAGTCCGCGTTCCATATTTTAAGAACAAAGGTTTCAGTAAAGTGTGACGTGCATGGGTCAAGCTATGACATGTGCAAACCAGATGAACCATGGATTCCGCATACTGGTGACAGTCTACAAGTGGAGACCGCCTCTAAAGCTTTCCAGCGCATGTTGATATCTTTTATTGGCAATACCATAAGTCTCACTGTTAAGATTTGCTTTAAAATTGACTTGTTTAGGGCAGCGTCAAGATATGGCTGCCTTAGTCGATCTTCATAGGAGCTTGCTAATATCCTGATGTTACTGCTAGAGAGCTCCAGTTCCTTCATGTCATCTTCCTTGGATAGTAGTCTGACTTGTTTCTTTAATATAGATTTTAAAGTACCCGGCTGATGAATAAAATCCTGCCATTTGGTCATATCAAGGTGCAGGCAGTGTGCAGGCCTTTACT
The DNA here is from genome assembly GCA_963921515.1 of Calotriton arnoldi. Classification (NCBI taxonomy): domain Eukaryota; kingdom Metazoa; phylum Chordata; class Amphibia; order Caudata; family Salamandridae; genus Calotriton; species Calotriton arnoldi. The sequence goes on along the minus strand of CAWUFW010005249.1, from coordinate 935,365 downwards.
CCACGAGTTGTTTCCTTTCGTAAAAATTACTTTTAGAATTGCTTTCATTGTGTGCGGAGGGGCCGCACAGGTCCCTCGATAAAACCGAACGATAGATGCCCAATGCTCATGACTTTGTTTGTTTAGCCCGAATTCCAATTGTACCAGGGCATTCCAGGCGTGGGCTGGAATCTGGAAGATCTGCTTGAATGCTCGACAGTTGACGCTTTCCATGATATTGATAAATGCTGCGGGGAATGCTAATTGGCCGTATGTAACTGAGGGGAGAAGCTTAGCACTTATGACCTTTCTAATGGGTTCGGTTGATGGGCTGCTTAGATTAGAATTCAATTTGCATAGGGCATACGTCACTGCCTTGGCTTTTATTTCGATGGATGCAGTGTGTGCTGTAGTCTTCCCATTGCTCATGAGCCAAACCCCCAAGTAGTTATATTTGGTTGTTGTTGCTATTTTCAAGTTGCCCAATCTCCATTGTTGTCTTAGTTTGTTGGCATACTTCCCAAATATTACTACCTTCGTCTTCCCTGCATTTGCTCTTAAATCATTGTCGTTATAGCTGCTTAGTGCTTCCAATGATCTTTGCATGCCTGTTTTGGTATGGTCCAGTAGCACCATGTCGTCTGCGTACTGCATTAAAAATAGTCTAGTAGGACCAATTTTAGGGGGTAAAAGGTTGGTATTGGATATTGTTTTGCCCAGGTCCGCCGTGTATAAGTTAAAAAGCAGAGGCGCCAATACGCATCCTTGTTTTAGCCCTCGGTCTGTTTGGATCTTTTTGGTGGCTGAATTCGTCGCGAATTTCACCCGTACCCAAGTTCCAGTATAGACTGATTATTGCTTTCAGTAGCATTGCCTGTATCCCCCAGTTTTGTAGTTTCCGCCAAAGCCGACTCTGATTAACGCCGTCAAATGCCGCGGAGTAATCCACGAAGCATGCGAAAAGTGGGAGCTGCTTTTTCTGAGTGGACTGTTCTACCAGGTAAGCGAGGGCTAAGATGTTGTCCACTGTTGACGCTCCTGGCCTGAAGCCGGATTGGTAGGCTGGTAGGATTTCATTGTCGTTAGCCCAATCCTGCAGGTCTTGCAAGAGGAGGCTTGCGTATCCTTTAGCCTCGATGTCCAAGAGGGCAATCAGCCTATAATTCGATGGGTCCCCGGTGTCGCCCTTTTTGTGTATGGGTTGCAGCAGAGAACCTTTCCAGGTCTCCGGTATCGTTGAATTGGCCAGGCAATACTGATAGAGCGGCGTAAGTATTGTTCCCCAGAAGTCACAATCTTCTTTAAAGAGATGTCCTGGTAAGCCGTTGGGGCCCGGTGCCCCATCCTTTCTGATGTTTTTTAGAATTGTTGTCACACGATTCCCTGCGACCAGAGGTTCGGATGTTGCCTCAGTGCTTGGAGGAAAGGTATTGGGCAGACCAGTGGGGATGGAAAGGCATTGGTGGTGCAGTGGAGTCTGATTTGGAGCGCAACAGTACAATGTAGTCACATAGGGGATCCATGTGTGGCTGGCGACCACGTTGCGCCGATCGTGGCCATGCCCCGAGAGCCTGTTGATATATGACCAAAATTCCGCCTGTTTGCTTGGAGTCAACAGGCTGAAAATATACAGCCGCTGGGAATCTTGCTGTTGTCTTTTGAAGTCCCATACATTTTTCCTATGTGTTTTCCTTGCTAGGAGTTCATTTTGGAGTGTTTTGTCTTTTCCCTCTTGCTTGTGGATGCGGATGGCTGTTCTCAAGGCCCGCTTACTTTGCTCCACCTTTCCGCACCGAGGTTGAAGTTGGCAGCAAGCCCTTTCTCCAGAGACTCGATGGTGTTTTGTTTGTTTGCCTATCAAAAGGTGGTACACCTCCGTCGCCAGTTTGATCCAATTCTCAGAAACATTGCCTGCTGTCAAGTCTTGGGCAAGTCTAGGCCAGTTGCTTTTCCACTTGCGTAGGTCTGATGTGTCTATTTTATTCCATTTTAGTCTCCTCAATAGGGCATGTATTTCCTCCCCATTGGTTTGACCCAAAAGGGCGATGGGTGGAAGACAGGCCTTTTGTAGTGAAATGACTATGGCCAAGGGGAGATGGTCGCTAGTCTGGAGCAAAGGTTTTTGGGATTCTGACACTTGTCCGTACAGGCGATTGCACGTGAAGACATAATCAATCGTGGATTTGTTTTTCCCCTGTAGTTCTTTATTTTTGAGGCTACCTTGGGCGGATGAGGTATTTGTATTGGTTTTAATCTGTACGTTTTTAGAAATGTATTCATTAGCGTTCCAGCCCTGTCCATAGGCGATGCTTCATCTGGTGCAGTCCCTAGATTTTGGGTGTTAAGGTCCCCAGCCATTATGATCCCACAGTTTCGCTGACTGCTTAATAACTCTTCAAGTGTGTCCACTAGAGCCCTCATCTCGCTGTATCTAGGAGCCTCCTTGCTGTTAAAATAGACGTTCAGGAGTAATATCTTCTTTGGGCAGCCTTTCGATTTCAGGCCTTGCAGAAGAATGGCTTGTACCTTGTCCGTGTTTAGTAGAGATTTGGCTTTTATGTTGCTGCTGATTTGTGTGTATATCGATAGGCCCCCAGACGGTCTTCTGAATGTGTTGTACTTTTTTGCTAGCTTCTGAAATTCAGTAAAGCCTGGTATGACCGCTGGGGCAAGCAACTAAGTTTCTTGAAGACATAGCAGGTCCCCAGACTGTAGGAATTCAAATGCTTCCGTATTTTGTAATGTGGTATCTGAAAGAGACACGTTAGTGACAGATTCCTTACCTTAGAATATCCCCAGGCGTCAGGCTGGATCCGGAAAGTTTTTGCGAAGCAGTACCCCTGCGCGTCGGTAGGCGGCATCGTGCGGCTCCGCGTCCGTCGTCGGCGTCGTGATCGCCGGGATGACGTCGCGGACAGTACTTAGACGCCGCCCCTGCGCGCTGACGTCAGTTCTTCTTTTTCCGCGCCAGTAAGCGCAGATCCGGGAAGAGCAGTGCCCTAGTCAATTTTTGACTATACTTTTTGTGTGAATTTTTTCACTGTTTCTTCATCGAGTCTTCACGACTCCTAGGTGTCGTAGGGATGCCCGGCTTCAAGCCATGCGGAGCCTGTGCGTCGCATGATGTCCGAACACGGACCCGCATCTCGGAGTGGCTCTTCTGTCTAGGCCGAGACCACGACACGAAGTCGTGTCCCTGACTGCCGGAAACTTCATCCGAAGGCTTTGCGAGAGCGGTCTCGAAAGCTACTCGAGGTCCGGCAGTCGGCTCCACGCCGCACCAAGCCCCGGTCCCGGGAGAGGTCGAGGGGCCGGTCGCGGAGTCCACGCCGGTCGTCGGCGTCCAAGTCTTCTGCGCTCCTTGGGTAAGTCGAAGCACAAGAAGTCCAAGAAGCATCGTCGCTCTAGGACTTCGCCTCGCCGGTCTCGCGACTCGGCTGAGGCCCCAGTCCGGCACCGTCCCCGCCCCGCGGCCCCGGACATGCCTGTAGAGCCGCCCCCGTCACTACCCGTCCTTTCCGGGTTCGGGGGCGGACTCCGGCCGAAGGTACAGGAATTCCTGTCGGCCATGGCCCGCCTCTTCGGGCCTTCAGGCCCCTCCGGTGCGCCTTCGGGCCCCGCGGGCCCTGATGGGGTTGCTCCGGCGCCGCCGTCGGCTCCGGTCCCGGCGTCGCCTGTGCCTACCAGCCTTCGATCCCGGCCTCGGCTCCTGCCTCGATCCCGGCTCCGGTGGTACCGCAACCCCCATCGACGCCGGTTGACCTAACCACGCCTCCGCCGGCGCCGATGTCCCCGGTGCCGTTCCTCGACGCCGCCCTGGGCTCCGGGCGGCGTCGGTCCCCAGCTCCTCTCCGGCTCCGGACATGGAGCCGGAGCGACGTCGCTCGACGCCGGCTCCGGCGCCGATGAGACCTTGGGTCCCAAATGTCCCTCCTCCTCCATATTTTGAACAAGAGGAGGACCAGGAGAGCTGGGAGGGGTCTGATGACCCTCTGACACACAACAGTGTCGAGTTTGATCCGGACTGGGCTGAGGAGTCTTGGGGATGCCAGTGGTCTGGACACTTCTCCTGACACTGGCATGCTGTCTCCTCCCGTGGCTACGGAGGAGGGAGCTAATTTTGGTCAACGGTGTTGCGTAGAGCTGCTGGAGCCTTACGTCTCCAGTTGCCTACTTTGGCGGTCAGGACTAACCTCTTGACAGAGGTGCTTCAGCCGGCGGCTTCCTCCTGCGGAGACTGTGCTGCCGTTTAACGATGCACTCACTGACGTTCTTTTGGGTGCCTGGTCCAAGCCCAACACAGGGGCTCCTGTGGATCGGAACGTGGTCACGACGCCATCGCCCTGCTCCGGGCGACCCCTTGTTTCTCTCCCAACATCCCACCCCTGAGAGCTTGGTTGTCCAAGCCTCTGCCTCCCAAACCGCCTTCCCTACCGCTCCTCCGGATAGGGAATCCAAACGCCTGGACCAATTTGGGAAGAAAGGCTTTTCTTCCTCCAGTGCTGGCTTGCGGTCCGTCAACACCGCTTGCCTTTTGGGCCGATATAGCCACTCCCTGTGGGATTCGGTGGCGGCTGTTTTGCCGCAGTGTTCGATGATGTCTAGAATACACTCATGGACATGCCCTTTGATGGAGTCGGTCTTTTTGGTTCAAAGGCAGACCATGCGCTGGAGCGGTTTAAGGACTCACGGGCTACTGCCAAGTCCCTGGGCCTTTCTGCTGTACGCCCTCCGCTCGCCTTCTGCTTTTCGCCCCTATCGTGGCCACGGTAGGGGCGCCCATTCACGTCAGCTGCCCAGCCACCGGCCCGCGCAGCAGGCGTCTTCGCGTGGCCGAGGACGTGGATACCGCCGTGGCGGATCGGGCAACCAGCGTGCGGGTCAGGCCACCACCTCCAACCCGTCCGCGGCCTCCAAGCCCTCCTAGTCCCTCCTTTCCGGTGCACAGCACGCCAGTAGGGGCAGGGTCCGCCATCACCTTCACCACTGGCGCACCATCACCTCGGACAGGTGGGTCTTGGACATTGTCCGAAGGGGCTACTCCCTCCCCTTCGAGACCACCCCCCAGCCATGCCACCTCAACTCCACCGCATGTCAGGGGATCACTTGGTGCTTCTGCAGAAGGAAGTCACGGCCCTCTTGACCAAGAGGGCCATCGAGCATGTTCCGACCCCAGAAGTAGGGCGTGGTTGCTACTCCCACTACTTCCTGGTGCCCAAAAAGGACAAGGAGGACATGCGTCCTATCTTGGACCTCCGGAACGTCAATCGCTTCCTCCGGAAGGAGAAGTTCAAGATGCTCACCCTAGCTCAGGTCTTGACTGCCCTCGACCCTGGAGACTGGTTGGTAGCGTTGGACTTGCAGGACGCATATTTCCACATCCCCGTCCTGCCGGCCCACCGGCGTTACCTGCGGTTCACGGTAGGCCACGAGCATTTTCAGTTCACCGTGCTCCCCTTTGGCCTTACAAGTGCCCCTCGGGTGTTCACCAAAGTGATGGCGGTGGTCGCGGCTCATCTGCGCCGGGCAGGGGTTTCAGTCTTCCCCTACCTCGACGACTGGCTGCTGAAGGCGGGCTCGTCCCAGGCAGTCGTCTCCCACCTCCAGACTACGGCCGAACTCCTGCACTCGCTGGGGTTCTCCATCAATGTGCCGAAGTCGCATCTGATTCCTTCTCCACAGCTCCTTTTCATCGGAGCAGTTCTGGACACGACGCAGTTTCGGGCCTATCCTCCCGAACGGCGAGTCCGGGATATTCAGGCTATGATTCCGATCTTTCAGCCTTTATCCTGGGTTTCGGTACGGATGACCCTGAGGCTGCTGGGCCTCATGGCCTCCTGCATCCTGCTGGTCACTCATGCCAGATGGCATATGCGGGCTCTGCAGTGGGACCTGAAGTTCCAGTGGGCGCAGCACCAGGGCAACCTGTCCGATCACGTCCAGATCTCGGAGGGGACTGCAAAACAGTTGCAGTGGTGGCTCTCGAACCGGCAATGGGTCATGGGCAGATCCCTCTCCCTTCCCCAGCCAGAGCACACAGTTGTGACGGACGCGTCCCTTCTGGGATGGGGCGGTCACATGGGAGAGGCGGAGATCAGAGGCCTCTGGTCTCCGGCGGAGTCCCGGCTCCATATCAACCTTCTGGAGCTCCGGGTGATTCGGCTTGCACTCAAGGCATTCCTTCCCTCTGTCAAAGGGAAGGTAGTGCAGGTGTTCACGGACAACACCACCGCCATGTGGTATTGCAACAAACAAGGCGGGGTGGGGTCGTGGACCCTTTGTCAGGAGGCTCTGCGCCTCTGGACATGGCTGGAACATCAGGGCATGTTCCTGATGGTTCAACACCTGGCAGGTTCTCTGAACGCCAGGGCGGACGAACTCAGCCGCAGGTGCATGATGGATCACGAATGGCGTCTTCACTCGGAAGTGGCGCAAGGACTCTTTCTACAGTGGGGAGAGCCTTGGTTAGATCTATTCGCCACCGAAGAGAACGCGCAATGTCATCAGTTCTGCGCGTTGGAATTTCCAAGGCGGCACTCGCTCGGCGACGCTTTTCGTCGCGAGTGGAGTTGCGGTCTGTTGTACGCCTTTCCGCCTATACCACTTCTACCCACAGTGTTGAAGAAGATTCGGCACGACCGGGCCCAAGTCATTCTTGTGGCTCCGGACTGGGCTCGAAGAGTTTGGTATCCCGAGCTACTCAGTATGAGCGTAGATCCCCCGATCCGTCTGCCTCTTCGGGAGGATCTTCTGTCGCAGCAGCAGGGGACGGTCCTCCACCCGAACCTGTCCAGTCTCCACCTGCTTGCGTGGAGATTGAGCGGCGGCAGTTGATTCCTTTCGACTTGCCTCCCGGAGTTTGTGATGTGATTCTGGCAGCCAGGCGTCCCTCCACTAAGGTGGTATACGCCTGCAGGTGGAACAAGTTTGTGGCATGGTGCACGGCAAAGGCTGTGGATCCCCTTTCTGCCCCTCTTTCTGAGGTTCTTCTGTTCCTTCTCTCTCTGGCCCAACAGGGTTCTGCCCTGGGTACCATCAAGGGTTATCTTTGTGCTATCTCGGCCTTCCTCAGGCTTCCTGATCAGCCCTCCCTTTTCAAGTCCCCTGTTGTTAACAGGTTTCTAAAAGGCATTACACACCTCTTCCCTCCTGTTCCGTTTGTAATGCCTCAGTGGGACTTGAACTTGGTTCTTACCTTTCTAATGTGCGCTCCCTTTGAGCCTCTGCATAACTGTCCTCTTCGTCTTCTGACTCTGAAGACTGCCTTTCTGGTGGCCATCACCTCCGCTCGGCGGGTGAGTGAGCTCCAGGCTCTTTCATGCAAACCTCCCTTTCTGTCTGTCCATCCAGACAAGGTTGTTCTTCGGACGCGTCCGTCCTTCTTGCCAAAGGTGGTTACTGCTTTCCACATTGGGCAGACCATCACTTTGCCCACCTTCTTTCCGCCTCCGCATCCTTCCAGAGAGGAAGAGAGGCTCCACCGTCTGGACCCAAAACGTGCGCTCTCTTTCTATATCGACCGCACACAACACTTCCGGGTGGATGACCAGCTCTTTGTTGGCTACGTGGGCGCCAAAAAGGTCGGGCGGTGCACAAGAGGACCATCTCCCGCTGGGTAACCTTGTGCATCAAGAGCCTGCTATTCTTTGGCTAAGAAGGAGCCTCCTGTTGGGCTGCGTGCCCATTCCACCAGGGCAACGGCTGCTACCACGGCCTTGGGCCGCGGTGTTCCGCTGCAGGTTATCTGTCAGGCAGCTACGTGGGCCTCGCTGCACACGTTTACCAAGCATTACTGCCTTGACAGTCAGGTCCGGAGGGACGGCTTCTTTGGCCGTTCTGTCCTCCAGGACTTCCTTGTCTGATCTTTGTTCGCAGACCCACCACCGGGGTTGGTATTGCTGGGGTATCTATTCTAAGGTAAGGAATCTGTCACTAACGTGTCTCTTTCAGATGCACAAGTTACTAACTTGTGTAACGATATATCTGTAAGAGACAGTAGTTAGTGACAGATTCCTTACCGCCCACCCATCCTCCCCGTTCTGCGAACTGATTTCTAGGGTTAAGGACATCCCTTTCAGGGCCCTAGTATTTTTCAGACACCTGTGTCAGCTTCTTGCATGGCTCTGCATTCCTGGCGCGGAAAGTCGTGTACAGAACTGACGTCAGCGCGCAGGGGCGGCGTCTAAGTGCTGCCCGCGACGTCATCCCGGCGATCACGACGCCGGACGACGGACGCGGAGCCGCACGACGCCGCCTACCGGCACGCGCAAGGGTACTGCTACGCAAAACTTTCCGGATCCAGCCTGACGCCTGGGGATATTCTAAGGTAAGGAATCTATCACTAACTACTGTCTCTTACAGATATATCGTTACACAAGTTAGTAACTTGTGCTTTAGGATGGACTTTCGCAGACTCTGTATCTGTTTGGTATTGGCTCCAATTTTTAGCATGAATGGGTATCTCTCCTCTTTAGGGATGTGTACCATGATCCCCCAGTTTGCGAATCGATCTTTCTGTCATAATTTTTTGGGGTATGTTTTCATTTTTCCATTTTAATATTGATGACTCTCTTGTCGTGTTGCTACTCAATACCTTAAATTGTACTTGGATGAGGTCTGCGGTCGTGATGGAGGAGAGCTCTGGCTGTTGAAGGCAAGCTCGCCCCAGGCTGACGTCTCCTACCTCCAGACTACGGTGGACCTCCTGCATTCGCTGGGGTTCACAGTCAACGTGCAGAAGTCGCACCTTCTCAGAAGCTCCTTTTCATCGGAGCGGTTCTGGATACAGCGCAGTTTCGGGCCTATCCTCCGAACAGCGAGTCCGGGATATTCGGGGTACGATACAGATGTTCCAGCCTCTATCCCGGATTTCGGTGAGAATGACCCTGAAGCTGCTGGGCCTCATGGCCTCCTGCATCCTGCTGGTGGATCATGCCAGGTGGCATATGCGGGCTCTGCAGTGGTACCTGAACTTCCAGTGGGCGCAGCATCAGGGGAATCTATCCAATGTTTTCTAGATCTCCGCGGGACTGCACACCAGTTGCAGTGGTGGCTCACGAACCTGGATTGGGTCAACGGCAGATCCCTCTCCCTTCCCCAACCAGATTTCACAGTGGTTACAGATGCGTCACTCATGGGACGGGGCGGCCACATGGGAGAGGCGGAGATCAGAGGCCTCTGGTCTCCGGTGGAGTCCGGGCTCCACATCAACCTTCTGGAGCTTCGGGCGATTCGTCTAGCACTGAAGGCATTCCTTCCTTCTGTCAAAGGAAGAGTAGGACAGGTGTTCACAGACAACACTTCCGCCATGTGGTATTGCAACAAACAGGGCGGAGTGGTGTCGTGGACCCTCTGTCAGGAGGCCCTTCGTCTCTGGAAGTGGCTGGAACATCAGGGCATGTTCCTGATGGTTCAACACCTGGCAGGTTCCCTGAACACCAGGGCGGACGAACTCAGCCGCCGGTGCATGATGGATCACAAATGGCGTCTTCACTCAGAGGTGGTGCAAGGTCTTTTTCAACAGTGGGGAGAGCCTTGGTTAGATATATTTGCCACCGAAGAGAACGCGCAGTGTCAGCAGTTCTGCGCGTTGGAATTTCCAAGGCGGCACTCGGTAGGCGATGCTTTTCGTCGCGACTGGAGTCGCGGTCTTCTATATGCATTTCCGCCTATACCACTTCTGCCCAGAGTGCTGAAGAAGATCAAGCGTGACCGGGCCCAAGTCATTCTTGTGGCTCCGGATTGGACACGAAGAGTCTGGTATCCCGAGCTCTTGAACATGGCCTTCGATTCTCTGATCAGAATGCCCCTTCGGGAGGATCTTCTGTCACAGCAGCAGGGGGGGGTCCTCCACCCGAACTTGTCCAGCCTCCACCTCCTTGCGTGGAGATTGAGCGACGACAGTTGACAGCTTTCGACCTTCCTCCCGAAGTCTGTAACGTTATCTTGGCAGCCAGGCGTCCCTCCACCAAAACGGTATTCGCCTGTAGATGGAACAAATGTGTGGCATTGTGCACAGCAAAGGCTGTGGATCCCCTTTCTGCCCCTCTTTCAGAGGTTCTCCTCTTCATTCTTTCTTTGGCCCAGCAGGGTTCTGCTCTGGGCACTCTTAAAGGCTATCTTTCGGCCTTCCCTCGCCTTCCTGATCAGCCTTTTCTTTTCAAGTCCCCTATTGCAACTCGTTTCCTTAAGGGCATTACTCACCTTTTTCCTCCTATTCCTTTCGTAATGCCTGAGTGGGACTTGAACCTTGTTCTGACTTACCTTTTGTGTGCTCCCTAAGAGCCGCTACATAATTGTCCTCTCAGACTCTTGACCTTAAAGACTGCCTTTCTGGTTGCCATTACCTCTGCTCGCAGGGTGAGTGAGCTTCAGGCTTTCTTCTAAGCCTCTTTTCCTTGCTGTTTATCTGGACAAGGTTGTCATTCGAACTCGACCTTCTTTTCTTCCCAAAGCGGTTACCTCTTTCCACATAGGACAGACCATCACTTTGCCCACCTTCTTCCCGGTCCCGCATCCTTCTGAAGAGGAGGAGAGGCTCCACTGTCTGGATCCAAAACGTGCACTTTCATTTTATCTGAATCGCACAAAGCAATTCCGGTTGGATGATCAGCTCTTTGTTGGCTATGTGGGCGCCAAGAAAGGTCGAGCCGTGCAAAAACATACCATCTCTCGATGGGTCGTTCTTTGCATTAAAATGTTATTCCTTGGCGAAAAAGGACCCTCCAGTAGGGTTGCGTGCCCATTCCACCAGGGCGACGGCAGCCACTGCTGCTTTGGGACGTGGAGTCCCCCTTCATGACATCTGCCAGGCAGCCACGTGGGCTTCTTTGCACACGTTCACTAAACATTACTGCCTGGACAGCCAAGTTCGGAGGGATGGCTTCTTTGGCCGCTCCGTTCTTCAGGACTTCCTGGTGTGTACTTGGTTCGCTGACCCACTTCCGGAGTTGGTATTGCTGGGGTATCTATTCTAAGGTAAGGAATCCATAACTAATAGTCTCTTTCAGATGAACAAGTTACTTACCTTCGGTAACGATATATCTGTAAGAGACATATATTAGTTATGGATTCCTTTCCGCCCCATCCATCCTCCCCGTTCTGCGAACTGTCTTCTAGAGTAAGGGACTCCCTTTCAGGGCCCTAGTTTTATGCACCAGTGGTCAGTGTCTTGCATGGCTCTGCGCTTCTGGCGTGGAATGTTGTTTAAAGAACTGACGTCAGTGCGCAGGGGCGGCGTGTAAGTAGATACCGCAACGTCATTCCGGCGATCACGACGCCAACGACGAACGCGGAGTCGACCGACGCCACCTACCGATGCGCAGGGGTACTGCTGAAGAAAAATTCTCCGGATCCAGTCTGAGACCTGGGGGTAATTCTAAGGTAAGGAATCCATAACTAATATATGTCTCTTACAGATATATTGGTACCGAAGGTAAGTAACCTGTTCTTCAGTGTCTATAAATTCTCAGGAATTTGGTCCTCCTTCTGCTGTAAGGTGCAGAGCTCTGTGTAGGAGGTAGAGCTGTTAAGATAATTTGCAGCTCCAACCCCTGAAACTAGTAAGATTACACCCTTGATACCCAGGAAAAAGGTATCCAAATGGGCTAAGGGCATTCTAATTTTTTTAAATGCCCATAAAAAGTAACATTTGAACATGAATCGATCCCTGATGCGACAGAAAGCCTTGAATACTAATGAAGAGGTGAAAATTCGAACTCCAGGATCCAGAAAGGCTCTTAATCATACACTAGACCTTATAGTAGGGTGATATGGCCTAGTGTACCAGGAGACACCACATCTGTTAAGCTTAGAAAACACTGCACTAACCCCATTGGATTCTTTGTTCTTCACTCTTAGGCCAAACAGACCTGTGACAAGGGTTTAGGAAGTGCAGTGCCTAAGCCTTTAAGGACTTCTTCAAGTCAAAGAATCTAACTGTCCAACCAGGAGATGATTAGTACTGAGAATTTCTCCAGGTCTGACACGAGCACATGGCCTGTATATGACTTTCCACCTGATTCAAATCTTATTCTGCAGCTTTTTGGCCTGTTTCCAAATACCCACTTCCATCAATCGATGAATCAATCATGCATCCTGAATATACTACCTTCCATATCGCGTCTCCCATGTGTTAGCAACAAAGGGAAATTAAAGAGTCAGCTATATCAGGAAGGCGAATGGGTCTTTAGATGACACACAAGCGTTTGTCTCCTTCTATTTCCATCATATTGCTAAGCTAATTTGGGAACACACTGATGAAATCAGCATTTAAGACATAGCACAAATAAGGTCTATGAAAACGAACTGCAGCAGCATGCAGTTTAAGACTGACCAGTGACTACAAATGTCCTACGGATATTTTGACCTCGGCAAACATCTATCCCTGAGGGAGTCAACGTGGAAAGTCATTTTAAACTATCTTGTCTTGCATGCTTCTGCTCTCATTGGTAGTGTTATTTCTGCTCCTATAAATTTTAGATCCATAAAACAAATAATTATTCTCAATAATAATCCACCATCTCGGAGTAATTATGGGTATCTTTCACCGTTGAGTGGAATATTGCTGCTCTTGGGTCAAAACTAGGTGGTACTTGATTTTCATTAGTTCTTAAGTCAAGCAAAAGTGATTTGTTTCTAAGATACTTGGTTAATTGCCCCCAGTAAATACAACACCTGCTTGTTTTTCCTGTGATTAAAATACATATTGGGTGTGGTCCTGTTGATACGGATCTTTAATGAAAATGAACTCCTTACTCTATTTGTTACTTGTGCTATTGTGACAGTTATGGACACAGAATACAGAAGTCCATTTTTTCAACAAACACAGTTCATACTATGACCTTGCCCCTGCTGATATGGAGTTTGAATAAGCCATTTAGATTCTAGGTTCTTGGATATGACTGCCCCTCTGTTTATTTCTCAAAAGATACTGTCAGAAGATAAAATGTACTCACTACTGAATGACTTATTGATTATGAATGTAACCAGCTATTTTCTGTCGGATACTCCTGCAAAATCTAACTTCTCAGTGCTGGAAGGGGTAGCTCTATTGACTAAATTATAGTGAGCATTGGACATTCGCCACTGTTGAAGGACTGCAAGGTAGTTTTGAGAGTTGAAGCTGACCATGACCCTTTAATTCCATGGTTTACCTCATCTTGATCTATGCAGGTGTGCAAAGATCTGAAAGATTTGAGATTGTGTGTACAGAGGTGTTGTCAGATCTAAATACTATCAAATGATTTCTAATTTCCTTTTCATTGTATCTGACCTCTTTTTTAGGTCTCGGCCTGCACCAGCGCTTGCGCTGGTCTGGCCGAGAGTTTTAGTAAGCGGGTTTTGGAAGTGCAAACACTGGCTTTCGGCTGGCGACCAGCTTGAGTTCACGATGGCGTGCACGCGCAGCTGCCATCTGGGTTTTCTATCTCTTCCTCATTTCCTCGTCATGGCTCATTAACTCTCTGGACTCTGATGTTTCAATCGCAGCAGCAGCTCACATTACCAACTGAGGGCCCTGGACTACAGTCACATGAAAAACAACAGCGATTAGCATTGAAATGCAAGCTTTGTTTTGTCTAGTTAGAAATATTGCTTCGGTGGGTTGATTTCACCTTATATCGCTATTTGTTTTATATTGGGAGTCACAGCCTAATTACCAGTATTTTTGTCTCTCACTTTTTTTTTTATATTTATTCGCGCAAAGCACAAAGCTATATTTAAGGTTACTTTTTCCGCGTCACTTCTTCACTCTATTTAAACTCCACACCCCCACTCTTATTGTCTCTCTCCTTCTCTCTCTCTCTCCCCTCTCTAATTCTCTCTCTACTTAATTAACTCTCCCCTCTCTATCTTTTTTAGCCTTTCATTCTCTCTCACCCCTTTATCTGTTTCTCTTTCAAACTCCTTCATTCACTCTCTCTCCCATTCTTTCTCTCTCTATCCCGCTCCACTCTTTATTCTATGTACACCCTTTCTCTCTCTCTCTTTCTCTCTCACCACCCTCTCTAATTGGGCATTATATCTTCACTCTATCTCTCACTCGGCAACACCACAGCATCAATCAGAGCCACCACAGCATCAATCAGAGCCAGCACAGCATCACTCAGCACCAACACAACACCACTCAGCACCACCACAGCATCACTCAGCACCACCAAAGCATCTCTCAGCACCACCACAGCATCTCTCAGCACCACCACAGCATCTCTCAGCACCACCACAGCATCTCTCAGCACCACCACAGCATCTCTCAGCACCACCACAGCATCTCTCAGCACCACCACAGCATCTCTCAGCACCACCACAGCACCACTCAGCACCACTCAGCACCACCACTCAGCACCACCACACCACCACTCAGCACCACCACACCACCACACCACCACTCGGCACCACCACACCACCACTCGGCACCACCACACCACCACTCGGCACCACCACTCGGCATCACCACAGCATCACTCGGCACCACCACAGCATCACTCGGCACCACCACAGCATCACTCGGCACCACCACAGCATCACTCGGCACCACCACAGCATCACTCGGCACCACCACAGCATCACTCGGCACCACCACAGCATCACTCGGCACCACCACAGCATCACTCGGCACCACCACAGCATCACTCGGCACCACCACAGCATCACTCGGCACCACCACAGCATCACTCGGCACCACCACAGCATCACTCAGCACCACCACAGCATCACTCAGCACCACCACAGCATCACTCAGCACCACCACAGCATCACTCAGCACCACCACAGCATCACTCAGCACCACCACAGCACCACAACAGCACCACTCAGCACCACCACAGCACCACCACATCATCACTCAGCATCACCACAGCATCACTCAGCACCACCACAGCATCACTCAGCACCACCACAGCATCACTCAGCACCACCACAGCATCACTCAGCACCACCACAGCATCACTCAGCACAGCACCACCACAGCATCACTCACCACAGCACCACCTCAGCACCACCACAGCACCACCTCAGCACCACCTCAGCATCACTAAGCACCACTCAGCACCACCACAGCATCACTAAGCACCACCTCAACATCACTCAACACCACCTCAGCATCACTAAGCACCACCTCAACATTAGAATAGGCAGGAAGAAGTTGCCAACATTGCAACGACAAAATAAACGACAAGACCTTTCTTATGTTTATTCTTTTTTAATTGGGTCATTCAGTTGTACATAATGTCGTCTTAGTTATATATAAAGTAACAAAAATGCTTAAGTCTTTTTTATTATAACTTTTCAACATGCTGCACAGCAGCCACAATGCTCTTAAAAACATTGGCAAAACCAATAGCTCTGCCTAAACACTTATAAGGCCCCAAAGGCGAGACCTATTGGCTAATAGGTCTCGCCTTTGGGACCATATATGTGTTTAACCAGGTGTCAGTTATGCAGCACAATTGTTGCATGGCTAAACACTTATAAGGTCCCAAAGGCGAGACCTATTGGCTATGCCAATGCTTGTTATAATCTAGGTTTTCACCGTAGAATTCCAGACATGGATTAAACATACTTCTGACAAAAAATATTTTATAATTGAGTAGGAGGCTAAGTCTTATTGTACTAAGTCGGTCACAATATGTAAAAAATAATGGGTTTACAAGGAAAAAACATTGGTACGACAAAGTGTAAATCTGGTAAGGGGAGACACTTTTGTCATTGGGTAAACCCTCTGATACCCAGGTAATCGGAAACTTAAGTCTATAGCCACAGAAGAAGTGAGTTTTAGTGTGGAAAAAGATGCTCAAGGATTCTGGAAATTAGTAGCTTGGTTCAGTATGATGACGGGGTCCAAGTGTAAACTCCTCAATGTCAGGGGAGAAATGGGTGGCATTGTATAAATCTGTTTCTTTGGATAGTCAATGTTTTAATGATTCCTGCCTTGTAATGTCTTTCTGGGATTTACCCTTTCAGTCTTGTCTTCCTTAAAGTGGGTGAAAGTGCCTTGTCTGGATAGGGTTGCTAGTTACTTTTACAATAATGATTTTGAGCTTTGGTCTTTCTTTATATTAAAAACTGGCAAAGTAATACTTAAATCTGGTAATATTGCTGGTTCATAGAGGAGACCAGAGAGAATCCCTAGTTATAACAAGCATTTGCAATGCAATGGGTCTCGCAATTGTGTTCTTTAGTCTCCAGCTTATTGTACAATGTGCGAGAGGTCTTATTTACACTCAGGCAACAGCACCTAATGCAACTTTCTAAGGGGGGGGGCCGTCATCAAGGCAGTCCTAGTGTTTTAGCCAACAGTGCTTCTAATGGAGCGACTTATAGGAACATATGTCAAAACGAGTATCACGCGGCTCTACTGTACAATGGCCACCATGATGCCTTCCGGGTTTTCCTTCTTCAAACTGATGTAACTGAGTTCAACGGTCTAAATGGATCGCTTGGGCTTAACGAGGACTACAATTTCCAGCAAGTGTTGGGCTATTAAAAGAAGGCCCGTTACTGGAATATAGGGTCCCTGCTTCCTTTGAGTGCCAAGTGTGACGCAGAGGGCTTACGTTTCCCAGGTCCACGCGTGGGAAGCTCGTATTATTGCAGGGCATTCGGGGATTTGTAGTTCTGTTTATCCCATTACAGAGGCAGCTTTGCTGAGGACTGAAAGACAAGGCAGGTTGAGGGTGTCAACAAAAGGGGCTACATGTCAGCAATGTCATGCCACAGGGAATGAAATACGTGGTACGATCTCACACATTACTCCCACGGTGCCCTCCCGCGCCGCTCTATTTGAATATTATTCCCTTTTTACGCTCACCTCTTTAAACGGCGAGACCCCGTCCATGAGGAGAAAATATAGCAGAAAGTGGGCCTTACCCTGACCTCAGGAAGTAGTTCGCATTGACTTTAGCCTGCCTTTCGCAGCATCCGGCTCTTCTGCTCTGCTCTCTCTCTCTGTTCAGTTGTAGGAAGAAGCAGAAATGAAAGTGAAACCTTTGTCTTTTTTTCAGTGTCTGTTTGTTGGCTAACAGGTCTCAAGGTGGCGCTGTGCAGCAGGGCGAAGGCTCAGTCTGAAGGGGAGTTTTTTTGCGGCGAAAAGGCAGATGGAGGGGAAAAATCTCAAGCATTTGCAATGTAATAGGTCTCGCAATTTGATGAGTTTAAGCTATTGGCATTGTAAATGACAATGCGTTTGATTTGTTTTAAAAACCAAAACATAAATAAAAGGCATTGTCATTTACAATGCCAATAGCTGAAACTCGCGTAAATGCGAGACCTATTGCATTGCAAATGGTAGGCATCATGGACAATGGGAGGGAGGGCGGGGGGGGGAGAGAAAGGGGGTAAAGAAGGCACGGACAACGGGAGGGAGGGCGGGGGGGTAAAGAAGGTACGGACAGCGGGAGGGAGGGCGGGGGGTGTTTAATAAGGCACAACAACGGGACGGGGGCGGGGTGGGGGTAAAGAAGGCACGGACAACAGGGGTAAAGAAGGCACAGACAACTGGAGGGAGGGCTGGGTTGTAAAGAAGGCTCCAAAGCACTTCGTGCCTGCAGTAAGAGAAACTGGATAAAGAAAACAGTGCTTAAAGACTAAATAACCGGTACCGTGTAACAACCGAAGTAAAAGGGCCAGTCGCCATGGGAGGTGACAAATGAAGAGGCGGTACTAGGGAGAGACTAAGAAGCCTATTTACGAATCAGAAGCCAGCATTTAGGATGGACAATGACACAAGCCAATGGCAAATATGGGCGGAGAGTGGGCGGGGCTTCTATTCCCTACTCCACTACAACAAGTCTCGCAGAGCAGCGCATGCTCACTGACTCTAGGATCGACCTAAAATGGTGTCATCAAAATCCCTAGGAGTTATCATCCTAACTCACACTTGAATTGCATTGGGATAATATTTGTTAGACTTTTATTGCAAATGCTTGAACTTTGGATTGACAAATGTTTTTTGTAAAGCACAGCCGGTGTTCCACAAGGGTACATAGACTGCAAATTAAGCTTTTCTGTTGCAAACCACCATTATTACGAAATATGTCCACTTTAAAAATGTGATTATCTAGCTTATCTTGATCAAAGAAGAGCTTTTGATGTAGTGGACAGGCCTCAGATGAACAACATTATGAAAACACTAGGGTTCAATCAAGGTCTTATTGAGGTAGTTTACTACATTCAGACACAGTGGCTTGTGTTCTTTATCGCTGGCGTGGAAATTTGAAAAAGGATATTGGCATTGTCCAAGATGAAAGGCCAAGATACCACTTTTGCCCCATTTCTTTTAAAGTTTTGAAAAACATCATAGGCTCTGCTCTAAAGCCAACTAAGTGAGACGTCCCTAGATTGATGTTAGATCTTGTTCCCCTATTGATATATGCCAGTGATGCAGTGTCATGTGCCCGTACAGAAAAAAAGCATGGAGAAGTTGATATGGTTCAAAACGTTTTGCACTGAATCCAAACTCGCCATTCATGTCCAGAAGTCAGGTTGGCAGTAGGCTGTGAAGAAAAATTGAGTAAAGGCATTCGCCTTAAAGGAAAAGCTCAGGCCAAAGTTGGGGATTTTGATTAGTTAGAACTCCATTTTGCTGCATCTGGCAAATGGGCTAAATAGATAATAAAACAAATCTAGTAATATTTTGCTCTCCACCATGGCCGCCCTGCAAGCTTTTAACTGGAGGTTTGGCTGCGCTAGATTTTCGGTCTCCCTGACTTTTTATAACTCAAGGTGTCTTATTTGCACCCTTTATTGAGTGGAACATTGAGGCCAGTGCAAAGTAAGATGAGTGTTATCTTAAATAACTTTTTAAAACCCCTATTTTCCCTTTCCCAAGCTCCTCCCACCTTGATACTGCAAGAGGGGCTAGATATTCTATGGTTTCCTATCCAAGCCCAATTAAGACCATTATTATTTTAAATGTGTACTCTTCTAATGCTTAGAGTGCAGTATTTCCAGATCCCATGAAGATTTACGTTTCGGAGAGGACATTGGTTTAAACATGTAAAAAAGGATATCTGAAAGAGACACGTTAGTGACCGATTCCTTACCTTAGAATATCCCCAGGCGTCAGGCTGGATCCGGAAAGTTTTTGCGTAGCAGTACCCTTGCGCGTCGGTAGGCGGCGTCGTGCGGCTCCGCGTCCGTCGTCGGCGTCGTGATCGCCGGGATGACGTCGCGGGCAGTACTTAGACGCCGCCCCTGCGCGCTGACGTCAGTTCTTCTTTTTCCGCGCCAGCAAGCGCAGATCCGGGAAGAGCAGTGCCCTAGTCATTTTTTGACTAGCTTTTTTGGTGAATTTTTTCACTGTTTTTCGAATCGACTTCAAGGTGTCGTAGGGATGCCCGGCTTTAAACGTTGCGGCGCCTGTGCTCGGATGATGTCCATCACAGACCCGCATTGGGAGTGTCTCTTCTGCCTCGGCCGAGGCCACGACACGGAGTCGTGTTCCGACTGCCGGGCCCTCAACCCGAAAGCTTTGCGAGAGCGGTCTCGAAAGCTCCTCGAGGCCCGGCACTCGGCTCCGCGCAAGCCCCGGTCGCGTGAGAGGTCAAGGGGTCGGTCGCGGAGTCCTCACCGGTCGTCGGCGTCGAATTCTTCTTCGTCCGGTAAGTCAAAACACAAAAAGTCAAAAAAGCATCGTCGCTCTAGGACTTCGCCTCGCCGGTCTCGCGACTCGGCTGAGGCCCCTCCCGGCACCGTCCCCGCGGCCCCGGACATGCGTGTGCAGTCGCCCCCGCAATACCCGTCCTTCCCGGGTTCGGGGGCGGATCCGGCCCAAATACAAGTATTCCTGTCGGCCATGGCCCGCCTCTTCGGGCCTCAGAGTCCCTCCGGTGCGCCTTCGGGCCCCGCGGGCCCTGATGGGGTTGCTCCGGCGTCGCCGACGGCTCCGGCCCCGGCGTCGCCCTTGCCTCCAGCCTCGATCCCGGCTCCGGCCCCGGCCTCGATCCCGGCTCCGCAAGCCCCATCGACGCCGGTTGACCTAACGACACCTCCACCGGCGCCGATGTCTCCGGTGCCGTTCACGACGCCGCCTGGGGCTCCGGGCGGCGTCGTCCCCCAGTTCCTTCCGGCTCCGGACATGGAACCGGGCCGACGTCGCTCGACGCCGGTTCCGGCGCCGCTGGGACCTTGGATCCCAAATGTCCCTCCTCCTCCTTATTTTGAACCAGAGGAGGACCAGGAGGACTGGGAGGGGTCTGATGACCCTCTGGCACAACAGTGTCAGTTTGATGAGGACTGGACAGAGGGTCTAGAGGACGCCAGTGGTCTAGATACTTCCCCTGACACTGGCATGCTGTCTCCTCCCGTGGCTACGGAGGAGGGAGCCAATTTTGCAACGGTGTTGCGTAGGACGGCTGGAGCCTTCAGGCCGGCAGCCTCCTCTACGGAGACTGTGCTGCCGTTTAACGATGCCCTCACTGACGTTCTTTTGGGCGCCTGGTCCAAGCCCAACACAAGGGCTCCTGTGGATAGGAACGTGTCCCGACGCCATCGCCCAGCTCCGGGCGACCCCCTATTTCTCTCTGTCCACCCCACTCCTGAGAGCTTGGTTGTCCAGGCCTCCGCTTCCCAAACCGCCTTCCGTACCGCCCCTCCGGATAGGGAATCCAAACGCCTGGATCAATTTGGGAAGAAGGGTTTTTCTTCCTCCAGTGCAGGCTTGCGGTCCATCAACACCGCTTGCCTTTTGGGCCGATATACCCACTCCTTGTGGGATTCGGTGGCGAATGTCTTGCCCCAGTGTTCTGAGGAGGTCCAGACACTGCTTTCCCGTGCCATTGCGGAAGGAAGGGATGCGGCCAAATACACAATTCGATGTGGCCTTGATACCGCCGACTCGCTGGGCAGGTCTATTGCAACGACGGTGGCGCTTCGTCGCCACGCCTGGCTGAGAACCACTGGTTTTTCAGGGGATGTCCAGAATTCTCTCATGGACATGCCCTTTGATGGAGTCGGTCTTTTTGGGTCCAAAGCAGACCATGCGTTGGAGCGCTTTAAGGACTCTCGGGCTACTGCCAAGTCCCTGGGCCTTTCTGCTACACGCCCTCCGCTAACTTCTGCTTTTCGCCCCTATCGTGGCCACGGAAGGGGCGCCCAGTCACGTCAGCAGCCCAGCCACCGGCCCGCGCAGCAGGAGTCTTCGCGTGGCCGAGGACGTGGATACCGCCGTGGCGGTTCGGGCAACCAGCGTGCGGGTCAGGCCACCACCTCCAACCCGTCCGCGGCCTCCAAGCCCTCCTAGTCCCTCCTTTCAGGTGCACAGCACGCCAGTCGGGGGCAGGGTCCGCCATCACCTTCACCACTGGCGTCCCATCACCTCGGACAGGTGGGTCTTGGACATTGTCCGAAGGGGCTACTCCCTCCCCTTCGAGACCACCCCCCCAGCCATGCCACCTCAATTCCACCGCATGTCCGGGGATCACTTGGTGCTTCTACAGAAGGAAGTCACGGCCCTCTTGGCCAAGAGGGCCATCGAGCATGTTCCGACCCCAGAAGTAGGGCGTGGTTGCTACTCCCACTACTTTCTGGTGCCCAAAAAGGACAAGGAGGACATGCGTCCTATCTTGGACCTCCGGAACGTCAATCGGAAGGAGAAGTTCAAGATGCTCACCCTAGCTCAGGTCTTGACTGCCCTCGACCCTGGAGACTGGTTGGTAGCGTTGGACTTGCAGGACGCCTATTTCCACATCCCCGTCCTGCCGGCCCACCGGCGTTACCTTCGGTTCACGGTAGGCCTCGAGCATTTTCAGTTCACTGTGCTCCCCTTTGGCCTTACCAGTGCCCCTCGGGTGTTCACGAAAGTGATAGCGGTGGTCGCAGCTCATCTGCGCCCGGCAGGGGTTTCAGTCTTCCCCTACCTCGACGACTGGCTGCTGAAGGCGGGCTCGTCCCAGGCAGTCGTCTCCCACCTCCAGACTACGGCCGAACTCCTGCACTCGCTGGGGTTCTCCATCAATGTGCCGAAGTCGCATCTGATTCCTTCTCCACAGCTCCTTTTCATCGGAGCAGTTCTGGACACGACGCAGTTTCGGGCCTATCCTCCCGAATGGCGAGTCCGGGATATTCAGGCTATGATTCCGATTTTTCATCCTTTATCCTGGGTTTCGGTACGGATGACCCTGAGGCTGCTGGGCCTCATGGCCTCCTGCATCCTGCTGGTCAATCATGCCAGATGGCATATGCGGGCTCTGCAGTGGGACCTGAAGTTCCAGTGGGCGCAGCACCAGGGCAACCTGTCCGATCACGTCCAGATCTCGGAGGGGACTGCAAAACAGTTGCAGTGGTGGCTCTCGAACCGGCAATGGGTCATGGGCAGATCCCTCTCCCTTCCCCAGCCAGAGCACACAGTTGTGACGGACGCGTCCCTTCTGGGATGGGGCGGTCACATGGGAGAGGCGGAGATCAGAGGCCTCTGGTCTCCGGCGGAGTCCAGGCTCCATATCAACCTTCTGGAGCTCCGGGCGATCCGACTTGCACTCAAGGCATTCCTTCCCTCTGTCAAAGGGAAGGTAGTGCAGGTGTTCACCGACGACACCACCGCCATGTGGTACTGCAACAAACAGGGCGGGGTGGGGTCGTGGACCCTTTGTCAGGAGGCTCTGCGCCTCTGGACATGGCTGGAACATCAGGGCATGTTCCTGATGGTTCAACACCTGGCAGGTTCCCTGAACGCCAGGGCGGACGAACTCAGCCGCAGGTGCATGATGGATCACGAATGGCGTCTTTACTCGGAAGTGGCGCAAGGACTCTTTCTACAGTGGGGAGAGCCTTGGTTAGATCTATTCGCCACCGAAGAGAACGCGCAATGTCATCAGTTCTGCGCGTTGGAATTTCCAAGGCGGCACTCGCTCGGCGACGCTTTTCGTCACGAGTGGAGTTGCGGTCTATTGTACGCCTTTCCGCCTATACCACTTCTACCCAGAGTGTTGAAGAAGATTCGGCACGACCGGGCCCAAGTCATTCTTGTGGCTCTGGACTGGGCTCGAAGAGTTTGGTATCCCGAGCTACTCAGTATGAGCGTAGATCCCCCGATCCGTCTGCCTCTTCGGGAGGATTTTCTGTCGCAGCAGCAGGGGACGGTCCTCCACCCGAACCTGTCCAGTCTACACCTGCTTGCGTGGAGATTGAGCGGCGGCAGTTGATTCCTTTCGACTTGCCTCCCGAAGTTTGTGATGTGATTCTGGCAGCCAGGCGTCCCTCCACTAAGGTGATATACGCCTGCAGGTGGAACAAATTTGTGGCATGGTGCACAGCAAAGGCTGTGAACCCCCTTTCTGCCCCTCTTTCTGAGGTCCTTCTGTTCCTCCTTTCTCTGGCCCAACAGGGTTCTGCCCTGGGTACCATCAAGGGTTATCTCTGTGCTATCTCAGCCTTCCTCAGGCTCCCTGATCAGCCCTCCCTTTTCAAGTCCCCTGTTGTTAACAGGTTCTTAAAAGGCATTACACACCTCTTTCCTCCTGTTCCATTTGTGATGCCTCAGTGGGACTTGAACTTGGTTCTTACCTTTTTAATGTGCGCTCCCTTTGAGCCTCTGCATAACTGTCCTCTTCGTCTTCTGACTCTAAAGACAGCCTTTCTGGTGGCCATCACCTCCGCTCGGCGGGTGAGTGAGCTCCAGGCTTTATCTTGCAAACCTCCCTTTCTGTCTGTTCATCCAGACAAGGTTGTTCATTCGGACTCGTCCGTCCTTCTTGCCAAAGGTGGTTACTGCCTTCCACATTGGGCAGACCATCACTTTGCCTACCTTCTTTCCGCCTCCGCATCCTTCCAGAGAGGAAGAGAGGCTCCACCGTCTGGACCCAAAACGTGCGCTCTCCTTCTATATCGACCGCACAAAACACTTCCGGGTGGATGACCAGCTCTTTGTTGGCTACGTGGGCGCCAAAAAGGGTCGGGCGGTGCACAAACGAACCATCTCCCGTTGGATTACCTTGTGCATCAAGACCTGCTATTCTTTGGCTAAGAAGGAGCCTCCTGTTGGGCTGCGTGCCCATTCCACCAGGGCAACGGCTGCTACCACGGCCTTGGGCCGCGGTGTTCCGCTGCCGGTTATCTGTCAGGCAGCTACGTGGGCCTCGCTGCCCACGTTTACAAAACATTACTGCCTTGAGAGTCAGGTCCGGAGGGACGGCTTCTTTGGCCGTTCTGTCCTCCAGGACTTCCTTGTCTGATCTTTGTTCGCAGACCCACCACCGGGGTTGGTATTGCTGGGGTATCTATTCTAAGGTAAGGAATCTGTCACTAACGTGTCTCTTTCAGATGCACAAGTTACTAACTTGTGTAACGATATATCTGAAAGAGACACGTTAGTGATAGATTCCTTACCTTAGAATATCCCCAGGCGTCAGGCTGGATCCGGAAAGTTTTGCGTAGCAGTACCCTTGCGCGTCGGTAGGCGGCGTCGTGCGGCTCCGCGTCCGTCGTCGGCGTCGTGATCGCCGGGATGACGTCGCGGGCAGAACTTAGGCGCCGCCCCTGCGCGCTGACGTCAGTTCTTCTTTTTCCGCGCCAGCAAGCGCAGATCCGGGAAGAGCAGTGCCCTGGTCAATTTTTGACCATACTTTTTGGTGATTTTTTCACTGTTTTTTCCAACTTAAAGGTGTCGTAGGGATGCCCGGCTTCAAGCGATGCGGCGCCTGTGCGCGGATGATGTCCGTCACCGACCCGCATTGGGAGTGTC
Source organism: Calotriton arnoldi (assembly GCA_963921515.1). NCBI lineage: Eukaryota > Metazoa > Chordata > Amphibia > Caudata > Salamandridae > Calotriton > Calotriton arnoldi. The sequence continues at coordinate 910,710 of CAWUFW010005249.1, read as the reverse complement.
TCTTCTGCCTCGGCCGAGGCCACGACACCGAGTCTTGTCCCGAATGCCAGGCCCTCAACCCGAAAGCTTTGCGAGAGCGGTCTCGAAAGCTCCTCGAGGCCCGGCATTCGGCTCCACGGAGGCCCCGGTCGCGTGAGAGGTCCAGGGGTCGCTCGCGGAGTGCACACCGGTCGTCGGCGTCGAAGTCTTCTTCGTCCGGTAAGTCTAAGCACAAGAAGTCCAAGAAGCATCGTCGCTCTCGGACTTCGCCTCGCCGGTCTCGCGACTCGGCTGAGGCCCCTCCCGGCACCGTCCCGCCCCCGCGGCCCCGGACTTGCCTGTGGAGTCGCCCCCGCCATACCCGACCTTCCCGGGTTCGGGGGCGGATCCGGCCAAGGTACAGGAGTTCCTGTCGGCCATGGCCCGCCTCTTCGGGCCTTCAGGCCCCTCCGGTGCGCCTTCGGGCCCCGCGGGCCCTGATGGGGTTGCTCCGGCGTCGCCGGCGGCTCCGGCCCCGGCGTCGCCCGTGCCTCCAGCCTCGATCCCGGCTCCGGCTTCGGCCCCGGCCTCGATCCCGGCTCCACAACCCCCATCGACGCCGGTCGACCTCACGACACCTCCGCCGGCGCCGATGTCTCCGGTGCCGTTCTCGACGCCGCCCTGGGCTCCGGGCGGCGTCGTCCCCAGTTCCTTCCGGCTCCGGACATGGACCCGGAGCGACGTCGCTCGACGCCGGCTCCGGCGCCGATGGGACCTTGGGTCCCAAATGTCCCTCCTCCTCCTTATTTTGAACCAGAGGAGGACCAGGAGGACTGGGAGGGGTCTGATGACCCTCTGACGCGCAACTGTCAGTATGATGAGGACTGGACAGAGAGTCTAGGGGAGGCCAGTGGTCTGGATACTTCCCCTGACACTGGCATGCTGTCTCCTCCCGTGGCTACGGAGGAGGGGGCCAATTTTGGTACGGTGTTGCGTAGGGCTGCTGGGGCCTTACGTCTCCAGCTCCCTACTTTGACGGTCAAGCCTAACATCTTGACAGAGGTGCTTCAGCCGGCAGCCTCCTCTGCGGAGACTGTGCTGCCGTTTAACGACGCCCTCACTGACGTTCTTTTGGGCGCCTGGTCCAAGCCCAACACAGGGGCTCCTGTGGATCGGAACGTGTCACGACGCCATCGCCCTGCTCCGGGCGACCCCCTGTTTCTTTCTGTCCACCTCACTCCTGAGAGCTTGGTTGTCCAAGCCTCCGCTTCCCAAACCGCCTTCCCTACCGCTCCTCCGGATAGGGAATCCAAACGCCTGGATCAGTTTGGGAAGAAAGGTTTTCTTCCTCCAGTGCTGGCTTGCGGTCCGTTAACACCGCTTGTCTTTTGGGCCGATATACCCACTCCCTGTGGGATTCGGTGGCGGATGTTTTGCCCCAGTGCCCTGAGGAGGTCCAGGCACTGCTTTCCCGCGCCATTGCGGAAGGAAGGGATGCGGCCAAATACACTATCCGTTGTGGCCTTGACACCGCCGACTCGCTGGGCAGGTCGATTGCAACGACGGTGGCGCTCCGACGCCACGCCTGGCTGAGAACCACTGGTTTTCAGGGGATGTCCAGAATACTCTCATGGACATGCCCTTTGATGGAGTCGGTCTTTTTGGGTCCAAAGCAGACCATGCGTTGGAGCGCTTTAAGGACTCACGGGCTACTGCCAAGTCCCTGGGCCTTACTGCTACACGCCCTCCGCTGCCTTCTGCTTTTCGCCCCTATCGTGGGCACGGTAGGGGCGCCCCTTCACGTCAGCAGCCCAGCCACCGGCCCGCGCAGCAGGCGTCTTCGCGTGGCCGAGGACGTGGATTCCGCCGTGGCGGATCGGGCAACCAGCGTGCGGGTCAGGCCACCACCTCCAACCCGTCCGCGGCCTCCAAGCCCTCCTAGTCCCTCCTTTCAGGTGCACGGCACGCCAGTAGGGGGCAGGGTCCGCCATCACCTTCCCCACTGGCACACCATCACCTCGGACAGGTGGGTCTTGGACATTGTCCGAAGGGGCTACTCCCTCCCCTTCGAGACCACCCCCCAGCCATGCCACCTCAATTCCACCGCATGTCAGGGGATCACTTGGTGCTTCTACAGAAGGAAGTCACGGCCCTCTTGACCAAGAGGGCCATCGAGCATGTTCCGACCCCAGAAGTAGGGCGTGGTTGCTACTCCCACTACTTTCTGGTGCCCAAAAAGGACAAGGAGGACATGCGTCCTATCTTGGACCTCCGGAACGTCAATCGCTTCCTCCGGAAGGAGAAGTTCAAGATGCTCACCCTAGCTCAGGTCTTGACTGCCCTCGACCCTGGAGACTGGTTGGTAGCGTTGGACTTGCAGGACGCGTATTTCCACATCCCCGTCCTGCCGGCCCACCGGCGTTACCTTCGGTTCACGGTAGGCCCCGAGCATTTTCAGTTCACCGTGCTCCCCTTTGGCCTTACCAGTGCCCCTCGGGTGTTCACGAAAGTGATGGCGGTGGTCGCAGCTCATCTGCGCCGGGCAGGGGTTTCAGTCTTCCCCTACCTCGACGACTGGCTGCTGAAGGCGGGCTCGTCCCAGGCAGTCGTCTCCCACCTCCAGACTACGGCCGAACTCCTGCACTCGCTGGGGTTCTCCATCAATGTGCCGAAGTCGCATCTAATTCCTTCTCCACAGCTCCTTTTCATCGGAGCAGTTCTGGACCCGACGCAGTTTCGGGCCTATCCTCCCGAACGGCGAGTCCGGGATATTCAGGCTATGATTCCGATCTTTCGGCCTTTATCCTGGGTTTCGGTACGGATGACCCTGAGGCTGCTGGGCCTCATGGCCTCCTGCATCCTGCTGGTCAATCATGCCAGATGGCATATGCGGGCTCTGCAGTGGGACCTGAAGTTCCAGTGGGCGCAGCACCAGGGCAACCTGTCCGATCACGTCCAGATCTCGGAGGGGACTGCAAAACAGTTGCAGTGGTGGCTCTCGAACCGGCAATGGGTCATGGGCAGATCCCTCTCCCTTCCCCAGCCAGAGCATACAGTTGTGACGGACGCGTCCCTTCTGGGATGGGGCGGTCACATGGGAGAGGCGGAGATCAGAGGCCTCTGGTCTCCGGCGGAGTCCCGGCTCCATATCAACCTTCTGGAGCTCCGGGCGATCCGGCTTGCACTCAAAGCATTCCTTCCCTCTGTCAAAGGGAAGGTAGTGCAGGTGTTCACAGACAACACCACCGCCATGTGGTACTGCAACAAACAGGGCGGGGTGGGGTCTTGGACCCTTTGTCAGGAGGCTCTGCGCCTCTGGACATGGCTGGAACATCAGGGCATGTTCCTGATGGTTCAACACCTGGCAGGTTCTCTGAACGCCAGGGCGGACGAACTCAGCCGCAGGTGCATGATGGATCACGAATGGCGTCTTCACTCGGAAGTGGCGCAAGGACTCTTTCTACAGTGGGGAGAGCCTTGGTTAGATCTATTCGCCACCGAAGAGAACGCGCAATGTCATCAGTTCTGCGCTTTGGAATTTCCAAGGCGGCACTCGCTCGGCGACGCTTTTCGTCGCGAGTGGAGTTGCGGTCTGTTGTACGCCTTTCCGCCTATACCACTTCTACCCAGAGTGTTGAAGAAGATTCGGCACGACCGGGCCCAAGTCATTCTTGTGGCTCCGGACTGGGCTCGAAGAGTTTGGTATCCCGAGCTACTCAATATGAGCATAGATCCCCCGATCCGTCTGCCTCTTCGGGAGGATCTTCTGTCGCAGCAGCAGGGGACGGTCCTCCACCCGAACCTGTCCAGTCTACACCTGCTTGCGTGGAGATTGAGCGGCGGCAGTTGATTCCTTTCGACTTGCCTCCCGAAGTTTGTGATGTGATTCTGGCAGCCAGGCGTCCCTCCACTAAGGTGGTATACGCCTGCAGGTGGAACAAATTTGTGGCATGGTGCACAGCAAAGGCTGTGGATCCCCTTTCTGCCCCTCTTTCTGAGGTCCTTCTGTTCCTTCTCTCTCTGGCCCAACAGGGTTCTGCCCTGGGTACCATCAAGGGTTATCTTTGTGCTATCTCGGCCTTCCTCAGGCTCCCTGATCAGCCCTCCCTTTTCAAGTCCCCTGTTGTTAACAGGTTCTTAAAAGGCATTACTCACCTCTTCCCTCCTGTTCCGTTTGTAATGCCTCAGTGGGACTTGAACTTGGTTCTTACCTTTTTAATGTGCGCTCCCTTTGAGCCTCTGCATAACTGTCCTCTTCGTCTTCTGACTCTGAAGACAGCCTTTCTGGTGGCCATCACCTCCGCTCGGCGGGTGAGTGAGCTCCAGGCTCTATCGTGCAAACCTCCCTTTCTGTCTGTTCATCCAGACAAGGTTGTTCTTCGGACGCGTCCGTCCTTCTTGCCAAAGGTGGTTACTGCTTTCCACATTGGGCAGACCATCACTTTGCCCACCTTCTTTCCGCCTCCGCATCCTTCCAGAGAGGAAGAGAGGCTCCACCGTCTGGACCCAAAACGTGCGCTCTCCTTCTATATCGACCGCACCAAACACTTCCGGGTGGATGACCAGCTCTTTGTTGGCTACGTGGGCGCCAAAAAGGTCGGGCGGTGCACAAGAGGACCGTCTCCCGCTGGGTTACCTTGTGCATCAAGACCTGCTATTCTTTGGCCAAGAAGGAGCCTCCTGTTGGGCTGCGTGCCCATTCCACCAGGGCAACGGCTGCTACCACGGCCTTGGGCCGCGGTGTTCCGCTGCCGGTTATCTGTCAGGCAGCTACGTGGGCCTCGCTGCACACGTTTACTAAGCATTACTGCCTTGACAGTCAGGTCCGGAGGGACGGCTTCTTTGGCCGTTCTGTCCTCCAGGACTTCCTTGTCTGATCTTTGTTCGCAGACCCACCACCGGGGTTGGTATTGCTGGGGTATCTATTCTAAGGTAAGGAATCTATCACTAACGTGTCTCTTTCAGATGCACAAGTTACTAACTTGTGTAACGATATATCTGTAAGAGACAGTAGTTAGTGATAGATTCCTTACCGCCCACCCATCCTCCCCGTTCTGCGAACTGATTTCTAGGGTTAAGGACATCCCTTTCAGGGCCCTAGTATTTTTCAGACACCTGTGTCAGCTTCTTGCATGGCTCTGCGTTCCTGGCGCGGAAAGTCGTGTACAGAACTGACGTCAGCGCGCAGGGCGGCGCCTAAGTACTGCCCGCGACGTCATCCCGGCGATCACGACGCCGACGACGGACGCGGAGCCGCACGACGCCGCCTACCGACGCGCAAGGGTACTGCTACGCAAAACTTTCCCGGATCCAGCCTGACGCCTGGGGATATTCTAAGGTAAGGAATCTATCACTAACTACTGTCTCTTACAGATATATCGTTACACAAGTTAGTAACTTGTGCATCTGTAAGAGACAGTAGTTAGTGACAGATTCCTTACCGCCCACCCATCCTCCCCGTTCTGCGAACTGATTTCTAGGGTTAAGGACATCCCTTTCAGGGCCCTAGTATTTTTCAGACACCTATGTCAGCTTCTTGCATGGTTCTGCGTTCCTGGCGCGGAAAGTCGTGTACAGAACTGACGTCAGCGCGCAGGGGCGGCGTCTAAGTACTGCCCGCGACGTCATCCCGGCGATCACGACGCCGACGACGGACGCGGAGCCGCACGACGCCGCCTACCGACGCGCAAGGGTACTGCTACACAAAAACTTTCCGGATCCAGCCTGATGCCTGGGGATATTCTAAGGTAAGGAATCTGTCACTAACTACTGTCTCTTACAGATATATCTGAAAGAGACACGTTAGTGACAGATTCCTACCTTAGAATATCCCCAGGCGTCAGGCTGGATCCGGAAAGTTTTGCGTAGCAGTACCCTTGCGCGTCGGTAGGCGGCGTCGTGCGGCTCCGCGTCCGTCGTCGGCGTCGTGATCGCCGGGATGACGTCGCGGCCAGTACTAAGCGCCGCCCTGCGCGCTGACGTCAGTTCTTCTTTCCGCGCCAGTAAGCGCAGATCCGGGAAGAGCAGTGCCCTAGTCACTTTTTGACTATCTTTTTTGGTGAATTTTTCACTGTTTCTTCAACGAGTCTTCACGACTCCTAAGGTGTCGTAGGGATGCCCGGCTTTAAGCCCTGCGAGGAATGTGGTCGCATGATGTCGATCACGGACCCGCACCTCGAGTGTCTCTTTTGTCTCGGCCGAGACCACGACACGAAGTCGTGTCCTGACTGCCGGAAACTTCATCCTAAGGCTTTGCGAGAGCGGTCTCGAAAGCTCCTTGAAGTCCGGCATTCGGCTCCGCGCCGCACCAAGCCCCGGGAGAGGTCGAGGGGCCGGACGCGGAGTCCCCGCCGTTCGTCGGATTCAAAGTCTTCGCGCTCCTCCGGTAAGTCGAAGCACAAGAAGTCTAAGCGGCGTCATCGCTCTAAGACTTCGCCTCGCCGGTCTCGCGACTCGGCTGAGGTCCCTGTCGGCACCGTCCCCGCGGCCCCGGACGTGCCTGTCGAGTTACCCCCGCAGTACCCGCCCTACCCGGGCTCGGGGCGACTCAAGCCGATATACAGGAATTCCTGTCGGCCATGGCCCGCCTCTTCGGGCCTCAAGGTCCCTCCGGTGCGCCTCCGGGCCCCGCGGGCCCTGAGTTGGGTTGCTCCGGCGTCGCCGTCGACTCCGGTCCCGGCGTCGCCTGTCCCACCAGCCTTCGTCCCGGCCTCGGCTCCGGTCCCGGCCTCGACCCCGGCTCCGGTGGGGCCGCAACCCCCATCGACGCCGGTTGACCTAACCACGCCTCCGCCCGACGTCCCCGGTGCCGTTTCCGACGCCGTCCGGGGCTCCGGGCGGCGTCGTTCCCCGGTTCTCTCCGGATCCGGACATGGTGCCGGAACGGCGTCGCCCGGCGCCGTATCCGGCGCCGATGAGACCTTGGGTCCCTGATGTCCCTCCTCCTCCATATTTTCAACCTGAGGAGGACCAGGAGAGCTGGGAGGGGTCTGACGACCCTCTCACACAACAGTGCGAGTTTGACCCGGACTGGGTTGAGGAACTTGGGGATGCCAGTGGTCTGGATACCTCCCCTGACTCTGGCATGCTGTCTCCTCCCGTGGCAACGGAGGAGGGGGCTAATTTTGCAACGGTGTTGCGTAGAGCTGCTGGAGCCTTGAATCTCCAGTTGCCTACAGTGGTCGTCAGGTCTAACATCCTGACTGAAGTGCTTCAGCCGGCGGCCTCCTCTTCGGAGACTGTGCTACCGTTCAACGAGGCACTGACTGACGTTCTTTTGGGTGCCTGGTCCAAACCCACCACAGGGGCTCCTGTGGATAGGAACGTGGCCCGACGCCATCGCCCTGCTCCGGGCGACCCCCTGTTTCTCTCCCAACACCCCACCCCTGAGAGCTTGGTTGTCCAAGCCTCTGCCTCCCAAACCGCCTTCCCTACCGCCCCTCCGGATAGGGAATCCAAGCGCCTGGATCACTTTGGGAAGAAGGCTTTCTCTTCCTCCAGTGCTGGCTTGCGGTCTGTTAATACCGCTTGCCTCTTGGGCCGATACACCCACTCCCTGTGGGATTCGGTGGCAACTGTTTTGCCGCAGTGTTCTGAGGAGGTCCAGACACTGCTTACCCGCGCCATTGCGGAAGGGCGTGATGCGGCTAAATATACCATCCGCTGTGGCCTTGATACCGCCGACTCGCTGGGCAGATCGCTTGCAACGACGGTGGCGCTGCGTCACCACGCCTGGCTGAGAACCACTGGTTTTTCGGGAGATGTCCAGAATACACTCATGGACATGCCCTTTGATGGTGTCGGTCTTTTTGGTTCGAAGGCAGACCATGCGCTGGAGCGTTTCAAGGACTCTCGGGCTACTGCTAAGTCCCTGGGCCTTGCTGTTGTGCGCCCTCCGCTCACGTCTGCTTTTCGCCCCTTTCGTGGCCACGGAAGGGGCGCCTAGTCACGTCCGCAGCCCGGCCAACGGCCCGCGCAGCAAGCGCCTTCGCGTGGCCGAAGACGTGGATACCGCCGTGGCGGTTCGGGCAACCAGCGTGCGGGTCAGGCCACCACCTCCAACCCGTCCGCGGCCTCCAAGCCCTCCTAGTCCCTCCTTTCAGGTGCACAGTACGCCAGTCGGGGGCAGGGTCGGCCATCACCTTCACCTCTGGCGTCCCATCACCTCGGACAGGTGGGTCTTGGACATTGTCCGAAGGGGCTACTCCCTCCCCTTCGAGACCACCCCCCAGCCATGCCACCTCAATTCCACCGCATGTCAGGGGATCACTTGGTGCTTCTACAGAAGGAAGTCACGGCCCTCTTGGCCAAGAGGGCCATCGAGCATGTTCCGACCCCAGAAGTAGGGCGTGGTTGCTACTCCCACTACTTTCTGGTGCCCAAAAGGACAAGGAGGACATGCGTCCTATCTTGGACCTCCGGAACGTCAATCGCTTCCTTCGGAAGGAGAAGTTCAAGATGCTCACCCTAGCTCAGGTCTTGACTGCTCTCGACCCCGGAGACTGGTTGGTAGCGTTGGACTTGCAGGACGCCTATTTCCACATCCCCGTCCTGCCGGCCCACCGGCGTTACCTTCGGTTCACGGTAGGCCTCGAGCATTTTCAGTTCACCGTGCTCCCCTTTGGCCTTACCAGTGCCCCTCGGGTGTTCACGAAAGTGATGGCGGTGGTCGCAGCTCATCTGCGCCGGGCAGGGGTTTCAGTCTTCCCCTACCTCGACGACTGGCTGCTGAAGGCGGGCTCGTCCCAGGCAGTCGTCTCCCACCTCCAGACTACGGCCGAACTCCTGCACTCGCTGGGGTTCTCCATCAATGTGCCAAAGTCGCATCTGATTCCTTCTCCACAGCTCCTTTTCATCGGAGCAGTTCTGGACACGACGCAGTTTCGGGCCTATCCTCCCGAACGGCGAGTCCGGGATATTCAGGCTATGATTCCGATCTTTCAGCCTTTATCCTGGGTTTCGGTACGGATGACCCTGAGGCTGCTGGGCCTCATGGCCTCCTGCATCCTGCTGGTCACTCATGCCAGATGGCATATGCGGGCTCTGCAGTGGGACCTGAAGTTCCAGTGGGCGCAGCACCAGGGCGACCTGTCCGATCACGTCCAGATCTCGGAGGGGACTGCAAGACAGTTGCAGTGGTGGCTCTCGAACCGGCAATGGGTCATGGGCAGATCCCTCTCCCTTCCCCAGCCAGAGCACACAGTTGTGACGGACGCGTCCCTTCTGGGATGGGGTGGTCACATGGGAGAGGCGGAGATCAGAGGCCTCTGGTCTCCCGGCGGAGTCCCGGCTCCATATCAACCTTCTGGAGCTCCGGGTGATCCGACTTGCACTCAAGGCATTCCTTCCCTCTGTCAAAGGGAAGGTAGTGCAGGTGTTCACAGACAACACCACCGCCATGTGGTACTGCAACAAACAAGGCGGGGTGGGGTCGTGGACCCTTTGTCAGGAGGCTCTGCGCCTCTGGACATGGCTGGAACATCAGGGCATGTTCCTGGTGGTTCAACACCTGGCAGGTTCCCTGAACGCCAGGGCGGACGAACTCAGCCGCAGGTGCATGATGGATCACGAATGGCGTCTTCACTCGGAAGTGGCGCAAGGACTCTTTCTACAGTGGGGAGAGCCTTGGTTAGATCTATTCGCCACCGAAGAGAACGCGCAATGTCATCAGTTCTGCGCGTTGGAATTTCCAAGGCGGCACTCGCTCGGCGACGCTTTCGTCACGAGTGGAGTTGCGGTCTATTGTACGCCTTTCCGCCTATACCACTTCTACCCAGAGTGTTGAAGAAGATTCGGCACGACCGGGCCCAAGTCATTCTTGTGGCTCCGGACTGGGCTCGAAGAGTTTGGTATCCCGAGCTACTCAATATGAGCGTGGATCCCCCGATCCGTCTGCCTCTTCGGGAGGATCTTCTGTCGCAGCAGCAGGGGACGGTCCTCCACCCGAACCTGTCCAGTCTACACCTGCTTGCGTGGAGATTGAGCGGCGGCAGTTGATTCCTTTCGACTTGCCTCCCGAAGTTTGTGATTTGATTCTGGCAGCCAGGCGTCCCTCCACTAAGGTGGTATACGCCTGCAGGTGGAACAAATTTGTGGCATGGTGCACAGCAAAGGCTGTGAATCCCCTTTCTGCCCCTCTTTCTGAGGTCCTTCTGTTCCTTCTCTCTCTGGCCCAACAGGGTTCTGCCCTGGGTACCATCAAGGGTTATCTTTGTGCTATCTCGGCCTTCCTCAGGCTCCCTGATCAGCCCTCCCTTTTCAAGTCCCCTGTTGTTAACAGGTTCTTAAAAGGCATTACTCACCTCTTCCCTCCTGTTCCGTTTGTGATGCCTCAGTGGGACTTGAACTTGGTTCTTACCTTTTAATGTGCGCTCCCTTTGAGCCTCTACATAACTGTCCTCTTCGTCTTCTGACTCTGAAGACAGCCTTTCTGGTGGCCATCACCTCCGCTCGGCGGGTGAGTGAGCTCCAGGCTCTATCTTGCAAACCTCCCTTTCTGTCTGTTCTTCCAGACAAGGTTGTTCTTCGGACGCGTCCGTCCTTCTTGCCAAAGGTGGTTACTGCTTTCCACATTGGGCAGACCATCACTTTGCCCACCTTCTTTCCGCCTCCGCATCCTTCCAGAGAGGAAGAGAGGCTCCACCGTCTGGACCCAAAACGTGCGCTCTCTTTCTATATTGACCGCACAAAACACTTCCGGGTGGATGACCAGCTCTTTGTTGGCTACGTGGGCGCCAAAAAGGTCGGGCGGTGCACAAGAGGACCATCTCCCGCTGGGTTACCTTGTGCATCAAGACCTGCTATTCTTTGGCTAAGAAAGAGCCTCCTGTTGGGCTGCGTGCCCATTCCACCAGGGCAACGGCTGCTACCACGGCCTTGGGCCGCGGTGTTCCGCTGCCGGTTATCTGTCAGGCAGCTACGTGGGCCTCGCTGCACACGTTTACAAAGCATTACTGCCTTGACAGTCGGGTCCGGAGGGACGGCTTCTTTGGCCGTTCTGTCCTCCAGGACTTCCTTGTCTGATCTTTGTTCGCAGACCCACCACCGGGGTTGGTATTGCTGGGGTATCTATTCTAAGGTAAGGAATCTGTCACTAACGTGTCTCTTTCAGATGCACAAGTTACTAACTTGTGTAACGATATATCTGTAAGAGACAGTAGTTAGTGACAGATTCCTACCGCCCCACCCATCCTCCCCGTTCTGCGAACTGATTTCTAGGGTTAAGGACATCCCTTTCAGGGCCCTAGTATTTTTCAGACACCTATGTCAGCTTCTTGCATGGCTCTGCGTTCCTGGCGCGGAAAGTCGTGTACAGAACTGACGTCAGCGCGCAGGGGCGGCGCCTAAGTACTGCCCGCGACGTCATCCCGGCGATCACGACGCCGACGACGGACGCGGAGCCGCACGACGCCGCCTACCGACGCGCAAGGGTACTGCTACGCAAAAAACTTTCCGGATCCAGCCTGACGCCTGGGGATATTCTAAGGTAAGGAATCTGTCACTAACTACTGTCTCTTACAGATATATCGTTACACAAGTTAGTAACTTGTGCATCGTTACACAAGTTAGTAACTTGTGCGTTACAATCATAACCTTATGGAGATTTGGGTCTCTCTTGACACCTTAGATGTAAAGATAGACATGCAGTTGAAACAAGTTTTTGTGAATGAATAGAGACCTTAAGTTTTGTGTCTCTCCCAGAGGCAGAACCGAGCTCAAAAATAAAAAGCCAGGGGCTAGGAGCCTAATGTGCCTAATGCCTTCCCAATGTCCGATCACATTATGCCAAATTTAGGCTGGGAGTTCTGACAATTGTGATGTGACAACGAAATGTAGCACAGCTTCTTCCTGATCTGGAGGTCTTTGCCAGTTTTCATTTTTTGTCATTCTGCTCTTCGTACGATAATGCCAGAAGATTATGGCTATTTCCTTTGCTTAGTGCTTTTAACATATGAATGGAATGAGAGATGTATGCTCTATACTATTGCACTGAAACCCCTGTTTATTTTTCAATCTTTAAAATGTTAACTTCAGACAAGATCAAAATGTCTTAAATATTAAATACTTGAGAATATAGATAAGCAATTTTAATGTATGCTATAATTATTTTGATTACAGTGATATCAATGTTGTAAATGTGTTTTAATGTCTTATTTCCAGTATGCTGTTGTATTAGATGATTTTATGGATTTTCTGTCCAGATAAACCAATGAACGTCAGAAACTTCAGTGCAAAATGGACAGGTGGCTCTTAAAAGGTGGCTTATTACAAGGGGGCACAGCATAAACTAGAGGAGCACTAAATCTCAGAGTCGAAGGCTTGGCTACCAAGAAAGCTATGTTCCATAAGAAGTGCTGTAAACCACATCTTTGATTACAGAAATAGTGAAAAAGCATGCCTGAGAAGGACATTTCTGGTACACCGCAACAGCAGCCAAATGTACTTGATTATAGGTAAACCGAAAGCCAGATTTGGCATGGGATCTTCAGTCTTTTCTATAATGAGAGCTACTTCAGCTCAAGGAAAATCATCCCAAGCTACTAAGACATTTTATCACTGTACAATATTTACTGTATCTGTTAATAATACACTAGTCGCCACCCAGTCATTTCAGGTGAGGTTACCAGCAGAAATGTCAGGAAACGGTTTATCAATTTTAAATGCCTCCACATGACTAATTAAATAACCGTCAAAACACTGTGTGCCCTGTGCCACAAAGGACATAACCACAACAATGTCTCCCCAACTCAGCTTGAATTACCATTCAACTATGGGCTTTCAAAATGATTTTGAAATGCAACCATTTGGTCTTCATCAGCATATCCTTTTTTGAAAATAAACATATTTTTCTATCAAATACCTCTTGCAAACTTAATTTGGCAAATTTATTTCCTAAAAGAAACCTAACTTTTGCCTACAAAATATCCTTTCTCATTTTTAGTAAATGTGCAGTCCTCAAACAGATTTTCATTTTGATCAAGTATTCACATGTACAAATGCCTCACATGAGCAAAATCTTCTTCAAATGTCCAGGCTTTACAATCATATGCCTTGGATGTTTACCACAACGTCAAGAATGCCTATAATACACTAATAATGCTCACCTTTATACTCGAGGCATCACTGTGCCAAGGCTGGACACTATAACGGACAGGATGCCCACGATAATGCCGTATTGGCCATTAATATGCGGGGCCCCACCATTACGTCAGGGGTGGCAAAAATGTGGTTTGTCATGCTGACACTATATCAGTGATGGCTGCCAGTATGCACAACTAGAACAAGATCGCCCAGAAAATGTCAAGGATGCCAGTTATAATGCCAGGAATGAACACAGTTGCACCAGAGATGATATAATATTGTGGTAAGATGCTATAATTGGAAGCAACATATACTTCTGGTGGACTTTGACACCAGGCATAGCATCCAGGGAACTACACTGGAAAGGAGAAACACGCTGCCAAATAGACATTCAGCCAAACACATAAATGTGCACACATGCATGCACAGTGAAGCTCAGAAGTGGATTTCTGGTCTCCTCAGCCCATGTGTTTATCATGCACCCATCTCAAACACTTTCTTTCAATCCTGCCGGCCCATATTTAGGTGACTCCATTCAGGCTTTAGACCTGCCTTTTACTGGCACTGATAAAGTGGTCCTACAACATGTCCAGACTCCTTGTGACTATACTAGATTGAGAGTGAGTTTCAATGGTCAACTTCCAGGTCCAAAACAGTGCGTGTGTTCTTATTATGAGACCCTGGCATTGGTTAGGCTTGCAGGCACTCTAGGGGTCTTGAGATGGGCAGTGCCCTCTTCTTTAGTGTGCATAAGCCCTAAGAATCATGTACCAGGCTGAGCTTCAGTTTGAAGTGCTACTTCAAGAGTTTTGGAGAGCTACCAGTAGCTCCTGAGCTACTCATTGGAGACCCACAGAAGCCAGTGCGGAGTGGAGGATGTTTAGACTCTCTAGATATTCACTCAGCAGTACCAGATAGCTTAGGGGTCTGTGTTGCTGCTACATAGAAGCCAGCCAGTTAACTTGCTGATGACAAACTGGGTTAGAGAAACTTAACCAGCAGCCTGTTGAGGAGACCTGGCTTGCACAGAAGCCTTCCTACCAGGCTATCTATTACAGGTGTGCAAGATTTGCTTAATTTGATTTCACATAATTACCCAAAATGACAAAATTACACGAAATGCTAATCTAGCAATCTGCACTATATTTTAGCCCAAAATGCATCCTTTTATCCAATTTTGACGCGAGAATGCATTTCGGGCTTAAAAAAAGTACCCAGAACAGAAGTGTGCAGTGAACATTGACCACGTTCTGGTTGTTCCAGCGCTTCTGCACTGTAATTTCTCTGTGAACATGGCGTAATTAAGTGGCATAATGGCATAATTTCAGGAATTTCACTTAACAAGCATAACTCAAAATTCCTGACATGGTGCAAATTACTTCTGTGTAATTAAACTTTTGTCAGTCCTACTATCTATTCACCCTCGTAAGTGACTGGACACAAACAGATCAGGATATCATTGATATATCCAGAATAATGAGTTAGTGTTGTAGCCGCATGCACATTGGAAACTGACCTGACTGGAGAGAAGCCGTGCTGGGAAGCTCCTCTTTCGCACCACTGGGGAACTCCAATTCCCGCCATACACTTCTCCTGACAACGCGCATTTAAGCGCGAAGCTGCCCCGCGGTGTTTGTAGCCGCATGCACATTGGAAACTGACCTGACTGGAGAGAAGCTGTGCTGGGAAGCTCCTCTTTCACACCGCTGGGGAACTCCAATTCCCGCCATGCACTGCTCCTGACAACGCATATTTAAGCGCAACGCTGCCCCGAGGCGTTTGTAGCGGCATGCACATTGGAAACTGACCTGACTGGAGAGAAGCTGTGCTGGGAAGCTCTTCTTTCACACCGCTGGGGAACTCCAATTCTTGCCATACACTGCTCCTGACAACACGCATTTAAGCGCGACGCTGTTCCGCAGCGCGGGGACGCGCCCTGGCAAAACCTAGGCCAAGGTCGGGCCCGTCAACGCCCGGAGGAGGCTGGGCTGGGCCGCCCCTCTTTCACCTGGGTCTTGAGGCTAAAGGGCTTGGATATGGGCAAGCGGAAAACAAAACCAGCTGAACCGGGAGGGGAGATTATAACCACCTTGGACTCCTTCTTGATAAGAGCTGCTGACGTCCTCTCAAAGGAGATTGAGATCGAGCGCCGCCTCTCCCTGGAAGAGGTAAGAATACATATTACCATCCATGAGGACATGGGGAAGTGTCCCCCGACTTCTAGGAGGGATTCTGCTAGTAAATCACCCCCAAGCTTGATGGCCTTGAGGGAGAGCCTCAGCACGTCCAATTCCATTGGAACCGAGTGTCGTCCGGTAACTGAACCCCCCGCCCCCCCTCCCCGGAAGAGGGGGAGGACCAGAACAAGTACTAACAGTAACACCATTTCAAAGGCCCTTAAAACTCGTAAAAATACGGTTTTAAACCCATTGCGAAGGATATTACAAATATAATTGTCCCACCAGCAGTACCCCATACCCCCACAGAGGATGTTATGTGCCAAAAAATGGACCAAATTATTCGAACTGTACTACAGCCAATTACAGATAGGCTAATATAGATAGAGGAAGGCCTTCAGCTCCTCCTGAAAGACGATCAAAGGCATGCCCAACCACTGCCACGAAGGTTACCTGATGGGAATATTGGTCATCTTGGCCCCCAAAATGTCCAAAAGGGGGGCCTCGAGGATATAGTTCCCACACAGATGCTGCCACCCTGAGCCCAAGATAGATCACTACTAGATAACCTACCTTGAATTGCCAACATGAGGGCGACACTAATCATCAAAGTGCACATTTGTCCTCACTGTCTGGAGGGAGAAATAAACGGGGACGGGAGAGGCCTGGATCTAACTGCGAGGAGAGAAGTAGAACCACGAGAGGCAATGATGTGGACACAACTACGAACGGTTCTATGGCTATAGATAGATCGAAGACCGTACTGCAAGGTGAATGGTTGGACTTACCCCCGGCAGCATGTCCATATGTTATTATCCTAGCCAATACATCCGAACTTAAATTGCATCAGCAGGAGTTGACAACGCAACTGATGGACAAGGCCCTGCACTGACTCTCTAAATTTAGTACGGGGGATCTTAGGCTTTATAACCACATTATAATGGCTAGACGGGTAAAATGGGTGGGCCATGGCATAAAATGCATTGGGAGGGACTGTGGTTATAAACTTTAATAACCATAGGCTGGTGGAGTATCTATTTACTGTAATGCCTAACGCCCCTAGATCTGACTCCCAGATCTTTGCACTGCCACTTGGCTTCTTTTATAAACCATCATGCCACCTCAATATCCCTCAAGGCAGGGCCCCCTCTAATCTAAATCATAATCGACATTTTGACGATTGCTTAGCAATACCAATGAAAAACAGATGAACCACTAATTGACCTTGAAGCCTGCAATTGACTTTCTATTCCAACTGAACCACAGGCCGTTAATACCGCACCCTCTACTAACATAATTGCCACCCCGGGCCCAGAGTTGCACAATCTAAAATTCATCACATGGAATATTCCGGGATATAGGCAGAAAACCCAGGATCAGGAATGGCTACGACTCGTATCAAACTATGATATCCTGTGTTTACAAGAAACATGGGAAATCAAAATGATTAGTATAGATGGCTATAGCACCTGCCAGACGCCGGCAGTTCCGTCCAGAGCAGGGCGTGCAAGAGGGGGGCTTGTTACTTTATTTGCATGCACAGTCGAGGTCAAGGTAAAAAAGTTTATAAATACATCACCACCATGCTATCACATTCTTCTATGTGTAGGCCAGCACGGAAGGGATTGGCTCTTAATCAACTCGTATAACAATAACTTCACTGGAGATATGGCTGGAGTGATGGAGCTAATTGAGAAAGACATTGACCATCTTCATAAAAATGATCATGTTGCTTTAGATATTTTATGGATGGGAGATTTTAACACCCATACTTTTAATAGGATAGAGCTTCCTGTCTGTGGCATGATGAATGACTCAGGGGAGCCAATTTGTCACTTTATCCATAATGGCTACGGCACTGCCTGCACTATACAGACAATTAGTGATCTATAATTTGGAGATAATAAACTCACTAGATCCTAGTACAGGCCAATTAGATTGTACATTTCTTGGTCGATCTTACAAGTCAACGATTGACTTTATCTTGGCATCTGAATCTATGAGATCACAGGTCTCTTCTATCGAGACAATAATCCATCCATTTAGTGACCACGCGGCAATTGTCAAATACTTTGGGGTCCGAAGAATACTATATTGGGCGAACGTGTCCCTAAGCCATCAATTGCAAGGAAAAAGTGCATTATCTTGAAGTGGGACAAGTTAGACACATCGAAATTTACCCACAGTACTGTCCCTACCATGTTCCAGGAAATCTCAATTTGTCTGGACCAACTCTCACAACCAGATGACACTCCTGCAGCCTGTGAGCAGATGTTGGTTGAAATTAATGCAAACCTTCTACGGCCCTGTAAAAGAAAGACCAGGGGACCAGTATACTGGTTCAATGATCGTTGTACCAAAGCATTCAAAAATCTCCGTATCGCCCTCCGAACAAAACCAAGAGATATCCCGCTGGTAAAATCGCTACGCTTCATTTATAAAGCAGAAAGAGAGAATAGATTAAGGGCTTTAAAAGAAGAGGCATGGGATAAACTAGCAAAAACAGCTACCCTAAAAAATAGCAGGGATTTCTGACTCATAATTAACGCTCCGTTCCTTAAAGACGAGACAGACACCTCTTTAGATCAGCATGTGACGGAGGATGACTGGGTGAGCTACTTCACGGGGGTATTTGGCATAGAAGGAGAGGGCTCTGCAGCGATACCACCGTATCTGAAAGAGACACGTTAGTGACAGATTCCTTACCTTAGAATATCCCCAGGCGTCAGGCTGGATCCGGAAAGTTTTTTGCGTAGCAGTACCCTTGCGCGTCGGTAGGCGGCGTCGTGCGGCTCCGCGTCCGTCGTCGGCGTCGTGATCGCCGGGATGACGTCGCGGGCAGTACTTAGACGCCGCCCCTGCGCGCTGACGTCAGTTCTTCTTTTTACGCGCCAGCAAGCGCAGATCCGGGAAGAGCAGTGCCCTGGTCATTTTTTGACCATACTTTTTGGTGAATTTTTCACTGTTTTTTCATCTTTCAAGGTGTCGTAGGGATGCCCGGCTTCAAGCGATGCGGCGCCTGTGCGCGGATGATGTCCGTCACCGACCCGCATTGGGAGTGTCTCTTCTGCCTCGGCCGAGGCCACGACACGGAGTCTTGTACCGACTGCCAGGCCCTCCACCCGAAAGCTTTGCGAGAGCGGTCTCGAAAGCTCCTCGAGGCCCGGCATTCGGCTCCGCGGAAGCCCCGGTCGCGTGAGAGGTCCAGGGGTCGATCGCGGAGTCCACACCGGTCGTCGGCGTCGAAGTCTTCTTCGTCCGGTAAGTCGAAACACAAAAAGTCCAAAAAGCATCATCGCTCTAGGACTTCGCCTCGCCGGTCTCGCGACTCGGCTGAGGCCCCTCCCGGCACCGTCCCCGCCCCCCGCGGCCCCGGACATGCCTGTGGAGTCGCCCCCGCCATACCCGCCCTTCCCGGGTTCGGGGGCGGATCCGGCCAAAGTGCAGGAATTCCTGTCGGCCATGGCCCGCCTCTTCGGGCCTTCAGGCCCCTCCGGTGCGCCTTCGGGCCCCGCGGGCCCTGATGGGGTTGCTCCGGCGTCGCCCGTGCCTCCAGCCTCGATCCCGGCTTCGGCCCCGGCCTCGATCCCGGCTCCACAACCCCCATCGACGCCGGTCGACCTAACGACACCTCCGCCGGCGCCGATGTCTCCGGTGCCGTTCTCGGCGCCGCCCTGGGCTCCGGGCGGCGTCGTCCCCCTGTTCCTTCCGGCTCCGGACATGGATCCGGACCGACGTCGCTCGACGCCGGCTCCGGCGCTGATGGGACCTTGGGTCCCAACTGTCCCCTCCTCCTCCTTATTTTGAACCAGAGGAGGACCAGTTGGACTGGGAGGGGTCTGATGACCCTCTGACACGACACTGTCAGTACGATCAGGACTGGACAGAGAGTCTAGGGGAGGCCAGTGGTCTGGATACTTCCCCTGACACTGGCATGCTGTCTCCTCCCGTGGCTACGGAGGAGGGAGCCAATTTTGGTACGGTGTTGCGTAGGGCAGCTGGGGCCTTACGTCTCCAACTTCCTACTTTGACGGTCAAGCCTAACATCTTGACAGAGGTGCTTCAGCCGGCAGCCTCCTCTGCGGAGACTGTGCTGCCGTTTAACGACGCCCTCACTGACGTTCTTTTGGGCGCCTGGTCCAAGCCCAACACAGGGGCTCCTGTGGATCGGAACGTGTCACGACGCCATCGCCCAGCTCCGGGCGACCCCCTGTTTCTCTCTGTCCACCCCACTCCTGAGAGCTTGGTTGTCCAAGCCTCCGCTTCCCAAACCGCCTTCCCTACCGCTCCTCCGGATAGGGAATCCAAACGCCTGGATCAGTTTGGGAAGAAGGGTTTTCTTCCTCCAGTGCTGGCTTGCGGTCCGTTAACACCGCTTGTCTTTTGGGCCGATATACCCACTCCCTGTGGGATTCGGTGGCGGATGTTTTGCCCCAGTGTCCTGAGGAGGTCCAGACACTGCTTTCCCGCGCCATTGCGGAAGGAAGGGATGCGGCTAAATACACGATGCGTTGTGGCCTTGACACCGCCGACTCGCTGGGCAGGTCTATTGCAACGACGGTGGCGCTCAGACGCCACGCCTGGCTGAGAACCACTGGTTTTTCAGGGGATGTCCAGAATACTCTCATGGACATGCCCTTTGATGGAGTCGGTCTTTTTGGGTCCAAAGCAGACCATGCGTTGGAGCGCTTTAAGGACTCACGGGCTACTGCCAAGTCCCTGGGCCTTTCTGCTACACGCCCTCCGCTGACTTCTGCTTTTCGCCCCTATCGTGGCCACGGTAGGGGCGCCCCTTCACGTCAGCAGCCCAGCCACCGGCCCGCTCAGCAGGCGTCTTCGCGTGGCCGAGGACGTGGATTCCGCCGTGGCGGATCGGGCAACCAGCGTGCGGGTCAGGCCACCACCTCCAACCCGTCCGCGGCCTCCAAGCCCTCCTAGTCCCTCCTTTCAGGTGCACAGCACGCCAGTAGGGGGCAGGGTCCGCCATCACCTTCCCCACTGGCGTACCATCACCTCGGACAGGTGGGTCTTGGACATTTCCGAAGGGGCTACTCCCTCCCCTTCGAGACCACCCCCCCAGCCATGCCACCTCAATTCCACCGCATGTCAGGGGATCACTTGGTGCTTCTACAGAAGGAAGTCGCGGCCCTCTTGACCAAGAGGGCCATCGAGCGTGTTCCGACCCCAGAAGTAGGGCGTGGTTGCTACTCCCACTACTTTCTGGTGCCCAAAAAGGACAAGGAGGACATGCGTCCTATCTTGGACCTCCGGAACGTCAATCGCTTCCTCCGGAAGGAGAAGTTCAAAATGCTCACCCTAGCTCAGGTCTTGACTGCCCTCGACCCTGGAGACTGGTTGGTAGCGTTGGACTTGCAGGACGCATATTTCCACATCCCCGTCCTGCCGGCCCACCGGCGTTACCTTCGGTTCACGGTAGGCCCCGAGCATTTTCAGTTCACCGTGCTCCCCTTTGGCCTTACCAGTGCCCCTCGGGTGTTCACGAAAGTGATGGCGGTGGTCGCAGCTCATCTGCGCCGGGCAGGGGTTTCAGTCTTCCCCTACCTCGACGACTGGCTGCTGAAGGCGGGCTCGTCCCAGGCAGTCGTCTCCCACCTCCAGACTACGGCCGAACTCCTGCACTCGCTGGGGTTCTCCATCAATGTGCCAAAGTCGCATCTGATTCCTTCTCCACAGCTCCTTTTCATCGGAGCGGTTCTGGACACGACGCAGTTTCGGACCTATCCTCCCGAACGGCGAGTCCGGGATATTCAGGCTATGATTCCGATCTTTCAGCCTTTATCCTGGGTTTCGGTACGGATGACCCTGAGGCTGCTGGGCCTCATGGCCTCCTGCATCCTGCTGGTCAATCATGCCAGATGGCATATGCGGGCTCTGCAGTGGGACCTGAAGTTCCAGTGGGCGCAGCACCAGGGCAACCTGTCCGATCACGTCCAGATCTCGGAGGGGACTGCAAGACAGTTGCAGTGGTGGCTCTCGAACCGGCAATGGGTCATGGGCAGATCCCTCTCCCTTCCCCAGCCAGAGCACACAGTTGTGACGGACGCGTCCCTTCTGGGATGGGGCGGTCACATGGGAGAGGCGGAGATCAGAGGCCTCTGGTCTCCGGCGGAGTCCCGGCTCCATATCAACCTTCTGGAGCTCCGGGCGATCCGACTTGCACTCAAGGCATTCCTTCCCTCTGTCAAAGGGAAGGTAGTGCAGGTGTTCACAGACAACACCACCGCCATGTGGTACTGCAACAAACAGGGCGGGGTGGGGTCTTGGACCCTTTGTCAGGAGGCTCTGCGCCTCTGGACATGGCTGGAACATCAGGGCATGTTCCTGATGGTTCAACACCTGGCAGGTTCCCTGAACGCCAGGGCGGACGAACTCAGCCGCAGGTGCATGATGGATCACGAATGGCGTCTTCACTCGGAAGTGGCGCAAGGACTCTTTCTACAATGGGGAGAGCCTTGGTTAGATCTATTCGCCACCGAAGAGAACGCGCAATGTCATCAGTTCTGCGCGTTGGAATTTCCAAGGCGGCACTCGCTCGGAGACGCTTTTCGTCACGAGTGGAGTTGCGGTCTGTTGTACGCCTTTCCGCCTATACCACTTCTACCCAGAGTGTTGAAGAAGATTCGGCACGACCGGGCCCAAGTCATTCTTGTGGCTCCGGACTGGGCTCGAAGAGTTTGGTATCCCGAGCTACTCAATATGAGCGTAGATCCCCCGATCCGTCTGCCTCTTCGGGAGGATCTTCTGTCGCAGCAGCAGGGGACGGTCCTTCACCCGAACCTGTCCAGTCTACACCTGCTTGCGTGGAGATTGAGCGGCGGCAGTTGATTCCTTTCGACTTGCCTCCCGAAGTTTGTGATGTGATTCTGGCAGCCAGGCGTCCCTCCACTAAGGTGGTATACGCCTGCAGGTGGAACAAATTTGTGGCATGGTGCACAGCAAAGGCTGTGAATCCCCTTTCTGCCCCTCTTTCTGAGGTCCTTCTGTTCCTTCTCTCTCTGGCCCAACAGGGTTCTGCCCTGGGTACCATCAAGGGTTATCTTTGTGCTATCTCGGCCTTCCTCAGGCTCCCTGATCAGCCCTCCCTTTTCAAGTCCCCTGTTGTTAACAGGTTCTTAAAAGGCATTACTCACCTCTTTCCTCCTGTTCCGTTTGTGATGCCTCAGTGGGACTTGAACTTGGTTCTTACCTTTTAATGTGCGCTCCCTTTGAGCCTCTACATAACTGTCCTCTTCGTCTTCTGACTCTGAAGACAGCCTTTCTGGTGGCCATCACCTCCGCTCGGCGGGTGAGTGAGCTCCAGGCTCTATCTTGCAAACCTCCCTTTCTGTCTGTTCATCCAGACAAGGTTGTTCTTCGGACGCGTCCGTCCTTCTTGCCAAAGGTGGTTACTGCTTTCCATATTGGGCAGACCATCACTTTGCCCACCTTCTTTCCGCCTCCGCATCCTTCCAGAGAGGAAGAGAGGCTCCACCGTCTGGACCCAAAACGTGCGCTCTCCTTCTATATTGACCGCACAAAACACTTCCGGGTGGATGACCAGCTCTTTGTTGGCTACGTGGGCGCCAAAAAGGTCGGGCGGTGCACAAGAGGACCATCTCCCGCTGGGTTACCTTGTGCATCAAGACCTGCTATTCTTTGGCGAAGAAGGAGCCTCCTGTTGGGCTGCGTGCCCATTCCACAAGGGCAACGGCTGCTACCACGGCCTTGGGCCGCGGTGTTCCGCTGCCGGTTATCTGTCAGGCAGCTACGTGGGCCTCGCTGCACACGTTTACTAAGCATTACTGCCTTGACAGTCAGGTCCGGAGGGACGGCTTCTTTGGCCGTTCTGTCCTCCAGGACTTCCTTGTCTGATCTTTGTTCGCAGACCCACCACCGGGGTTGGTATTGCTGGGGTATCTATTCTAAGGTAAGGAATCTGTCACTAACGTGTCTCTTTCAGATGCACAAGTTACTAACTTGTGTAACGATATATCTGTAAGAGACAGTAGTTAGTGACAGATTCCTACCGCCCCACCCATCCTCCCCGTTCTGCGAACTGATTTCTAGGGTTAAGGACATCCCTTTCAGGGCCCTAGTATTTTTCAGACACCTATGTCAGCTTCTTGCATGGCTCTGCGTTCCTGGCGCGGAAAGTCGTGTACAGAACTGACGTCAGCGCGCAGGGCGGCGTCTAAGTACTGCCCGCGACGTCATCCCGGCGTTCACGACGCCGACGACGGACGCGGAGCCGCACGACGCCGCCTACCGACGCGCAGGGGTACTGCTACGCAAAAACTTTCCGGATCCAGCCTGACGCCTGGGGATATTCTAAGGTAAGGAATCTGTCACTAACTACTGTCTCTTACAGATATATCGTTACAGAAGTTAGTAACTTGTGCGTTTGACACGCCCAGAGGGTGCCCAACTATCCTTTACTCGGACGAAATGAAAATAGTACTGAACCAATGTAGCAGATTGAGGGCAGCTGGGCCAGACGGGGTGCCAATAGACTTCTTTTTAACGAATCAGGAGCTTTGGGCCCCGCTACTCACTAATGTTTTTAATGCTGTATCTCAAACGCATCCACCCCTTTCCTGGAAAAAGTCTGTGATCATACCGATCTACAAAAGGGGGACAAAGCATTCGAAAACAATTATCGCCCAATATCGCTGTTGGATTGTACAGCAAAATTAATGGGCTGTCTTTTGTTAAATAGGTTAGAGGATTGGGCTAACGAAAATAAGATATTAATTCAAACTCAGTATGGTTTCAGAAAGAATAAAGGGACAGTGAATCAGTGCCTCAATTTAAACCTACTGATTGCCAAATATACGGCAGCAAAAGGAGGCCACCTCTATATGGCCTTTATAGACCTGTCTGCTGCTTTTGACCAAGTGGCCCATACGAAGCTCTAGTCTATAATGGAAGATATGGGCATAGATAAAATAATAATTTTATTCGGGAGTTGTACTCTTCAGCCATGGCCTGCGTGCGTATGAGGAGAGAGGGGGAGTGCTCTAGACACTTCCCACTCGCTCATGGCGTCCGGCAGGGGTGCGTACTCACACCCTTTTTATTCTCCCTCTATACGAATGGTGTGGAAGCTACACTGGTTGGGTCCACCAGTGACGTTCCCACTATCAACTCTGCTCCTGTGCCACTACTCCTTTACGCAGATGATGCAGTATTGCTGGCTAGGACTGGCAATGGGCTGCAGACACTTATAGACACCTATGCAAGATTTATGAATAATCTAGACATGAAAGTAAATGAAACTAAATCATTTGTGCTTGTGGCAGGAGCAAGATTGAGAAATCCACCAGTTGGAATATAGAAGGGAGGAAACTGGAAGTAGTTGAATCATTCGGCAACTTGGGGGTACTTTTTGAATAACAACAAAAAAAAATACATGGCACAGCATGGTGGTTAATAGAGGCCTTATGATGGAAAGTAGCATAGGGGCAATCTTTAGCTTCATTAAGAAATTGGGGTCCAAACCGATAGAAACTATAAAAAAAGATATGTGAAGCAAAAACAATGTCTGTGGCAACATACTGAGCAGCAGTGTGGGGTGTCACAACTGTATCTAGTCTACAATCAATTGAGAACAAATTCTGGAAACGTCTGATAGGTGTTCCCCAGTCTTGTTCCTCCTACAATTGCCATGCTGAATTGGATGTCCCTTTGATCACGGACCTGATTCATGCTGCCCCCCCCTCTCTCCTGTGGCACTCAGTAGGGAAGAGGGAAACATTGAAGCTAACACATGAAATTCTATCTGATTGTCTAAAACTTGAGTGGTCTCGTAGAATAAAATGGTTGTAATTTGTCAGGTATAGTCTGTACACTATTGGTTTGCCTAAGTTATTTGATAACCCAATTACCTGTACTACCATCTCTAGGCTAGAACTGAAAAAACTTCTAACTGAAAACAGAGAGAAATGAGATGGGAAGCCAATCGTTCCAAACTAAGGGTGAGACAATACCACCTAGAACCTGAAATAAATACATCTGACCTTAATTATTTATCTTTTGTGACTAACACTCACCATAGATTTCTGTTAACGAGGTTGCCCATGTGATTCTGTATCTCCCATAAATAGTGAGATAATAGAGGAGAGGGACGAGCTCCTGGGCGGGGAGAGCGAAACTTTGGTTATTACACTAGAGGAACCACAGATAGCAATCTCATCCTGTGCACCAGCGCGCGCCCCAGTCCCAGATAGAATTCCCAATGACCTGTATAGAGAGGATAAAATGCTCTGGGGCTCGTATATAAATTTGGTCACAAATTTGATTCTGTCTGGTGCTCCCATTCCACCATCTTGGCACATCGCAGAAATAGTGCCCATCTATAAAAAAGGGGACAGATCCAAGCCAATGAGTTATAGGCCGATTAGCCTTATTGACTCTCTCCAAAAAATCTTTTGTAAACAGGTCCTAGGAAGGGTACAGGATTGGATGATGGAGTCTCAAGTACTGAGTGACTTCCAGGCGGGTTTTCGTACCAAAGTAAGCACTTTGGATCAGGTTTTCCGCTTTATTTGTACCTACTGGAAGGAAGTAGTTAGGGGGGGCAAATTATACGTGGCCTTTGTAGATCTGCGCACTGCATTTGATCTAGTCCCGCGTGCCAGACTATGGGGGGGTGCTAAAAGAGATGGGCCTACCTACCAATCTTTTAAATATTTTAATTCGACTACATTCAGATAACACAGCACAGGTTAGGTGGGGTGCGAACAACCAAGTAACAGAAACCTTCCATGTCCAACGTGGAGTGAGACAGGGATGTGTTGGCACCCACCCTTTTTACCCTTTTTATAAATGGAGTTGTTGACTTCCTAGATAGGGATGGCTGTGATGCTCCGAAAATTGGCTTGAGAAGAGTGCCTGCATTGTTATTTGCAGATGACACCCTCTTAATTTCTAAATCACCACAAGGCCTTCAACAACTCCTAAATGATTTTATAAAGTTCTGCAATGATAGGGGTCTGATTCTTAACGAGACAAAGACTAAGTACATGATTTTTAACAAGGGAAGAAAAACAGCATTAACTAGATCTGTGTGGGCTGGTAGCACGAAACTGGAGCAAGTTGAAGTTTTCGACTACTTGGGCATTCGCCTGTCCCCATCTATCAACTGGGGCCCACAAATGGAAAAGGCAAAGTTACAACTAATTCACCAATGTGCCCATATCAGTAAAATACACAGGAAGACGGTTTCTCGACAAATTGCCCCTGCACTTGAAATTTATAATACCAAGGTTTTGGGAGGGGTACTTTATGGTGCCGAACTATGGGACACGGGCAATCAATCTCCCCTAACTACTGTAGAAAACCGCTACCTAAGATCATTGGTCGATCTTCCTGCTAGCTGACCTTTAAAACCTATCTACTTAGATCTTGCCCACAGGCAGCTAAAGCATAAGCTGAACTGTAAATTGTTAATGTTCTGGTTCAGGTTATGGACAGTGGAAGAGTTGGAGTCTTATCGAGAGGCTTTGCAGGATCTCCTGAAATTTCCACAGGCAACATCGATCAGGTGGTTTATCTGTCTACGCGAACTATTGGGGAGATTGGGGATTGAGTCCTTCTGGTCCAACCCGGAAAATATGTTGCAAATATCGAGGATGAAGCTGAAAGAACTATATTGGGAAAAAATGCTTGCTATGGACTTGGCAGAATCCTCGATAGGTTTGACAAAAGACTTCTTGATCTTTAAATCTGTTCCATTGTTTGAGCCAACTATTGATGAAATTACCCCACCGTTGGCACGTAAACTGTTCCTCCAGTTCCGCTACAAGACCTTGCCCACAAGATTATTTAGCTCTAAGTGGTGCTGTAGTGCTTCACAGGATGACCTGTACCCTGCATGTAAGGCCTGTTCAGAATCGATTGTCCATTTACTTTTCTTCTGTCCACATTATTTATCACCGAGGGAAAAATGGATACTTCCTTTGTGTAGACTTGTTGGTCCGGGCCACTATCTCGATGTATTGAGAATATCTGAAAGAGACACGTTAGTGATAGATTCCTTACCTTAGAATATCCCCAGGCGTCAGGCTGGATCCGGAAAGTTTTGCGTAGCAGTACCCTTGCGCGTCGGTAGGCGGCGTCGTGCGGCTCCGCGTCCGTCGTCGGCGTCGTGATCGCCGGGATGACGTCGCGGGCAGTACTTAGGCGCCGCCCCTGCGCGCTGACGTCAGTTCTTCTTTTTCCGCGCCAGTAAGCGCAGATCCGGGAAGAGCAGTGCCCTGGTCAATTTTTGACCATACTTTTTGGTGATTTTTTCACTGTCTTTTTCCACCATTCAGGTGTCGTAGGGATGCCCGGCTTCCAGCGATGCGGCGCCTGTGCGCGGATGATGTCCGTCACCGACCCGCATTGGGAGTGTCTCTTCTGCCTCGGCCGAGGCCACGACACCGAGTCTTGTCCCGAATGCCAGGCCCTCAACCCGAAGGCTTTGCGAGAGCGGTCTCGAAAGCTCCTCGAGGCCCGGCATTCGGCTCCGCGGAAGCCCCGGTCGCGTGAGAGGTCCAGGGGTCGCTCGCGGAGTGCACACCGGTCGTCGGCGTCGAAGTCTTCTTCGTCCGGTAGAGTCTCGACACAAGAAGTCCAAGAAGCATCGTCGCTCTCGGACTTCGCCTCGCCGGTCTCGCGACTCGGCTGAGGCCCCTCCCGGCACCGTCCCCGCCCCGCGGCCCCGGACTTGCCTGTGGAGTCGCCCCCGTCATACCCGCCCTTCCCGGGTTCGGGGGCGGATCCGGCCAAGGTACAGGAGTTCCTGTCGGCCATGGCCCGCCTCTTCGGGCCTTCAGGCCCCTCCGGTGCGCCTTCGGGCCCCGCGGGCCCTGATGGGGTTGATCCGGCGTCACCGGCGGCTCCGGCCCCGGCGTCGCCCGAGCCTCCAGCCTCGATCCCGGCTCCGGCTCCGGCCCCGGCCTCGATCCCGGCTCCACAACTCCCATCGACGCCGGTCGACCTCCACGACACCTCCGCCGGCGCCGATGTCTCCGGTGCCGTTCTCGACGCCGCCCTGGGCTCCGGGCGGCGTCGTCCCCCAGTTCCTTCCGGCTCCGGACATGGTCCCGGAGCGACGTCGCTCGACGCCGGCTCCGGCGCCGATGGGACCTTGGGTCCCAAATGTCCCTCCTCCTCCTTATTTTGAACCAGAGGAGGACCAGGAGGACTGGGAGGGTCTGATGACCCTCTAACACGCAACTGTCCGTATGATGAGGACTGGACAGAGAGTCTAGGGAGGCCAGTGGTCTGGATACTTCTCCTGACACTGGCATGCTGTCTCCTCCCGTGGCTACGGAGGAGGGGGCCAATTTTGGTACGGTGTTGCGTAGGGCTGCTGGGGCCTTACGTCTCCAGCTCCCTACTTTGACGGTCAAGACTAACATCTTGACAGAGGTGCTTCAGCCGGCAGCCTCCTCTGCGGAGACTGTGCTGCCGTTTAACGACGCCCTCACGGACGTTCTTTTGGGCGCCTGGTCCAAGCCCAACACAGGGGCTCCTGTGGATCGGAACGTGTCACGACGCCATCGCCCCGCTCCGGGCGACCCCCTGTTTCTTTCTGTCCACCCCACTCCTGAGAGCTTGGTTGTCCAAGCCTCCGCTTCCCAAACCGCCTTCCCTACCGCTCCTCCGGATAGGGAATCCAAACGCCTGGATCAGTTTGGGAAGAAAGGTTTTTCTTCCTCCAGTGCTGGCTTGCGGTCCGTTAACACCGCTTGTCTTTTGGGCCGATATACCCACTCCCTGTGGGATTCGGTGGCGGATGTTTTGCCCCAGTGCCCTGAGGAGGTCCAGGCACTGCTTTCCCGCGCCATTGCGGAAGGAAGGGATGCGGCCAAATACACTATCCGTTGTGGCCTTGACACCGCCGACTCGCTGGGCAGGTCCATTGCAACGACGGTGGCGCTCCGGCGCCACGCCTGGCTGAGAACCACTGGTTTTTCAGGGGATGTCCAGAATACTCTCATGGACATGCCCTTTGATGGAGTCGGTCTTTTTGGGTCCAAAGCAGACCATGCGTTGGAGCGCTTTAAGGACTCACGGGCTACTGCAAAGTCCCTGGGCCTTTCTGCTACACGCCCTCCGCTGCCTTCTGCTTTTCGCCCCTATCGTGGTCACGGTAGGGGCGCCCCTTCACGTCAGCAGCCCAGCCACCGGCCCGCGCAGCAGGCGTCTTCGCGTGGCCGAGGACGTGGATTCCGCCGTGGCGGATCGGGCAACCAGCGTGCGGGTCAGGCCACCACCTCCAACCCGTCCGCGGCCTCCAAGCCCTCCTAGTCCCTCCTTTCAGGTGCACGGCACGCCAGTAGGGGGCAGGGTCCGCCATCACCTTCCCCACTGGCGCACCATCACCTCGGACAGGTGGGTCTTGGACATTGTCCGAAGGGGCTACTCCCTCCCCTTCGAGACCACCCCCCAGCCATGCCACCTCAATTCCACCGCATGTCAGGGGATCACTTGGTGCTTCTACGGAAGGAAGTCACGGCCCTCTTGGCCAAGAGGGCCATCGAGCATGTTCCGACCCCAGAAGTAGGGCGTGGTTGCTACTCCCACTACTTTCTGGTGCCCAAAAAGGACAAGGAGGACATGCGTCCTATCTTGGACCTCCGGAACGTCAATCGCTTCCTCCGGAAGGAGAAGTTCAAGATGCTCACCCTAGCTCAGGTCTTGACTGCCCTCGACCCTGGAGACTGGTTGGTGGCGTTGGGACTTGCAGGACGCGTATTTCCACATCCCCGTCCTGCCGGCCCACCGGCGTTACCTTCGGTTCACGGTAGGCCCCGAGCATTTTCAGTTCACCGTGCTCCCCTTTGGCCTTACAAGTGCCCCTCGGGTGTTCACGAAAGTGATGGCGGTGGTCGCAGCTCATCTGCGCCGGGCAGGGGTTTCAGTCTTCCCCTACCTCGACGACTGGCTGCTGAAGGCGGGCTCGTCCCAGGCAGTCGTCTCCCACCTCCAGACTACGGCCGAACTCCTGCACTCGCTGGGGTTCTCCATCAATGTGCCGAAGTCGCATCTAATTCCTTCTCCACAGCTCCTTTTCATCGGAGCAGTTCTGGACACGACGCAGTTTCGGGCCTATCCTCCCGAACGGCGAGTCCGGGATATTCAGGCTATGATTCCGATCTTTCGGCCTTTATCCTGGGTTTCGGTACGGATGACCCTGAGGCTGCTGGGCCTCATGGCCTCCTGCATCCTGCTGGTCAATCATGCCAGATGGCATATGCGGGCTCTGCAGTGGGACCTGAAGTTCCAGTGGGCGCAGCACCAGGGCAACCTGTCCGATCACGTCCAGATCTCGGAGGGGACTGCAAAACAGTTGCAGTGGTGGCTCTCGAACCGGCAATGGGTCATGGGCAGATCCCTCTCCCTTCCCCAGCCAGAGCATACAGTTGTGACGGACGCGTCCCTTCTGGGATGGGGCGGTCACATGGGAGAGGCGGAGATCAGAGGCCTCTGGTCTCCGGGCGGAGTCCCGGCTCCATATCAACATTCTGGAGCTCCGGGCGATCCGACTTGCACTCAAGGCATTCCTTCCCTCTGTCAAAGGGAAGGTAGTGCAGGTGTTCACAGACAACACCACCGCCATGTGGTACTGCAACAAACAAGGCGGGGTGGGGTCGTGGACCCTTTGTCAGGAGGCTCTGCGCCTCTGGACATGGCTGGAACATCAGGGCATGTTCCTGGTGGTTCAACACCTGGCAGGTTCCCTGAACGCCAGGGCGGACGAACTCAGCCGCAGGTGCATGATGGATCACGAATGGCGTCTTCACTCGGAAGTGGCGCAAGGACTCTTTCTACAGTGGGGAGAGCCTTGGTTAGATCTATTCGCCACCGAAGAGAACGCGCAATGTCATCAGTTCTGCGCGTTGGAATTTCCAAGGCGGCACTCGCTCGGCGACGCTTTTCGTCACGAGTGGAGTTGCGGTCTATTGTACGCCTTTCCGCCTATACCACTTCTACCCAGAGTGTTGAAGAAGATTCGGCACGACCGGGCCCAAGTCATTCTTGTGGCTCCGGACTGGGCTCGAAGAGTTTGGTATCCCGAGCTACTCAATATGAGCATAGATCCCCCGATCCGTCTGCCTCTTCGGGAGGATCTTCTGTCGCAGCAGCAGGGGACGGTCCTCCACCCGAACCTGTCCAGTCTACACCTGCTTGCGTGGAGATTGAGCGGCGGCAGTTGATTCCTTTCGACTTGCCTCCCGAAGTTTGTGATGTGATTCTGGCAGCCAGGCGTCCCTCCACTAAGGTGGTATACGCCTGCAGGTGGAACAAATTTGTGGCATGGTGCACAGCAAAGGCTGTGAATCCCCTTTCTGCCCCTCTTTCTGAGGTCCTTCTGTTCCTTCTCTCTTTGGCCCAACAGGGTTCTGCCCTGGGTACCATCAAGGGTTATCTTTGTGCTATCTCGGCCTTCCTCAGGCTCCCTGATCAGCCCTCCCTTTTCAAGTCCCCTGTTGTTAACAGGTTCTTAAAAGAGCATTACTCACCTCTTCCCTCCTGTTCCGTTTGTGATGCCTCAGTGGGACTTGAACTTGGTTCTTACCTTTTTAATGTGCGCTCCTTTGAGCCTCTACATAACTGTCCTCTTCGTCTTCTGACTCTGAAGACAGCCTTTCTGGTGGCCATCACCTCCGCTCGGCGGGTGAGTGAGCTCCAGGCTCTATCTTGCAAACCTCCCTTTCTGTCTGTTCATCCAGACAAGGTTGTTCTTCGGACGCGTCCGTCCTTCTTGCCAAAGGTGGTTACTGCTTTCCACATTGGGCAGACCATCACTTTGCCCACCTTCTTTCCGCCTCCGCATCCTTCCAGAGAGGAAGAGAGGCTCCACCGTCTGGACCCAAAACGTGCGCTCTCTTTTTATATTGCCCGCACAAAACACTTCCGGGTGGATGACCAGCTCTTTGTTGGCTACGTGGGCGCCAAAAAGGTCGGGCGGTGCACAAGAGGACCATCTCCCGCTGGGTTACCTTGTGCATCAAGGCCTGCTATTCTTTGGCTAAAAAGGAACCTCCTGTTGGGCTGCGTGCCCATTCCACCAGGGCAACGGCTGCTACCACGGCCTTGGGCCGCGGTGTTCCGCTGCCGGTTATCTGTCAGGCGGCTACGTGGGCCTCGCTGCACACGTTTACTAAGCATTACTGCCTTGACAGTCAGGTCCGGAGGGACGGCTTCTTTGGCCGTTCTGTCCTCCAGGACTTCCTTGTCTGATCTTTGTTCGCAGACCCACCACCGGGGTTGGTATTGCTGGGGTATCTATTCTAAGGTAAGGAATCTATCACTAACGTGTCTCTTTCAGATGCACAAGTTACTAACTTGTGTAACGATATATCTGTAGAGACAGTAGTTAGTGATAGATTCCTACCGCCCCACCCATCCTCCCCGTTCTGCGAACTGATTTCTAGGGTTAAGGACATCCCCTTCAGGGCCCTAGTATTTTTCAGACACCTGTGTCAGCTTCTTGCATGGCTCTGCGTTCCTGGCGCGGAAAGTCGTGTACAGAACTGACGTCAGCGCGCAAGGGCGGCGCCTAAGTACTGCCCGCGACGTCATCCCGGCGATCACGACGCCGACGACGGACGCGGAGCCGCACGACGCCGCCTACCGACGCGCAAAGGGTACTGCTACGCAAAACTTTTCCGGATCCAGCCTGACGCCTGGGGATATTCTAAGGTAAGGAATCTATCACTAACTACTGTCTCTTACAGATATATCGTTACACAAGTTAGTAACTTGTGCATTGTGCACTAATACCCGAAGACCAATAGTTTTTGGTCTTTCTAGATTTTGGTTTGCACTGTGGATCAGGCGTGGGAAGATACCTGTATGAAGCACTTTTCTTGTTAAGAATGACTGTACTTTGTTTTTTTGCACATTTCCCAAATGAAATTGCCTTTAAATATTTACAGGGAAGAAACCAATATGTTGCATTTTTCCTTTGCTAATAATTGTCGTACCTCTTATTTTGCACATCTATTTAAATGAACTGTTCTTAAAAAAAAATTTTTTAAAAAGTCTAAAATTTATATACTGTTTTTATACCTGTGCTGTGTACTTTTTTGGATCCTGGTGATCGTAATAAAGTTTTCTGATGATGATGATTCTGTATCAACCCAATGTGGTCTTCATTCGTTATTTTTTTGCAAATTTTATAGTGAGAAGAGGAAGTGGTTTGTTTGCTTAATCTTACGTACATATGGGTTGAGGCAATGTCGACCAGCCCTATACCTTTTAAAACAACTGTCTGATCCTTTTACCTGTTACTGTTTGGCTCTGTTTTTTCAATGTGCCATAAAGAGACGCAAGCACTATCTGTAACATAAAAACTGTACTTTTTTGCTCTCTTTTTTTTTTACAATGTTTTAGCTGTATTATAGGTTTTTTATTGTACCCTGTTTTTAGCATTGTTTTAATGCATAACATGATTTTATTCTATGTAGAATACTTTTTATGACGTTTTTTATTAACTGGCGAAATAAAGTGATATTGATTGATTGAGTTAGTGTTGTTAGTGGTTTTGCATTCTCTGTTTGGCAGTCACTGTGGACAAACAGGGGAGATAGGAATACTGGTGCAAGTGGCTGCCTGCCAGAGTTAGGAATTAAGTACAATCGTAGTATATTGGAAGATTCCAGACTATGGTCCATGCACAGTGTGAAAGTACTTCTAAATCTTTGACTTGAGCTGCAAATATCGTGTGGTGCAAAATTCATAGCCCTTACTGTATTACAACATTTCCATTTTATTTGACTAAAATTAGTTATAGCATATATAATTCATAAACAGATGCAATTATTTACAACATAAAAACAAGAATTCATGAACAGTCACTGTTGTGTAAAAAAGATACATTTTCCCCAAAATACCTTACTTCAGCATAATGTCTTCAAGATGATTATACAGTTATCCATAACTATATAATATCCTATACAATACAATATTGTCTTTTTGTTTTCCAAGTTGTCCATATATGGTCTGCAATTGTGTTAAATTGCTTTCTCTGTAGATTGTAAGCCAAGTATTCAGACACTTTCCAGAAGCAATATTAAATATGTTAGTAATGCTTCATTTTAGTGTTTGGGATATTGGTTACTATACACTTGTGGAATTTTGTGACGGTACATGTATTTTAAAATGTTGGATGAAGATGTTTCTTACTTTTAATGTTAGGGCTATCAAAGTAAATCAAATCAGAGGATGTGCTTTTATTGAAGTAACTCTGTTATTTTGTTTACCTGCATTCTCCTTCACAGTGTGAAGAGTGTCTGTGTTGGCAGCATGGAGTCTGTATGGGATTACTGGAAGATAATGTGCCAGAGAAGTACACCTGCTTTATTTGTCGAAATCCTCCAGGTATGCGTTTTTTTAATCCTCTTTATAACAGCCCTGATGGTTTAACCGCACCTCTGTCAACCATATTTTATAGCAGAAGAAAATAAAGAAAAGTTCCAGGTGGGTGCAACACTTGAAAGTCATGCGATATATCATGCGATATATCATAAAATTAAAAATAGAAATCTGAAAGAGACACGTTAGTGATAGATTCCTTACCTTAGAATATCCCCAGGCGTCAGGCTGGATCCGGAAAGTTTTGCGTAGCAGTACCCTTGCGCGTCGGTAGGCGGCGTCGTGCGGCTCCGCGTCCGTCGTCGGCGTCGTGATCGCCGGGATGACGTCGCGGGCAGTACTTAGACGCCGCCCCTGCGCGCTGACGTCAGTTCTTCTTTTTCCGCGCCAGTAAGCGCAGATCCGGGAAGAGCAGTGCCCTGGTCAATTTTTGACCATACTTTTGGTGATTTTTTCACTGTCTTTTCCACCATTCAGGTGTCGTAGGGATGCCCGGCTTCAAGCGATGCGGCGCCTGTGCGCGGATGATGTCCGTCACCGACCCGCATTGGGAGTGTCTCTTCTGCCTCGGCCGAGGCCACGACACCGAGTCTTGTCCCGAATGCCAGGCCCTCAACCCGAAGGCTTTGCGAGGCGGTCTCGAAAGCTCCTCGAGGCCCGGCATTCGGCTCCGCGGAAGCCCCGGTCGCGTGAGAGGTCCAGGGTCGCTCGCGGAGTGCACACCGGTCGTCGGCGTCGAAGTCTTCTTCGTCCGGTAAGTCTCGACACAAGAAGTCCAAGAAGCATCGTCGCTCTCGGACTTCGCCTCGCCGGTCTCGCGACTCGGCTGAGGCCCCTCCCGGCACCGTCCCCGCCCCGCGGCCCCGGACTTGCCTGTGGAGTCGCCCCCGTCCATACCCGCCCTTCCCGGGTTCGGGGGCGGATCCGGCCAAGGTACAGGAGTTCCTGTCGGCCATGGCCCGCCTCTTCGGGCCTTCAGGCCCCTCCGGTGCGCCTTCGGGCCCCGCGGGCCCTGATGGGGCTGATCCGGCGTCGCCGGCGGCTCCGGCCCCGGCGTCGCCCGAGCCTCCAGCCTCGATCCCGGCTCCGGCTCCGGCCCCGGCCTCGATCCCGGCTCCACAACTCCCATCGACGCCGGTCGACCTCACGACACCTCCGCCGGCGCCGATGTCTCCGGTGCCGTTCTCGACGCCGCCCTGGGCTCCGGGCGGCGTCGTCCCCCAGTTCCTTCCGGCTCCGGACATGGTCCCGGAGCGGCGTCGCTCGACGCCGGCTCCGGCGCCGATGGGACCTTGGGTCCCAAATGTCCCTCCTCCTCCTTATTTTGAACCAGAGGAGGACCAGGAGGACTGGGAGGGGTCTGATGACCCTCTGACACGCAACTGTCAGTATGATGAGGACTGGACAGAGAGTCTAGGGGAGGCCAGTGGTCTGGATACTTCTCCTGACACTGGCATGCTGTCTCCTCCCGTGGCTACGGAGGAGGGGGCCAATTTTGGTACGGTGTTGCGTAGGGCTGCTGGGGCCTTACGTCTCCAGCTCCCTACTTTGACGGTCAAGACTAACATCTTGACAGAGGTGCTTCAGCCGGCAGCCTCCTCTGCGGAGACTGTGCTGCCGTTTAACGACGCCCTCACGGACGTTCTTTTGGGCGCCTGGTCCAAGCCCAACACAGGGGCTCCTGTGGATCGGAACGTGTCACGACGCCATCGCCCGCTCCGGGCGACCCCCTGTTTCTTTCTGTCCACCCCACTCCTGAGAGCTTGGTTGTCCAAGCCTCCGCTTCCCAAACCGCCTTCCCTACCGCTCCTCCGGATAGGGAATCCAAACGCCTGGATCAGTTTGGGAAGAAAGGTTTTCTTCCTCCAGTGCTGGCTTGCGGTCCGTTAACACCGCTTGTCTTTTGGGCCGATATACCCACTCTCTGTGGGATTCGGTGGCGGATGTTTTGCCCCAGTGCCCTGAGGAGGTCCAGGCACTGCTTTCCCGCGCCATTGCGGAAGGAAGGGATGCGGCCAAATACACTATCCGTTGTGGCCTTGACACCGCCGACTCGCTGGGCAGGTCGATTGCAACGACGGTGGCGCTCCGACGCCACGCCTGGCTGAGAACCACTGGTTTTTCAGGGGATGTCCAGAATACTCTCATGGACATGCCCTTTGATGGAAGTCGGTCTTTTTGGGTCCAAAGCAGACCATGCGTTGGAGCGCTTTAAGGACTCACGGGCTACTGCCAAGTCCCTGGGCCTTTCTGCTACACGCCCTCCGCTGCCTTCTGCTTTTCGCCCCTATCGTGGCCACGGTAGGGGCGCCCCTTCACGTCAGCAGCCCAGCCACCGGCCCGCGCAGCAGGCGTCTTCGCGTGGCCGAGGACGTGGATTCCGCCGTGGCGGATCGGGCAACCAGCGTGCGGGTCAGGCCACCACCTCCAACCCGTCCGCGGCCTCCAAGCCCTCCTAGTCCCTCCTTTCAGGTGCACGGCACGCCCGTAGGGGGCAGGGTCCGCCATCACCTTCCCCACTGGCGCACCATCACCTCGGACAGGTGGGTCTTGGACATTGTCCCGAAGGGGCTACTCCCTCCCCTTCGGGACCACCCCCCAGCCATGCCACCTCAATTCCACCGCATGTCAGGGGATCACTTGGTGCTTCTACAGAAGGAAGTCACGGCCCTCTTGACCAAGAGGGCCATCGAGCATGTTCCGACCCCAGAAGTAGGGCGTGGTTGCTACTCCCACTACTTTCTGGTGCCCAAAAAGGACAAGGAGGACATGCGTCCTATCTTGGACCTCCGGAACGTCAATCGCTTCCTCCGGAAGGAGAAGTTCAAGATGCTCACCCTAGCTCAGGTCTTGACTGCCCTCGACCCTGGAGACTGGCTGGTAGCGTTGGACTTGCAGGACGCATATTTCCACATCCCCGTCCTGCCGGCCCACCGGCGTTACCTTCGGTTCACGGTAGGCCCCGAGCATTTTCAGTTCACCGTGCTCCCCTTTGGCCTTACCAGTGCCCCTCGGGTGTTCACGAAAGTGATGGCGGTGGTCGCAGCTCATCTGCGCCGGGCCGGGGTTTCAGTCTTCCCCTACCTCGACGACTGGCTGCTGAAGGCGGGCTCGTCCCAGGCAGTCGTCTCCCACCTCCAGACTACGGCCGAACTCCTGCACTCGCTGGGGTTCTCCATCAATGTGCCGAAGTCGCATCTAATTCCTTCTCCACAGCTCCCTTTCATCGGAGCAGTTCTGGACACGACGCAGTTTCGGGCCTATCCTCCCGAACGGCGAGTCCGGGATATTCAGGCTATGATTCCAATCTTTCAGCCTTTATCCTGGGTTTCGGTACGGATGACCCTGAGGCTGCTGGGCCTCATGGCCTCCTGCATCCTGCTGGTCACTCATGCCAGATGGCATATGCGGGCTCTGCAGTGGGACCTGAAGTTCCAGTGGACGCAGCACCGGGGCAACCTGTCCGATCACGTCCAGATCTCGGAGGGGACTGCAAAACAGTTGCAGTGGTGGCTCTCGAACCGGCAATGGGTCATGGGCAGATCCCTCTCCCTTCCCCAGCCAGAGCATACAGTTGTGACGGACGCGTCCCTTCTGGGATGGGGCGGTCACATGGGAGAGGCGGAGATCAGAGGCCTCTGGTCTCCGGCGGAGTCCCGGCTCCATATCAACCTTCTGGAGCTCCGGGCGATCCGGCTTGCACTCAAGGCATTCCTTCCCTCTGTCAAAGGGAAGGTAGTGCAGGTGTTCACAGACAACACCACCGCCATGTGGTACTGCAACAAACAGGGCGGGGTGGGGTCTTGGACCCTTTGTCAGGAGGCTCTGCGCCTCTGGACATGGCTGGAACATCAGGGCATGTTCCTGATGGTTCAACACCTGGCAGGTTCTCTGAACGCCAGGGCGGACGAACTCAGCCGCAGGTGCATGATGGATCACGAATGGCGTCTTCACTCGGAAGTGGCGCAAGGACTCTTTCTACAGTGGGGAGAGCCTTGGTTAGATCTATTCGCCACCGAAGAGAACGCGCAATGTCATCAGTTCTGCGCGTTGGAATTTCCAAGGCGGCACTCGCTCGGCGACGCTTTTCGTCGCGAGTGGAGTTGCGGTCTGTTGTACGCCTTTCCGCCTATACCACTTCTACCCAGAGTGTTGAAGAAGATTCGGCACGACCGGGCCCAAGTCATTCTTGTGGCTCCGGACTGGGCTCGAAGAGTTTGGTATCCCGAGCTACTCAATATGAGCATAGATCCCCCGATCCGTCTGCCTCTTCGGGAGGATCTTCTGTCGCTGCAGCAGGGGACGGTCCTCCACCCGAACCTGTCCAGTCTACACCTGCTTGCGTGGAGATTGAGCGGCGGCAGTTGATTCCTTTCGACTTGCCTCCCGGAGTTTGTGATGTGATTCTGGCAGCCAGGCGTCCCTCCACTAAGGTGGTATACGCCTGCAGGTGGAACAAATTTGTGGCATGGTGCACAGCAAAGGCTGTGGATCCCCTTTCTGCCCCTCTTTCTGAGGTCCTTCTGTTCCTTCTCTCTCTGGCCCAACAGGGTTCTGCCCTGGGTACCATCAAGGGTTATCTTTGTGCTATCTCGGCCTTCCTCAGGCTCCCTGATCAGCCCTCCCTGTTCAAGTCCCCTGTTGTTAACAGGTTCTTAAAAGGCATTACTCACCTCTTCCCTCCTGTTCCGTTTGTAATGCCTCAGTGGGACTTGAACTTGGTTCTTACCTTTTTAATGTGCGCTCCCTTTGAGCCTCTGCATAACTGTCCTCTTCGTCTTCTGACTCTGAAGACAGCCTTTCTGGTGGCCATCACCTCCGCTCGGCGGGTGAGTGAGCTCCAGGCTCTATCTTGCAAGCCTCCCTT
This sequence comes from Calotriton arnoldi, assembly GCA_963921515.1. Lineage (NCBI taxonomy): Eukaryota > Metazoa > Chordata > Amphibia > Caudata > Salamandridae > Calotriton > Calotriton arnoldi. The sequence continues at coordinate 871,257 of CAWUFW010005249.1, read as the reverse complement.
TCTGTCTGTTCATCCAGACAAGGTTGTTCTTCGGACGCGTCCGTCCTTCTTGCCAAAGGTGGTTACTGCTTTCCACATTGGGCAGACCATCACTTTGCCCACCTTCTTTCCGCCTCCGCATCCTTCCAGAGAGGAAGAGAGGCTCCACCGTCTGGACCCAAAGCGTGCGCTCTCCTTCTATATCGACCGCACAAAACACTTCCGGGTGGGTGACCAGCTCTTTGTTGGCTACGTGGGCGCCAAAAAGGTCGGGCGGTGCACAAGAGGACCATCTCCCGCTGGGTTACCTTGTGCATCAAGACCTGCTATTCTTTGGCCAAGAAGGAGCCTCCTGTTGGGCTGCGTGCCCATTCCACCAGGGCAACGGCTGCTACCACGGCCTTGGGCCGCGGTGTTCCGCTGCCGGTTATCTGTCAGGCAGCTACGTGGGCCTCGCTGCACACGTTTACTAAGCATTACTGCCTTGACAGTCAGGTCCGGAGGGACGGCTTCTTTGGCCGTTCTGTCCTCCAGGACTTCCTTGTCTGATCTTTGTTCGCAGACCCACCACCGGGGTTGGTATTGCTGGGGTATCTATTCTAAGGTAAGGAATCTATCACTAACGTGTCTCTTTCAGATGCACAAGTTACTAACTTGTGTAACGATATATCTGTAAGAGACAGTAGTTAGTGATGGATTCCTACCGCCCCACCCATCCTCCCGTTCTGCGAACTGATTTCTAGGGTTAAGGACATCCCTTTCAGGGCCCTAGTATTTTTCAGACACCTGTGTCAGCTTCTTGCATGGCTCTGCGTTCCTGGCGCGGAAAGTCGTGTACAGAACTGACGTCAGCGCGCAGGGGCGGCGTCTAAGTACTGCCCGCGACGTCATCCCGGCGATCACGACGCCGACGACGGACGCGGAGCCGCACGACGCCGCCTACCGACGCGCAAGGGTACTGCTACGCAAAACTTTCCGGATCCAGCCTGACGCCTGGGGATATTCTAAGGTAAGGAATCTATCACTAACTACTGTCTCTTACAGATATATCGTTACACAAGTTAGTAACTTGTGCATTACATCTGAACTAGGGCGAGTAATATATAGATCTGTCTATTTCCTGCTGCCAGGTTGTACGTTTTGAGGGATAACTCAGCTGGAAAATAATACACAAACTGTCTGAGCTCCTCGCACTCGGACAGTAAAATATGGTAGATGCATTCTCTGCAGAAAACTTGTGTCTGCAGTAAGTGTAAACATCAGGTCCCTTGGTTCCAGGCTATTTCCAAATACTGTTTGGGCAGGATAAGCATGGTTCATACTTTAATATTTAAGCCCTTGTGCTCTCAATTTTAGCATTTGGTTGAAATAGCAGTGAATGATCCAAGAACAAATGTTTAACTGAAAACGTGTAAGTTCATTTTTTTCCTTTCATTGTTTGAAATGTCAAGGCGCTTACTTCCATGAGACAGGATATGTTTCTTATTTCTGCTTTTAAAAATATTTTTTTTTCCACTTTGGATGTTTTTCATCCTAAGTACCAATTTTTCATTTCTGTTTAGTGACAGATACTTGACAAGAAGCATGATTGTACTACTTGATCAGAATGCAAAAGAGTTTTGAAATTGGCTTTGAAATTACCCATCTAATGTTTGAGACCCAAATCTTCTGAGGGTGGGTCCCTCTGGCAAATTTGGCTTTGAAATTGATATGCCATTACCCTTAAAGTAGTGCTACACATTATGTGGCAATACACTCAACATCAAGAGTATGTGTCTCTAACAATTGCATAATGTTTCTCTAATTTATTTATTTAAGCATCAGTTTTAAGGTACAGATGAACTAACAAGAACGTTTATATATTGAATATTTTTTTTTGTGCAATTAAAAGATGTGAAAGAGAATTGGGTCATAGGTAGTGCAGCAGAATCACAGATTTGTCACAATGCCTACAGAAGAGATGAGTTTTTTGTCGTTTTTTGAAAGAGGACAGTTTGACTTCTTAGAAGATAAGGACGAGAGTTCCAAATATTTGTTGAAGCACCAGTTCAAGACTGCTAAGGATGTGGTGTGTTTAAAATCCAGAGCCCCCATAGGCCAGTATAGACGGTGAGCAGCTTAGCTAGATAAGGTGGATTTCTGAAGGCTACCTCGTCCCACAGATTCATCACCCTATAAATATCCTCAGACTGCAACCCTAAAACATTTTCCCTAGCCATCTCTATCAATCAGCGCCTGGATTTACCAATACAATTATACATGCTGCTTTGTCTACTGGATGTGACAACACCAACCTACATAAAACACCATCTGCTCCTCCATTGGTTTCATTTTGTATTTATGTGCCTTACCAACACCGGTCTGGAGCTCTTCAGTTTCAACAGCGAACAAGTCAAATATCCCATCTTAAGGTCATGAGGTTCACAACCTGTTTAAGATGTTGAAAGAACATGCTTTGTCTTTGTCAAAACATCTGCCTGTTGTGTTTCAGGCACGACCATGGCCCTTCTACCTGCAATTCTGGTACCTCCATTCAACTGAGTGCCTTCACAGAGCGGGAGGCCAGATTGTCCTTTGATCGCACCAGTAAGGGCACACCTAAACATCCTCCTGACAGGGAGCAATCCTCCAAGGGATCCTCCTGTAAGAAACACAAAATTCCCATGGGCAAGAGAGTCCTCTTATTCTTCGAGGAATTTGTTTTGCTCCTAGGACATTTCGGAGATCTGGTGGCACCTGTCTCTTCCTCTTCAGAGCTGATCACAATTCTCATAAAACTCTTAAATTCGAATTCCCAGCTCCATCTGCCAGTCCTTTCCAGGTCTAGGTTTTTTGACAGGCCAAGCTGGATATCTTCAAGACCGCCCGACATCCCTGTGGGCCAGTACTCAAAGGTGTGCCTTGTCCTACGTATTCGGCAATTCTGGCTGCTCCAACCTAAACTAAACAAGACTGTGTGCCACACCACTAGAAGCCTTTTTCCACTAAATTATCGACCTGATTAATTTAGACACTGATGGCAGAAATTATTTAAGTTACATTAAAAGAAGGTTTGAGGCTCCTTTCTGAGGACCACCTTCTGGTAGTGCCTTTCTCTGGAGCCCAGAAATTTACTCTGATGCAAGAGTTATTTAGGTCAGATTCTGACACAAGACTTGCCTAACCTGGATTATGGGCATTCGAAAGATGATGGTTTGGAGGCCGATCAGTTCTTTCTCCTCATCACACAAATGTTACCTTCTGCCTAGACCTCCAGAATGGTAATTGTCTTGATATGTCACCTGAAAGATATATTCCATACTCTACTGACCCTCTGTCTTAGAAACTCTGTTCACATCAGTAGTATGCAAGGCACTTGAATTGCCTATAGCAGCTGGACAGCCTTATCCAATATTCTTGTCGGAAATCTTGCACCCTTCTTCAGCAGCCCCGTAACCACTCTTGCCAATTAATGAAGCATTACTTCAGATGGTAATGGCTGCCTGGGAGTACCCATTCTCAGGCTTGGTAGTTAGCTGGTAACTCGCAGGTTGTCACAGGCTCTCACCTTCTGATCTCAAGTTATGTCATCACATCCCTCTCCAGAGACATTGGTGGTTGAGGGATCATCAGTAAAGTTGAACCCCAAAGCTTTCCCTTCACTACTATGGACTTTGAACCGAAATGACATGACTCCAAACGACATGACTGTGGGTCGAAATGTTTTCACTTCAGGCAGTCTACCCTGTGCACTGCCAACACGTGCCTTCTCAGATGGGTATGTTTATGCCTTGTGGAAATTGGCAAGAATGGCTGTAAAACACCTTCCATAATGAAAGGTGTTTCTGATTTGGTAAGCAACAGCTTGAATGCTTTCAAAAAAATAAAAAAGTATGACCTGGATTCTACTGACAAAATGGCTGTGGCGGTTGCACTCCACAGGCACGCCTGGATGCATTCAGTAGGCTACTAAAGAAAATCCATTCAGCCTTAATGGGCATGCCCTTTGGAGGCAAGAGGCTGTTTGGTCATAGATCCGATTCCAGCTTGGTTAAAAAAAGCCACGATACAGTCAGGTTACTGACTCTAGCCTCTCCTGCTTTTCCATCAGCCAGTTCTCACTGTGACTGCCACCTTCCCCGCTGTTCGCGGAAGTCACAGGCTACCGTTGTTATGGACGCCTCCTCATTGAGAAGGGACTTTTATTTGGGCCAAATAATGATCCCAGGCTTTGGTCCATATCAGTCCAACAAATGCATATCAGTGTGGTGAAATTGCAGGCAAGTCTACCTTCCCCTAAAGTCCTTTGTTCCCTCTATCTGGGTTCATGACTATCACATCCTTTCGGAAAAGTCTACCAAAGTCCATTACATCATCAGACTGTGGTGTGGGTTCTTGGATCCTTAGTTGGAAGTTCTTGCTTTTGTGGCTGTGGTCTCTGCCAACAGGCATTTTCCTGTTGGTGTCTCTCTGGTGAGCACTCTGAATGTGAAGGCGGATGCCTTAAGTCACCAGTCATTAGAAGTACATGATTGGGGAGCTTCAGCTAGAAGTGGCATACATGATCTCCTTCCAGTTAGGATGTCCTTATGTTGATCGTTTTCCCACAACCCTGATCCACGTGTGCCCACACTCTCTGCCGTGCACTTCGCTACAAATGATTTACTAAGGGGACACCTAGGGAAGTGCAGGAGGATCGGGCATGACTGATTCTTATCATCCCAGATGAGGCAAGGGGGATTTGGTATATAGATCTTTTGGAACTCAGCAGTTTGCCGCCGCTTTCTCTTCTACGGTTAATAGATGTGCTTTTACATACCAATCCTCAACCCCTTCCACTTAACATATAGCAATTGAGCTATGTCAGTTATAGGCCTTTTGTCTACCGTCCGATGTTACGGATGTCATATTGGCTGCATGAAAATCTGCTACGAAATTACTCTATGCAGGCCATTGGTCCAAATTTGGGGCAAGTCTGCGTGTTTAATACTCTGAGGATTGCCTTTTTGACATTTTGCACTTTGGGCTTTTCCTTGCTCAACAAGACTTGACGGGCACAGCTGTGGAGGGTCATTTAGCTGCTTTTGCTGCCTTTCTCTTTCTTCCTGTCCAACCTTCTTTATTCTGATCACAACTTGTGATGCAATCTTGGCAACTTTATTGTCCTTATTTTGTAAGCTTTATTATCCTCTTTTGAAAACTTTGTTGCCCATATTTTCTCCCACACCTTTTGTTCTGTAGTGTGATTTAAATTTATTGTTGTCCTTTCTCAGTTGCTCAGAGCACCATCTTATGTTTAAAACTGATTTTCTAGTGGTAATCGCTTCTGCCCAAAGAGTCAGAGAGGTACAGGCCCTGTCAGTCTAGCCATATACTGTTTTCTAGCCAGACAAGCTGGTTCTCCGTAATTGACCATCCTTTCTGCCCAGATGTGTAAGTGCCTTCAAAATTGTTCAGTCTGTAACTCTTCCATCCTCCTTTCTTCCTTCTCACCCTTCCAAGGGAGAGGAGCCTTTAAATAGACTGGACTCTGGGTGTGCTTAGTCCTACTGTGGTGACAGGACAGAGTGGATGATCAGCTCTTAATAAGCTTTGCAGGAATTTTACTATACTGTAGGAAAGTAGGATCTGCTATCATGGTTACCCCCACTTTTTGCTGGTGTCAGTATGTTTTTTTTTTTACTAGTCTGGCTGGGATCCTAATAATCAGGAACCCAGCCACTGTGCTTCCTCCCTAAATTTGACACAGTAAGTACTTTGGTACCTCCATAATTGGCTACTGGTGTACTCTTGTCAGTCCCTAGTATATGGTACTAAGGTACCCAGGGCATAGGTACACCAGGGGTCTCCCAAGGGCTGCAGCATATATTATGCTGCCCATGAGAGACCTCTCAAACTCTGACTACAGCCCTGCCGTTGCAGGGTGCTGGGTTATAAGTGTGAGGTGACCCTGCATGAGCAGGATACCCCCTACAAACCCAGAAGGCGATTCTCCAGGCTTTGTAAGTGCAGTCTGCCATTTTTGATAATATAGTGGCCATGCGTCATTACGCGATGGCTAACTATATAGTGGCTGTGCCTAACCTGGGCATGTTTGATATCAAACATGTTGGAATCGTACCCCAACACCATTACCTGTATTGGAGGTATGATTCCATGCACTGGGGGCTCCTCCAGGAAGCCCCTAGTACTCCCAGTACCAGCCTTTCAGGGTCTGCTAACAAGCTAGTGCTGCTGCCGACCACAGACACGATTCTGCCCTCCTGCTGCTGAGTTGAGTTTGAGCAGGGAAAGGTAGAACAATAGGTTTCCAGTAACAGGAAGATGTGACCACCTCCCAGACAGGACTTAGTGAAATCTGGGGTGGGGGCGCCTGCCAGCGCCACCAGACTGCTTTGAAGGGCACGTTTGGTGCCCTCCTTGCATACTCTAGTTAGAACCAGTTCAGGGAACCTTGGATCCCGATCTGGCGCGAAACTGGACAAAGGACATTGGGAGTATCCTCCCCTCTGTCCAGCCCCTACTCTGGGAGGGACCCCCTGAGTCGTCCTAACCCTTTCTTAGGGTATAAAAGGGCTTACGTGTGGGTGGGTCCTCAGATTCGTCATGGGAAAAGACTCAAACCTGAAACCACGTCACTCTTTGACCGTCTGGACACTTGGACTTCGCCTGGAACTGAGACTGCATCAAGGAAGACTTCTGCTGCTCCTGGTCTCGCTGTTCTGCGAGTCTTCTTCATCGTCTGTGTCTGTGCTTCATGCAGGATCTTCAACAGACCTGGTGGCATCAAGGACACCCGAAGGAATCTCTCTTGGAGTGAAGGGGTCACTCCCCTGCATCTGCAGGCACCACAATGAAGCTAACTGGTCTGCTGCTCCTGACGTCCCATGGACTTCGAAAGGCTCAGCAACACAGGTGGTTGTTCTGCAACTCCCTCAAGGCCTCACCTGTCCTCTCTGCAATTCTGAGGCCAGTATCCCTACCTCTGAACCGCTGGGACCGAACCCCTGTGCACCGCGTCAACTTGCCATTGCCAAGGCTTGTTGGCTCTGCACTCCAGAGATCTTCGGGCTGCAAGAAGCTCCAGCCTCCAGCATCTCTTCGTGTCATCGTCTTCGTCCTCACCGCATCCTCTGCACCTTGGGCCTTCATCTTTGGTGAGCTGCTCGAGGTCCTCTTGCGACTCCTGAGCCTTTGGCCTGTGGGTCCTCTCAAGGGTATTCACTTGCTTCATTGGACTCCCTTGCTTGCTCGGGGCTTACTCTGACTCTCCTGCACTTGGTGAGTCCCTTGGACCTTGCTGATCCCAACGCTGCTCCTTCATCGTTTACCACATCTGTTGCTGCTGCCAAAGCTTGTTTGTGCTCCCGCCAGACACCGACACCCTGGTTTTTGACTTCAGATGTGGGACAGTTCGTGAACAGCTCCTGGTTTTCCTCAGCGTCGCCTGGTCCTCACAGCTGCAGCGACAAGGTCATTGTCATCACTCCTTCATCAGTGGTCATTGCTCTTCCGGGCCTCCTGCTCACCTCCAAGTGGCATAGACTCTGCCCCCTCTGCTTGCAGGTTCTTCTCTTCAAGAATCCTCCCTTGGATTCCACCGGACTTTGATTCTTCTCTCCCCAGATGAGGCAAGGAGGATTTGGTATATAGATCTTTTGAAACTTATCAGTTGGCTGCTGCTTCCTCTCCTACCCATAATAGATGTCCTTTTACACCCCAATCCTCCACCCCTTCCACTCAACACAAAGCAATTGAGCTGTCAGTTATAGGCCTTTTGCCTACCGCCAGATGTAACAGATGTCATATTGGCTGCATGAAAATCTGCTACGAAATTAGTCTATGCAGGCCATTGGTCCAAATGTGGGGCAAGTATGCAGGCGTAGTACTCTTAGAGGTTTGCCTTTTTGACATTCTGCACTTTGGGCTTTTCATTGCTCAACAAGACTTGACAGGCACAGCTGTGGAGGGTGGGATTTAAAGTTATTGCTGTCCTTTCTCAGTCGTCCAGTCCACCTTTTTTTGTTTAAAACTGGTTTTCTAGTGGTAATCACTTCTGCCCAAAGAGTAAGAGAGGTACAGGCCCCGTCAGTCAAGCCATATACTGTTTTCTACGCAGACAAGCTGGTTCTCCCTAATTGACCATCCATCTGCCCGATTGTGTAACTGCCTTCCACATTGTCCATTCTGTAACTCTTCCATTTTCCTTTCTTCCTTCTCACCCTTCCAAGGGAGAGGAGCCTTTATATAGACTGGACTCTGGGTAGGGATAGTCCTACTGTGTTGATAGGACAGAGTGGATGATCAGCTCTTAATAAACTTTGCAGGAACCTTGCACAGTCTTCGCTAGATGCATCTTTACTGAAGTCCTCCATTGTGGTCTATGGCGGTTTCCGACGTCAATTTGCACCTATACACCTGGCTTCCCTGGTGTAGGTATCCTGGTTCCTAGGATATCCACGGGTGGGGTGAGTCTCCAACCTTTTGTCTTCCACTGGGTTTCTTCAGGGTCCACTTGGAAGGGTCCTTCTTCTTGAAAACTGCAACCGCGACTTCCCAGTTGACTTCTGTTGGATAAGCGGCTGTGTTTTCACTCCACACACAGCCTCGGTTGGTATCCTGGGTACTTACCTTGGTAGTTCCTTGTGCCTCCAGCTGGTCCAAGTCTCCTGGTCCAAGTCCCGACTTGGGTTTGCAGTTCTTACTTACCTGTTTACAATTGAAGTACTGTGTGTATTTGTGTTGATATCTCAGTGTAGGAGATAAACCAATGTGTTAGTGAGTGTTGTATAATAAATAGACATATTTTCATAACTTCACTGTGTGGTTCTTTTTCCTTTAACCTACACTACATGATTAGATCTCGTAAAACAAGCAGCTTAACACTCCTTCTGGATAAGCCTGAAGGCTGCTCTTGACAGCTACCACTTAGAGAGCTTTCTAAGGTTGTCTAAGACCACTAAAATCACCATACGGGTTGTATGGATTAGTGCAAGGTGCTTCACTTAAATACGTGTGCACCATATACTAAGCCAGCCTCCTACATGGTCTCACCCACGGGACCGGCTTCTTAGGAGGGTGCTTCCTTTGCCGTGGTGGTGAGGAGGATCAGCAGATGTCCTCGACATGCAGCTCCCTTCTGTCCAGGCAAAGACTAACGTCATGACAGAGGTGCTTCAACCACGGTTATCAGCTGCAGAGACACTGCTTCCCTTTAACAAAGCCCTCAAGGACATTCTCCTGGGGTCTTGGGCCAAGCCCTGCACAGGTGTTCCAATGCACAGTTCCAGTCCCCTGGATGATTGCCCATCAGCCCCTCCCTGCCCCTGGTAACCTGGCTTTCCTCACCCAACACCAAGAGCCTGTGGGGCAGGTCTCAACTGCCCAAAATCAATCCCATGTGCATACCCTACTACTCCTTCGGATAGGGAATCCAAGAGTCTGATAACCTTCGGGAACAGAGTTTTCTCTTCCAACAGCCTTACATTGCGGCCAGTGAATACCATATGCCTCTGGGCTGCTGCACCCACACCTTGTGGGATATGGTCGCGCAAGTGCTGCCCATAGTCTTGGAGGACTCCAGAGTCATACTGAACCAGGCCATCCTTGATGGCAAGGACCCAGGAGAGTTAACTATACAGTGTGGGCTGGACACTAGCAACTTGCTGGGCAGGGCTATTGCCTCCACGGTGGTACGTGGCTGCCATGCCTGACTGAGGTCATCTGGCTTTTCGGAGGAGATCCAATCACCTCTGATGGACATGCCCTTCGATAGCTCTTGCCTTTTCAGCGACAAGAGCGATTTAGCGCTTGAGCACTTTAAGGAGTATCAGGTCACTGTCAGGTCTTTGGGATCCTCCATGGTGTCGCGCAAACCCCACTCCTCCGGTCTCCGTTATATGGCTCCAATAGTGGCTACCAGCTGCGCACTCAATGCCAACCATATCCCCAAGGTCACCAGGCTTATCAGCCCTTTTGTGGCCGGGACACAACTCCCACAGATCATGTGTGACCCAAAGCCAGCGTACTGTCCAACACCCGCCCCTCTGTTTGCCATGGCCTCCAAGATCCTTTAGCATGCTATCTATGCAGCAAAGGGATGCTGTTGGTGGCAGGATCAGCACCACCTGCCCCAGCATCGGACAAGTGGGTGCTCCAAATCATCCTGCTAGGTTATGCCCTTCCATTTTGGACACTCCACCCTGCCACCTGGTTCAGATCAGCTGATGGAGGACCACTTCTCCTTTCTCCAGCAGGAAGTGCAAGCTCTTACCTGCAACAGAAATAGGTCATGGTTGCTATTCCCACTACTTTCTGGTGCAGAAAAGGATGGAGGCCTCTGCCCTGTCCTAGATCTGTGCCCCTCAACACCTTCCTCCGAAAGGAGAGGTTCAAAATGCTCACCCTGGCCCAGCTCTTTGGACGTCCAGGACGTGCATGTCCCCATACCCATCCTGCAGGCCAACAGGTGTTACCTGCGGTTCATGGTGCGCCAGGAGCATTTTCGGTTCGCTGTGCTCTTTTGGACTCCAGTGCCCCTCTGGTGATCACCAAAGTGATGGCAGAGGTTGCAAAACATATTTGAAGGGTAAGGGTCCCAGTTTTCCCCAACCTTAACGACTGGCTGCATTAGGCGAGTTCGCCCCAGGCAGTAGTTACCCACCTCCAGACTATCTGCGAACCTCCTGCATTCGGCTGTGGTTCACTATCAACATACCAAAGTCACAACTGACTCCATCTCAGACGCTCCCTTTTATCGGAGTTAATCTCGATGCGGTGCAGTTCCATGCCTTTCGGACTACAATTCCAATGTTTCAGCCTCAGTCTTGGATCTCAATGTGACTGACTCTGAGGCTGCTGTGTCTGATGGTGATCCAGCGCCAATCAGGGATCGATAATCAATAAACTCAAACACTGGCCCATACTCATACACCCTACACATGAATCCCTGTTGCGCTGTATTTAGTTTGAAGTTAAATCAGTGTTTCATAATACAGGCTGATTCCTATCACTCTAGATACATATCTGAACCTGTATCAACTCTTTCCTCTGGTCGATGGACCAAAAGTCGAGAAGTTGATGGTAATAATTAATACTAACTATCTATTTTACCTACTAAATAAATCACAAACTCCGAGTTAAGTTAATAATATTTATCGCAAATAATGTGAAGGTAAATGCTCATCGGGTACAGTTTTACAAGGCAAACAATGTATAAATCACAGAGAGAGAACATTTATGCAGGCAATAAGCGTCAAACACAAATCATTAATGAACAGAATGCAATGAAGGAGTGGATAGGTGTAGAGACATAAGTTTCAGAGACAAAATACATTTGCAAATGAGAAATGCAAAGTACTGATCATTTAGCTATACTAACCCAATATTACAGTAGAAAATCTACCCCCTGGCCATGGGAATAGATGGGGGTTCCCTAAGAAGGATCAGGGAACGAAGAGTAGGACAGGAACAGGATATAGGTAGGCCTCAATCTGAATACAGCAAACCGACGGACAGCGTCGATCTCCCTCTCTAGACGCGCCCTGACCACCCCCCCAGGCACCCCAGTTATACTCTAAAAACCTACATGTCCAACCCACCATTGTGGCAACATTTTTCAGAATCTTAGTCTCTCATTGGTCAGTTCAGGGGGTGTTCTATCACACTACCATAGTCACATTCATGTTTTCACAGCTTTCTTTGTTTTTCATTTCTAAATAATACGTAATTCACAACTCATGAATACTTGCTTCCTTCGACTTGTAACATGTTTCGAAATTCTAAATTTTCTTTGTCCACTTCTGCAGCTTCCGCGGAAGAAGTTTGTACATTTGCTCTTGGTCCCACGGCCATCCTTCCGTTACTTGGCAGACACACAGGAGTTTTCGAAGGTTATCAACTTTAGCCTTCTCTCTCTCAGAAGCTGAATTTTCGGTTTATTCAATATTTTCCTCTTTTAACCCTCAACTCGTCATGCAACGATGTAGGCCCATGCAAGCATCACTACGATGAATAAAACACAGACATTATTAGTTTCATGAAATATATTTCGCACTGTTTTGCCACCCACCATTTGCACTATCCGACGTTCTATATCTAATTAAAGCATTAGCGTGCAAGAAGCAGCATTATTATTATTTTATCTTAAAGCAGATGCGGCCTAGTCTTTCATGCATTAGTCCACGTATGAATGCAAGCATGCGCAAAGCATTTCCCCGTGTTTTTTTATGTTTTGCATGTTATTTTCACCGCACACTGTTAGTAAATGTTACCAAGGAATTAATCCGAGCAGGTTTTATTTTCTCAAAACCCTGCTCCATCAATTCCCCCCTTTGATGGCATTTTTGAGCCATCACAAAAATTCCCATCATACTTATTACCACCTTTATTTTTATCTAAAGGATTGTACTCTTTTCCCGTTTTGCCATTTTCTCATCTAAGTCTTTCATCATTTCATAATAATTTCCTTTCATATCCTCTAATTCTATCTCTTCTCTTTTTCTCTTCCTAGCTCTACGTTTTCTATCTGATTCTGTCACCTCCTTCTTTCCACATCTACACTTGCAACATTTATATGCCATCATTATTGATAAAGTAACTACTGCTATTGAAATAATTGGTATTAGTATTTTTCCTAATAAACTACTTCCAAATGTGGAAAACCATTTACCTACAGAGGAAAAACTCTTACCAAGTTTCTCCCAAACACCATCAACCTCCAGTTGGGTCAAATCTTCATGTAATTTCGTAATATTCTTTATATACCCCTCAAGACTTTAACTTTTATCAGGGATATACGTACAGCAGTGTTGAATTTTCAACATGCCACAGACTCCGCCCTCTTTTGCCAATAAAATATCAAGGGCAAGTCGATTTTGCAAAACCATTGATCAAATTGCAACCATTTCCGTATCAATCATTAAGAACCCACCAGCAGTGTCTGTTGATAAACGATCAACCACTGTGGATAATTTCCGAATTGTATGCGAATTTAGAACAACTCCAACTGAGGTTATCAGTGCACCAAAGATATCACCAATTATTTCTGAAAAACTTGCTCTCCTTTTACGTGTTAGTCCATGCTTTATTTAATTGATTTTATTATTTCTATCTACGTGGTAAACTTTGAGAAATACGATCCCAAAATAACAACTACCATACCATTGTGCAGGCAACCTATAATAGGCATTCTTACCGCACACATAATAAACTCCCGGAAATACAGGATCAGTTCCTCCTTTCAATCCCCATCCACCAGTTATCAAAAAAGTGTGTTCACATTCACTAGTACCAATGAAATAATTATTATAATCAGTTTTTAGTCTAAGTAAGCAAAGTTTCCCTTTATGATACCAATCCAGAGACATTGCAGCGCAAGTCTTGCCTTTCTTATAATTTCCCTCTCTAAAAGCCCATGGTGGTACATGTGACTTCTGTTCAGCAGCTTTTCTTTGAAAATCCTGTCTTCTATCCTCTACCATGTTAATGAATTTTTTTTCTTCAGCCCGCAGACTACAAGTAAGATTATTTCTATGAGTATATACTATATCTATTGTTTTTGTGATATGAAAGAATTCTCCCATATATCCCGCATTTCTACTACTATACACTACTATTCATATTTTTTCAAATAGGAATTTCTGAAAACACTAAATCCATGTTTGAGTAATAGTACTCCAACTTTCCCGTCACGTAAAAAAGGCTAGTTAGTACACTACATGATACGCCATATGTTAAAGGAAGGTGATAAGTCACCCCCTCTGAGACAGACGAAGGTAATTGCATGCACACGTAACAATCCCTCACGTCCATTATGTCCACATATTCATAGAGTAATTTCGTAAAGATGTTTAACGAGAAATCACTAATTGATTTATCATGATGATACATGCTGTCATCAGATTGATCGTTGTTAGTTTTAGAAGTTTCTTTAGTAACAGGATCCATTCTCTCACTTATCACATTATTAGTATTATTCTTATTATTAGTTACCATTAGAACACGTACAAGGACAGTTAGTATTAACCACATCAACATTAATAGCGAGACACTACATAAGCAAGCTTTAATACATCTACGTTTAAAACTAGGTTCTCGATGTCCAGTCACTATATCTTCTGCCATTTTGTATACTATAAAAATAAAAATCTAAGCAAAACTAAGAAAAACCTAACAATTTTCTAAAAATTGTTGACAACTTGTCCGAAAACCACCGTATCCCACACTACTTCAAAGCTTTCTTCTTTACCCCTCTTTTCTTTTTTCTTTTTGTTTTTTAAGAGTCTTTAAATCTTCTGGATCTTCCCAATTATTTTCACAGATTTTTGTTGCACCTTAATTTTTCACTGTTCTCTTTTAAGGCGGTCTCAATTTGCTTTCATCAATTTGCTCAGTACCAGTACCAACTTCTCCTCTTATTTGGTCTGTACTTTCAATTTCTTCCAATATTACATAAGTCCATTCAGGAGCTGTGTGTTTCTTGCTTGGTATTTTTATTCTCTCTGTCCTTCGGACTAATTCTTCTTCTGATTCCTCTTGTTCAGTTTGACTTGTTACTTCCTTTATTTGCTCTGGTCTTTTCTTTTCAAGAGTGTATTTCAGTCTTTGTAACTCCACTTGGCCATTTGTCACCCTTTTTCGTTCTCTTTGCTTGAACCACTTCTTCACCTTTTCTTTCTTGTTCACAAGTTCTTTTGTTTAGTCTTTTTCTTTGATGAACTTGCTCTTGTTTTTCAGTAACTTCCTCTTTTTCTCGCTCCACAGCAGCCTTACGAGACCCAGTAGCTGGTGCCCACTCTACTTGACTTGTGCTTGGTTGTTCATCATCAATAGGTTTGTCAGAATCTGTCACTCTAGATTCTTTAGCTTCACAACCGCCAGCTTCTGGTTTCTTATTTTCAGTCACCAGTTGCTGCTCACCTTCTCTTTCAAGTGGACTTGGGACTCTTCTGGTATGGCTTGCGTGAATCCAGTTTGGCAAACCTCCAAGCTTCACTGCTGTTGTCGTCATCAAAATAATCTGATACGGTCCATGCCATCTGGGTTCTAAATACGACTTCCTCACGTGTTTCTTGACAAGAACCCACTCTCCTGGACTCAGATCATGTGCTTGATCCGGCTGTGTTGTGGTTGCAATTTCTCCAACCTGATGAGACACAGAACGCACCAGATCAGCCAATCCTTTGCAATAAGCAAGCACCAGATCATCAGAAATATTCATCAGTTTGTTTGCTGGTACAATCGCTTGTCTCATTGCTCTTCCCATAAGTACTTCGTGAGGACTCAATCCAGTCTTTTTATCAGGAATGCTTCTAAGACTCATCAATACCAGGGGTAAAGCATCAGGCCATTTCAGTGTTGTGGATGCACACACTTTTCCCAGTCTAGATTTTATAGTGCCATTAATTTGCTCGACCACTCCAGATGCTTCTGGTCAATAGGCACAATGCAGCTTTTGCTCAATTTGTAATGCTGCACAAATCACCCGAATTATCTCATTATTAAAATGAGATCCCCTATCTGTCTCTAAAGTGACTGGAAAACCAAACCTTGGAATTAATTCTCTTAAAAGCAACTTCGCAACTGTTGGATAGGCCTCTACCCAACGAGAAAACAAACAACAACTAACACATATTTTAGTCCGTTGCATAGGGGAAGCTCGATGAAATCGAGCTGGAGTCTCGTAAATGGTCCTGCTGCCTTTCCTATTTGTCCCCAATTCACAACTGTTTTTCTGCCTGGATTTTGCTGCTGACAGGTAATACACCTCTGGCATAGACTCTCTGCAATGACTCTGAACTTTGGGTTGTACCATGACTGCTTGAAGAGCCTGATCATTGCGTCTCTTCCAACATGTGCAATTCCACGGTGCACCCTTGCCATCTGGGATAGTAAAGAATCTGGAATAACTGGTCTCTCGTCTATGTACACCCAAACTTCACCTTCTGCTCTCTTCTTGCAGCCTGATTTTTTCCATATTTCCTTTTCCTCATCACTTGCCTTCTCTCCCAAGTTTCCCATGAAGAAAACATCAGGTGGCAATCAGTATTTTTCTTTTCCACCCCTCTGTTTATTGCAATTGAATTTTGTGCACAGAAACGCGCTACTTGATCAGCGTATCTGTTGCCGTTCGTTACATAATCATTTCCTGACTTATGTGCAGAACATTTGACCACCGCAATCTTTTTGGGCAATTGCAAAGCATCCAATAAATCTTTCACATTTTTACTATTTCTAATCGGAGAACCTGAAGAAGTCAGAAATCCCCTTTGCATCCATAACTGGCCGAAATTGTGAACCACCCCAAAACCATATTGACTATCAGTAAATATGGTTACTCTCAAATTTTTGCCAATTTTGCATGCTCTAATCCGAGCTATGAGCTCAGCAATTTGTGCAGAGTTTACCCCTTTTAGACAGGATGCTTCTAGAACTGCAGCCACTGTATGTACTGCGTAGGCAGAACTCAATACGCCTTTTTCATTTCTCAGACAAGATCCATCAACAAACATTACACTATCGGATTCCTCTAATGGAGTATCCTTTATATCTGGCCTTCGTTTTGTGCACAATTCCGTCACATCCAAACAATCGTGATCTGCTTCCTCTCTCACTTCCTCACAAAATAGACTAGGCAACAAGGTTGCCGGATTTATGGTTGTACATCTCACCACAGTCACATTTTCAGCACCCAAAATTACTCTTTCATACCTAGTCAGCCAACTATACGTCATGTGCTGTGTACGTGTTCTTGTCAAAAGAATCTCAACTGAGTGTGGCACATATACTTTAACTGGATGTCCCATCACAATTGCTTCACTCTGTTCCAAGCCCACACAAGTAGCAGCTACTGCTTTCAAACAACCTGGTAGCGCTGCAGCCACTGAATCTAAAGTAGCAGAAAAATATGCCACTGGACGTCGTGCCATTCCATGTCTCCGAGTCAAAACTGAAAGTGCACACCCATCTCTCTCACAACAGTATAATGCAAAATCCTTTGTATAATCTGGCATTCCCAATGCAGGTGCTCGACAAAGACTGTCTCGTAGCTCAATAAAAGCTTTCATCATCCAATTCAATAAGATCAGTCACATCCTTGTGTGTCAACCTCTGTAAAGGCTTTGCAATCAGTGAAAAGCCACTGATCCACTGTCTGCAGTATCCAACCATTCCCAAGAACATTCGCACTTCCTTCTGAGTTTTAGGAGGACTCATTTGTTGAATCACACTGATCCGTTCTGGTGTCACCTTCCTGACTCCTTTCTCTATTTTATGTCCCAAATATTGGACCTCCTGTTTACAAAATTGTAATTTTGCTGGTGACACTTTATGTCCACCTTCTGCCAATTGGTTCAGTAAGGCAATTGTATCTGTCTCACATGCCTCATGTTTTTGACGCCACCAGTAGGTCATCAATGTACTGAACCAAAACTGATTTTTCTGGCATAATCAATGTCTCCAAACATCTTTTCAAAATCTGATTAAAGATCGATGGACTCTCTGTGTACACTTGAGGAACTCGGCACCATGCCAAAATACGGTCTCTGAACCGGAAAACGAACAAATACTAGCGATCCGGATGTAAAGGAATCGAGAAAAATGCTTGACACAGATCAATTACTGTGTACCATTCTGCATCACAGGGGATTTGATAAAGAATCACTGCTGGATTTGGCACTATTGGACAACAGGGTACTACAATCTTATTAATTTTACGTAAATCTTGTACTATCCTATATTTTCCGCTTGGCTTTTTAATTCCCATAATAGGCGAATTACAAGGACTGCTTAATATTTCTCTCAAAATACCTTGTTCAATCATTTGATCAATCACAGGAATAACTCCTGCTGTTATCTCGGGACTCATTTTGTATTGAGGTGTGTTTGGGAATGTTGCACCCGGTTTCACCGCAACCTGAATAGGATCCACACCTTTCATCAAACCAATCTCTTTTCCTGAGAAGTCCCATACATCAGATCTCACTGTATTTCTCAGTTCTGCTGGCAAATCTTCTTCTGTAAGAAGTAAAAACAATTCATCCACTTCTGTCCCTTGCTTCGCTAACCTCATTTTAAACGCAACATCCTCCTCTGGTGTTTGGAAAGCAATACCATCTGGTGTACAATAGATAGTGCAATTCATTTTGCACAGTAAGTCTCTCCCTAACAGATTCACTGGACTCGTATCACATACCACGAACCGATGCATGTCTCTGAATCTTCCAATATGAACTTCTATTGGCTTTGTTATTGGGGTTCTGATTTGCTATTGGAGACTCCTACAACTTGGATAGTTTCTCCCGAGAGGGGTAGGTTTGCAATTTCTGCTGCTCTCACAGTAGAACGGGTAGCACCAGTGTCCACTAGGAATGTAATATCATTACCTTCCACTTTTCCATCAACAAATGGACCTGACTGATCTACCTCTAGAGTTGCGCCAAGCACGCACTCTTCCTCCCCCCTCAGACACCGTCATTGAGATGAGTCTGAATCACTCTCATTGCACTGCAACAAGTATTGCGAAACCATTTGCACATTTTGATTCTTACCAATTTGTTCTCCTGCGTGAAACCCAGTGTTCGCACTGTATCTCTGCACTTGAGCATTCACATTATTTGGCATAGGAGCTTGTGGTACCTGTAACTGTGGAGTAACTACCTGCTGCTGCTGTTGATTCACAACCACCTCATTCTGCATCTGTGGATTTAAATTTTGATTCATCCCATTATTCTTTTGAACAGATCTACACTCGTTCTTCCGATGTCCGAACTTTCCGCACGCATGACAAGGAAATTTCTTTTTCATCTCATCAATATTCATTTTACCTTTACCACCGTTAGATACTTGGCAATTCTGATTTTGACCTTTCATCTGAAAATTTGTCTGAGAGCCACTACTTCCTTCTTGCTCTTCTGCCACTTTCACCTGTGCCCAAATCATTTTCTCCTTTAACTTTTTATGCCTCGATTCAATATCCTCACTACAATATTTTGCATACCTCAATATCTCATCAACCGTTTTACTCTGCCAACAAATCAAATGTTGCTGAATCATATTACTAATTTCTGGTTTTAATCCAAATACAAAACGATACACAAAATGTCCCATATCTTTATCTCCAATATTCTCAAACCCACTGTACTGTAACAACCTTTCATAATAAGCATGTACCGATTCCTTTGGTTCTTGGGTCGTTCTGTCAATTTTAACCCAATCTGTTTCTTTTGGGGAAATTTTTCCTTTCATGTAAGTAATTACCTGATGGTATTTCTTCATCACATCATCTGAAGGTGCACCTGTTTTCGCATCTCTAGGATATTCTTCTTTAGGCCAATCAACAGCAATCTTACACTCTGTCCATAAATCTGCTGGAACAACAATTTCAAATAAACCATCTAGATCCTTCAACAGAACCTTTGAAACCTTCACAAACCTCTCTACCTGTTTGTACCATTCAACTGGCTTTTCTCTCAATCTAGGGAAATCATTAGTAAAGGATAATATATCCTGTCTCGTCCAAGTGACATGAACATATCCACCACCTGGAACTTCTCTCATCGGACACACCCTTTCAGCCTGTTCCGACTCTCTTAGTGGAAATAAAGACGCATTTTTATTGACAGCCATTTCTTCTTTCTTTTTCGCCCATCTTCCTTTCCACCGTTCTACATCACCCCATTTCTTCAAAATATTCATCAATTCTTTTATTTGCAACCTTTTGCCAGACGCATTCAAACTCTCTAAATCCTTTTCAGTAAAATCCAGTCTATATGTTTTCTGTAACACTTTTGACTTCTCTATGTCTACTCCATATTCACAAGCAGCCTTTGTCAACTTTTCATGAAGATTTCTCGCTTTTCAAGTAATATTTTTGCACAGAAATAACAACTCTTCATCTCGATAATTACTCAACCTTTCTGGACTTATTGTTCCAATAATCATTTCCTCCAAATCCACTCTGTTTACTCACATCTATACTCTGTGGTTGAGGTTTTCGCTTTTCCATTCCCCTTATCCAGTCATCTAACTCATCTGGTGAAGGTCCCATTGAACTCCCTGATACTGGAGTAACATTCTGCACTAATCGCCTCGGATCTACCTGCGCACTTCTCTTAGGGGTTTCAGTTAACATCTCACAAACTGGCAGATCAATTAATGAAGTACTTGTTTCAGCTTGTTCAACCTGATCAACTATTGTTACCACTTTATTCCTGTCTCTATTCATTGGAACTGTTAACGCATGTGCTCTTGATATATTCTGTTTCTCTCCATACAATGGAACTATAGGACCAATTGTTACTGGCACTGTTCATGCTTCCGCATTCAGATTGAACTGATTAATTTTCTGAGTCAACTCCTCTCTTGCCCTATTCAGCATGTCCATTTCACTCTCTTGTACCACTCTAGTAACTACCGGGACTTGTGGAACCTGCGGAATTAGTGGGGTTCCCATTAATGGTGCATTTGGGACTGCTTCACTTGATTTTTCTTGATGGGGTGGAGGTCTTTTTGTCAAAATATCATCCAACAACTCATAATCAGAATCACTCGGGTCAAAATCTATCCTTGAGGTCTCTACATTTTTCATCTTCTCTTTACATTTGCCTCCAGTTGCTTCTTCAGCAACTAAAACTGAATACAAACCCTCTGTCACAACAGCTCTCCTCCATCTTTTCATTCTTTCTCCCCGACTTTCAAAAGGATATCTAGTCATAATATTTCTGTATCTTCTTCCACCCCTATACTTCTCTCGCTCGTATGCCTCATATTCCCATTCCTCAAGCGCTTCATACTGAGTTAGGTCTAGGTTCTAGAGAATTCATTCGTTCTCTCAGATTCTGTAGAATCCTTACATTAAATGTACCATGCTCCGGAAAAGCTAGAACACCATCATCTTCTGTGTATTTAATCCAATTCTCTAACCAAGTACACGTATGGTAACCACATTCCAACATCATAAAAGAAGCAGGCGTTCTTGGAGGTGGAATAAGAATTCCCTCTCTTGTAACTATTGGTTTGTCCTTTTTAAAGAAACCCTTTATCTTATTAATCAGCTTCATTTTTCCTAATTCTTCACGCTAATTCAATAAACAAACAACAAACTCTTCGTACTTCTGTTTATTCTATTTACTATCGACTGTCCAATACCAGCGCGACTCTCACCAACCAATCCGAACACTCCCACGTAATCAGTACCTTGACCAATACCAGCGCGGCTCACAGCAATCAACCAATCACAGCAATCTAAATGCCATCTGTCTGGCCTATGCCAGCGCGGCTTTTTGTGACGTCAGTATTACTCCAACTACTGACACTCCCTTTACAAAATAATACGACAATGTTTTTCTATACTTTTCTCAACAAACTTGTTAGAAAACAAACCTAAAACAATGTTACTTTGTCTGTTCCACTAAATAAAGAGATAGTTTTCACTTCAATAAGAAAGATTCTTTCACTTCGAGTAAAATAACGACCAGCGCTATTCTACACCCAAACAAGCTACAGGAGGACTTGGTACTCCTCTAGGGATACTAGCCAAAGTTTCGGAAGAGGACTTTCACATGGAAAGAGGTCTTGGTACTCCTTTGGGGATGTAAGGCCAGAGTTTCGGAAGTGGACCCTTCGCTATTTCACGCAAAAATCTACTCTCAAACTAAATAGTCCCTAATATAACACCAACCGCCTCTCGCCGTTGAGTATTACGACAACAGACAAAGTACTTCTCCAATGTGATACTTTATCCACACTCTTCTTCTGCCTACTTCAGGCTAATAACATTATCCCGGGATCTCAGGTAACTCCGTACCCGCACTTCTAGACAACACAGAACAAAACACTAACTTTTCATGTTAGGGAACAAATAATTAATAATCATTACCAAACTAATCAATAATTAACCGTTCTCTGCTACCAGAAACTGATCCAGCGCTAATCAGGGATCGATAATCAAAAAACTCAAACACTGGCCTATACTCATACACCCTACACATGAATCCCTGTTGTGCTGTATTTAGTTTGAAGTTAAATCAGTGTTTCACAATACAGGCTCATTCCTATCACTCTAGATACATATCTGAACCTGTATCAACTCTTTCCTCTGGTCGATGGACCAAAAGTTGAGAAGTTGATGGTAATAATTAATACTATCTATTTTACCTACTAAATAAATCACAAACTCCGATGTTAAGTTAATAATATTTATCGCAAATAATGTGAAGGTAAATGCTCATCAGGTACAGTTTTACAAGGCAAACAATGTATAAATCAGAAGAGAGAGAACATTTATGCAGTCAATAAGCGTCAAACACAAATCATTAATGAACAGAATGCAATGAAGGAGTGGATAGGTGTAGAGACATAAGTTTCAGAGACAAAATACATTTGCAAATGAGAAATGCAAAGTACTGATCATTTAGCTATACTAACCCAATATTACAGTAGAAAATCTACCCCCTGGCCATGGGAATAGATGGGGGTTCCCTAAGAAGGATCAGGGAACAAAGAGTAGGACAGGAACAGGATATAGGTAGGCCTCAATCTGAATACAGCAAACCGACGGACAGCGACGATCTCCCTCTAGCTTCTGAAGACGCGCCTGACCAACCCCCAGGCACCCCAGTTATACTCTAAAAACCTACATGTCCAACCCACCATTGTGGCAACATTTTCAGAAACTTAGTCTCTCATTGGTCAGTTCAGGGGGTGTTCTATCACACCACCATAGTCACATTCATGTTTTCACAGCTTTCTTTGTTTTTCATTTCTAAATAATACGTAGTTCACAACTCACATGTTTCAAAATTCTACATTTTCTTTGTCCACTTCTGCAGCTTCCGCGGAAGAAGTTTGTACATTTGCACTTGGTCCCACGGCCATCCTTCCGTTACTTGGCAGACACACAGGAGTTTTCGAAGGTTATCAGCTTTAGCCTTCTCTAGTCTCTCTCTCAGAAGCTGAATTTTCGGTTTATTTAATATTTTCCTCTTTTAACCTTCAACTCGTCATGCAACGATGTAGGCCCATGCAAGCATCACTACGATGAATAAAACAGACATTATTAGTTTCATGAAATATATTTCGCACTGTTTTGCCACCCACCATTTGCACTATCCCACGTTATATATCTAATTAAAGCATTAGCGTGCAAGAAGCAGCATTATTATTATTTTATCTTAATGCAGATGCGGCCTAGTTTTTCATGCATTAGTCCACGTATTAATGCACGCATGCGCAAAGCATTTCCCCGTTTTTTTAATGTTTTGCATGTTATTTGCACCGCACACTGTTAGTAAATGTTACCAAGGAATTAATCTGAGCAGGTTTTATTTTCTCAAAACCCTGATCCATCAATGGCTCATGCATCCTGCTGGTGAAACCCGCCAAGTGGCACATGCAGGCTCTGCAGTCATACATGAAGTCCCAGTGGGCACTGTACCAGTAAAATCTCGCTGACCCGGTCCAGCTTTCGGAGGAGACAGCAAAAGATATGCTGTGGTGGTTGACTAATCGCGATTGGATCAGTGGCATACTCCTCTCCCTTCCCCACACAGAGTTGCCAGTGACTTATTTTTTTTGTCCTCATCGCACCCTCAGTTTCTTAAAGTGCTGTAACATCCACAAAAGGAAACTGACTCACTGAGACGGATTCCTCAAGCTTGCTGGCCTCACCAGCCTAGCATCCACGCATCTTTTCCAGGGTAATCATCAGACCAGATAGATGTTATTGTCTTTCAAGATAGTTCTTCCATACCCTTTCATAACTGCTGGAATCACATGCCATATCTGTAGTGTGTACACACATAATTGGATCCTGTTTGTGTGTTAATAAATGTAAGCTTTATTCCACGACTCCCCTGAGCAGGTTGACCTCCGTGCTCAGCTCCAACTCCACTTCTTCCTTGAAACACAACATTGCCAGTGTTCTGCATTCCACATTCCTTTACAGAACACTGGCTCCACTCACATTAATACATGAGCCAGTCTTGTAATGGTTACAACATAACATATGTCCTCACTTACAATAACCTTTACAAAGGAGAAAATATTACCAACACATAAATATAAATAAAAACTATCAAACGACTGTACAAAGTACTATACCTACAAACTTAAGATAAAATATACAGATGCTTAACCTAAACACACAAATTCTTTGTCCTTCAGAAATGTAATTTCTCATTTCTTTCTGCCACCGTCTTGCTCCTCCATGTCAGCTGAACCTTCATTTTCTCTTGTATCACTCTCGAGTTTTTTGCTCACAATCGCTCCATGATACTTTCCTTCCCAACCATTAAGTTCACATCACTTTTACCAACCTGCACTAACTCCATCTTGATCCATCCTGCAATTCTCCATAACTCTTCCTTACTCTCTTGACAACCTTGGGTTCCGAAAATACCGATCTTCCTTTTGTTATGCATCCTGGCAATTTAATTCTGACTTTTTGACCACACACCACATCAAGCTCCTTAGCTCTGGTCCTCTCAACAAAATACTTTATATACAAGATTTGCTTTTCACTAACCATCTTCTGCAATGCCTTCTCATCAACCTCAATACCTCTTACCTTGTAACCAAAAGCAACAGCCAGTTTCGGTTTCCTCTTTCCCAGTAGTTCAAACAGAGTATACTAGTTATGTATGTCCATAAAAATTTTTTTACATGATTGATAACATTTCTTTTTTGCCACTGCCAATTTACTGCTTTCCCTCACAATCCTATTGACCCTTTCAACAAGGCCATTGGCCCTGGGAATGTATACAGCTGTTTTGCAATGACGAATGTTCCTGTGACATAAATAAGTTTCCACATCCTGGGAACAGAATTGTGGACCATTGTCCGATGTCATTTCTTCTGGATAACCTTCTCTAATTAATAATTTCTCCATGAATTGTATTACATTTTTACTTGTCACTTCACTCAGGAATTCACTCTCAAACCACTTCGAATAATAGTCTACCATGACTACCACAAACCTGTTGCGATGTCCCATATTGTCAAAAGGACCCATTATATCTATGGCAACCTTCAACCAGGGGCCAGCAGAGTAACTAACAGGTTGAAGCGGTTGTGTGTTTGTTTTCACAATTTTGTCACTCTTGCCACATAGAGTTCATTCTTTAACTACTTCTTCCACATCTTTGTCCATCCCTGACCACCAGAACAATTCTCTCAAACTACTCTGTCTTGTTTCTTTCCAGATGAGCCAGGTGGTCACCATCTACAATTCTTTTCCTCAATGCCATGGGAGGAATAAGTTTGCCACTCTTCTGACACCCCATTCATCCACATTCAATTCATCCATAACTTGTGCATACCCTTTCATGTCTGTAACATCAGATCTGAAAGAAACACGTAGTGATAGATTCCTTACCTTAGAATATCCCCAGGCGTCAGTCTGGATCCGGAAAGTTTTCGTCAGCAGTACCCCTGCGCGTCGGAAGGTGGCGTCGTGCAGCTCCGCGTCCGTCTTAGGCGTCGTGATCGCCGGGATGACGTTGCGGCAGCTACTTAGACGCCGCCCTTGCGCGCTGACGTCAGTTCTTTCTTTTTCCGCGCCTGCAAGCGCAGATCCGGAGAGAGCGGTACCCCCAGTCTTTTTGACTGAGTTTTTGGAGATTTTTTTTGTCTCAGCTTTTTGAGTCGATCGACTCCTGGTGCAGTTAGGGATGCCCGGGTTTAAGTCTTGCGAGGACTGTCATCGGATGATGTCGGTGACGGACCCGCACCGCGTGTGTCTCTTCTGCCTGGGGCGCGACCACGACCCCAAGTCGGGCCCCGACTGTCGGTCCATGGCACCGAAGTCTTTGCGGAGCGGTCCCGAAAGCTGCTTGAAGCCCGGCAGTCGGCTCCGCGCCGTGAAAGGTCCCGGTCCAGAGGGAGGTCGAGGGACCGGTCGCGGAGCCACCACCATCGGAAGTCGTCCGAATCGAAGTTTTCGCACTCGGGGTCAAGTAAGGCGAAACGCCAAAAGAAGTCGAAGAAACGTCATCGTTCCCCGACTTCCCCTTGCCAGTCGCGCGACTTGGCTGAGGGTGCGGGTGGTGCCACCCCCGCGGCTCCGGCGGAGCCTACGCAGTCGCCGGTGACCTACCGGCACTTCCCGGGTTCATCGGCGACTCCGGCCCACGTACAGGAATTCCTGTCCGCTATGGCTCGCCTAGTTGGGCCGTCGGGCCCCTTCGGTGCACCTTCGGGCCCCGCGGGCCCGACTGGGAGTCCTCTCCCTTTGACGCCGGTGGCTCCGGCGTCGCTGTCGGCTCCGGCCTCGGCACCGCAGGACTCCCGTGGATCCCAGTTGACGCCGGTTGACCTCGTGACACCTCCACAGACGTCGACCCCACCGGCACCAAGTTTCGCGTCGCCTGGCGCGCCGGACGACGTCGTCCCCAGTTTCAGCTCCGAAGTGGAGACGGTGCCGGAACGGTGTCGACCGACGCCGTTTGGGAATCTGTTATCCTATCTCCATCCTCCTCCTTTTCTGCCTGTACAACAGCATGCGGAGGAAGGGGAGGACTGGGAGGGGTCTGAGGACCCTCTCGCTGCTCAATGCGAGTATGACCCGGACTGGGCAGAGGAGTTGGGGGATGCCAGTGGTCTGGACACCTCTCCAGACCTTGGCATGATGTCTCCTCCTACCGTGGCTACGGAGGAGGGTGCTTCTTTTTCTGTGGTGTTGCGTAGGGCAGCCGGGGCTCTCCACCTCGAGCTACCTACTGTGGCCGTCAGGACTAACTTCCTGACGGAAGTGCTTCAGCCAGCAGTTACCTCTGCGGAACCACTGCTGCCCTTTAATGACGCACTTTCGGACGTTCTTTTGGGCTCCTGGTCCAGGCGCAACACAGGGGCTCCTGTGGACAGGAACGTGGCCCGACGCCATCGCCCGGCGCCATCGCCCGGCCCCGGGCGACCCCATCTTCCTCTCCCAACACCCCACCTCTGAGAGCTTGGTTGTCCAAGCCTCCGCTTCCCCAAGCGCATTCCCTTCCGCACCCCTGGACAGGGAATCCAAGAGACTGGAATAATTTGGGAAGAAGGTTTTTTCTTCCGCCAGTCTAGGGCTGCGGTTGGTGAACACCGCATGCCTCTTGGACCGTTATTCTCACTCTCTGTGGGATACGGTGGCGCAGGTGCTGCCTCAGTGTCCGGAGGAGGCTCGGACACTACTCTCCCAGGCTATTGCTGAGGGGAGAGATGCAGCCAAGTTCATGATCCGTTGTGGCCTTGACACCGCCGACTCGCTGGGCAGGGCGATTTCCACGACAGTGGCGCTCCGCCGCCACGCCTGGCTGAGGACAACTGGCTTCTCGGGGGATGTCCAAAACACTTTGATGGGCATGCCCTTTGATGGCATTCGCCTCTTTGGCAACAAGGCAGACAGTGCTTTGGAGAGATTGAAGGACTCTCGGGCTACGGCCAAGTCCTTGGGCCTTTCGGCCACACGGCCTCCTCAGCCTTCTGCCTTTCGCTCCTTTCGTGCTCGTGGAAGGGGCAACCCACCACGTTCGCAACAGAGCCACAGGCCGGCGCAACAGTCCACGCGCGGATGTGGGAACCGCCACGGCGGTTCAGAGGGCCAGCGGACGGGTCAGTCCACCACCACCCCAGCCACCACTGCCTCCAAACCTTCCTAGTCCGGCCTTTCAGGCCCACCAAACGCCAGTGGGTGGCAGGCTTCGCCATCACCTCCCCCACTGGCGCACCATCACGTCGGACAGGTGGGTTTTACAGATAGTCCGAAGGGGCTACTCCCTCCCCTTCGAGACTACCCCTCCAGCCATGCCACCTCAATGCCACCGCATATCGGGGGATCACTTGGCACTTCTCCAGCAGGAAGTTGTGGCCCTCTTGGCCAAGGGGGCCATAGAGCGCGTTCCAACGTCAGAAGTAGGTCGTGGTTGTTATTCCCACTACTTTCTGATTCCAAAGAAGGACAAGGGCCTGCGTCCTATCTTGGACCTTCGGAACGTCAATCGCTTCCTCCGGAAGGAGAAGTTCAAGATGCTCACACTTGCTCAGGTCTTGTCTGCCCTAGACCCACAAGACTGGATGGTGGCGTTGGACTTGCAGGACGCTTACTTTCATATCTCCGTCCTGCCGGCCCACCGGCGTTACCTGCGGTTCAAGGTAGGCCACGACCATTTTCAGTTCACCGTGCTTCCTTTCGGCCTTACCAGCGCCCCTCGGGTGTTCACGAAAGTGATGGCGGTGGTCGCAGCTCATCTGCGCAGATCAGGGGTTTCAGTCTTCCCCTATCTCGACGACTGGTTGTTGAAGGCGGGCTCGCCCCAGGCAGTCGTCTCCCACCTCCAGACTACGGCCGACCTCCTGCATTTGCTGGGGTTCTCCATCAACGTGCCGAAGTCGCACCTGATTCCCTCTCAGAAGCTCCTCTTCATCGGAGCAGTTCTGGACACATCACAATTTCGGGTCTATCCTTCCGAAGAGCGAGTCCGGGATATTCGGGCTATGATTCCAATCTTTCACCCCTTATCCTGGGTTTCGGTCAGGATGACCCTGAGGCTGCTGGGCCTCATGGCCTCCTGCATCCTGCTGATCAATCATGCCAGATGGCATATGCGGGCTCTGCAGTGGGACCTGAAGTTCCAGTGGACGCAGCATCGGGAATCTGTCCGACTACGTCCAGATCTCGGAGGGCACTGCAAGACAGTTGCAGTGGTGGCTCACGAACCAGCATTGGGTCAGCGGCAGATCCCTCTCCCTTCCCCAACCGGAGCACACAGTAGTGACAGACGCGTCCCTCCTGGGATGGGGCGGCCACATGGGAGAGGCGAAGATCAGAGGCCTCTGGTGTCCGGCGGAGTCCAAGCTCCATATCAACATTCTGGAGCTCCGGGCGATCCTACTTGCACTCAAAGCATTCCTTCCCTCTGTCAAGGGGAGAGTAGTGCAGGTGTTCAGACAACACCACCGCCATGTGGTACTGCTACAAACAGGGCAGGGTGGGGTCGTGGACCCTATGTCAGGAGGCTCTGCGCCTCTGGACATGGCTGGAACATCAGGGCATTTCCCTGGTGGTTCAACACCTGGCAGGTTCACTGAACGCCAGGGCGGACGAACTCAGCCGCAGGTGCATGATGGATCACGAATGGCGTCTTCACTCGGACGTGGCGCAAGGTCTCTTTCAACAGTGGGAAGAGCCTTGGTTAGATCTATTCGCCACCGAAGAGAACGCGCAATGTCAGCAGTTCTGCACGTTGGAATTTCCAAGGCGGCACTCGCTCGGCGACGCTTTTCGCCGCGAGTGGAGTTGCGGTCTATTGTACGCCTTTCCGCCTATACCACTTCTACCCAGAGTGCTGAAGAAGATCAGACGCGACCGGGCCCAAGTCATTCTTGTGGCTCCGGACTGGGCTCGAAGAGTTTGGTATCCCAAGCTACTCAGTATGAGCGTGGATCCCCCGATCCGACTGCCTCGCCGGGAGGATCTTCTGTCGCAGCAGCAGGGGACGGTCCTCCACCCGAACCTGTCCAGCCTCCACCTCCTTGCGTGGAGATTGAGCGGCGACAGTTAATTCCATTTCACTTGCCTCCCGAAGTCTGATGATGTCATTCTGGCAGCCAGGCGTCCCTCCACTAAATCGGTATACGCCTGCAGGTGGAACAAATTTGTGGCATGGTGCACAGCAATGGCTGTGGATCCACTTTCTGCCCCTCTTTCTGAGGGCCTCCTGTTCCTTCTTTCTTTAGCCCAGCAGGGCTCTGCTCTGGGCACTATCAAGGGCTACCTTTCTGCAATTTCAGCCTTTCTCAGGCTACCTGATCAGCCCTCTCTTTTCAAGTCCCCTGTTGTAAATAGATTTCTCAAAGGCATTACTCACCTTTTCCCTCCTATTCCGTTTGTGATGCCACAGTGGGACTTTAATCTGGTTCTTACTTATTTGATGTGCGCTCCCTTTGAGCCGCTTCACAACTGTCCTCTTCGTTTATTAACCTTGAAGACTGCTTTCCTGGTTGCCATCACCTCCGCTAGGCGCGTGAGTGCGCTCCAGACTCTTTCATGTAAACCTCCTTTTCTGTCTGTTCATCCGGACAAGGTTGTGCTACGCACACGTCCATCCTTTTTGCCAAAGGTTGTTACTGCCTTCCATATCGGGCAAACTATCACCTTGCCCACTTTCTTTCCGCCTCCTTCCAGAGAGGAAGAGAGGCTCCACCGTCTGGACCCAAAACGTGCGATCTCATTTTACCTCAACCGCACACAACAGTTCCGGGTGGATGACCAGCTCTTTGTTGGCTACGAAGGCGCCAAGAAAGGCCGGGCTGTACACAAGAGGACTATCTCCCGCTGGGTTGTCTTGTGTATAAAAGCCTGCTATTCTCTGGCTGAAAAAGGAGCCTCCGGTGGGGCTGCGCGCCCATTCTACCAGGGCAACAGCAGCTACTACTGCATTGGGACGTGGTGTCCCCCTGCAAGACATCTGTCAGGCAGCCACGTGGGCCTCACTGCACACTTTTACTAAGCATTATTGCCTTGACAGCCAAGTCCGGAGAGACGGCTTCTTTGGCCGTTCTGTTCTCCGTGACTTTCTGGTGTGATCTTGGTTCGCAGACCCACCACCGGGGTTGGTATTGCTGGGGTATCTATTCTAAGGTAAGGAATCTATCACTATGTGTTTCTTTCAGATGAACAAGTTACTTACCTTCGGTAACGATATATCTGTAAGAAACATTAGTAGTGATAGATTCCTTACCGCCCCACCCATCTTCCCCATTCTGCGAACTGATTTCTAGGGTTGTCATCCCTTTCATGGCCCTAGTTTCAATGCACCAGTGGTCAATATCTTGCATGGCTCTGCGATCCTATCCTAGCACGCAAAGTTGTGTTCAGAACTGACGTCAGCGCGCGAGGGTGGCGTCTAAGTAGCTGCCGCGACGTCATCCCGGCGATCACGATGCCTACGACGGACGCGGAGCCGCACGGCGCCACCTTCCGACGCGCAGGGGTACTGCTGACGAAAACTTTCCGGATCCAGACTGACGCCTGGGGATATTCTAAGGTAAGGAATCTATCACTTCTAATGTTTCTTACAAATATATCGTTACCGAAGGTAAGTAACTTGTTCACCAGCCTTCCTTAACACACGTGGCCAGTATTGCCAATTTTGCATCTTCCTTAACCGCATCCAACCATTCTTTCATTGTGATCAATTCTTCATCAAAACATTCTAAATCTGCAACCCAACCAAATTCTTGCAAGTCGTCCCCAGAAAAATTGTGCGCCTCCGCCGCAACTTTGTTCCTAGATAGAGCATTAGCTAAAACATTTTTTGATCCCAGAACAAATTGCATCACAAAATTAAATTCTTCCAGATTGGCCAGCCATCTTGAGATTCTAGGTGACAATATGCCCGAACCTTTTTTGAAAAACATTTATCAGCAGCTTACGATCCGTTTTGATCACAAAAGGTATGCCCCATAAATAAGTTCTAAAGTGTCCAGCAGCCCAAAAAACAGCTAATGCTTCTCTTTCGATCACTGAGTAGCATTGTTCCATTTCAGATAATGTGCAAGAAGCATAAGCTATTACAGTCTCTTCACCTTCCTGAATTTGTGTAAGAACTGCTCCTAAGCCATATGCACTGGCATCAGTGGAAAGCAGAGTCTTGCAGGACATATCAAAACTACTTAAATGCGGTGCGTTTGCTATCTCCAACTTGATGTCAAATTCTCTATGACAACCTTCGCACCACTCAAATTTGGAAGATTTCGTGAGTCAATTCCTCAATGACTTAGTCTTGTCCGAAAAATGTTCTATAAATTTGGCATAAAATTCAATTACACCTAAAAAAGACTTCACATCATCCTTGTTGCTAGGTACCATACTTTTAACAATACAAACTACCAGTTTATCACGAGGTCTTACCCCATTGACATCAATAGTGTGCCCTAGATAAGTCACACTATTGGCCTTCATTTTAAATTTTTCTGCTTTCACTGTGAGACCACTACTTTGCAATTTTTCCAAAATATTCTTCAATTTATCATCATGGTCTTTATCGTCCTTCCCTCATATCAGTGTCATCCTGAAAATAACATACTCCCTTCATGTTCCCAAAA
Organism: Calotriton arnoldi; assembly: GCA_963921515.1. NCBI lineage: Eukaryota > Metazoa > Chordata > Amphibia > Caudata > Salamandridae > Calotriton > Calotriton arnoldi. The sequence continues at coordinate 839,220 of CAWUFW010005249.1, read as the reverse complement.
ATTTTTTTGCATTAACCTCTGAAACACTGAGGCCGCAGAGGCTAACAACCCAAACAGCATACGCTTAAAACGATATTCCCCAAAAGGTGTGACAAAATATGTTAAGGGTTTGGAGTCACTATGCAATTCAATCTAATGATAAGCAGATGATGGGTCAATTGGCGAAAACCAATTGTCCTTTCCAATGGTGGCAATCATCTCATTGATGTTTGGCAACGGGTGTCTGTCAATACATATAGCATTGTTCAAATCAATGCCCATTCTGATGGATTGCTCAGGTTTTCGCACTGCTACAATGGGTGCCAAACACTCAGATGATTCAATTTCTTCAATATTATCTGCATCAATCAATTTGGTTATTTCAGCTTTGACATCATCCCTCACAGCCAATGGTAAACTATGTGCCTTATGAACCTTAGGTTGACAACCTCGACATAGTACAATTTGATGCCTAAAACCTTTAAACTGCCCTACTTTCTCAGGAAATAGCTCTGGAAGCATTGGTACTAATCTTTCTTATTGTGTAGTGGCCCCCACTAGAGCCACCTCTTCCTTGGCACCTGGATTTAAATGCATTCCCATAGCAGTTTGGTGAATCAGTCCAAATAAGGGTGCCCCTTTCTTTGCAACATACACTCTTCCTGGTATTTTGTTTTCCTTGCATGCAATTTAGGCAATAAAAAATCCCCAAATTTCTAAACATTCACCGTTACATGATTTACGTTTTACATCTGGTTTGCACAATTGCTTGGCTTTAAACATCTCACATTTCCTAAAATCTTTTTCTGAAATAATAGTATATCGAGGTCTAGAGTCAACCAACATATGGAAAGGATTCCCATCAATTTCAATAACACACTGAGGGTCCCTTACCCTCAAGTGTCTCTCTCTATCATAATCGATGACTGACAAGACTACTTGTTCATCGCATTCTTCTCCATCAACATCAGTAATGCACAAAATTTGATCATCAGACCCATCTTCATTCTCTGAGTCAACGTAACTCATGTCACTTACAACTCCAACATATTTGGATGACAGACCTCTGCAAACACGTGCATAGTGTCCTATTTTTTGCATTTCATGCATGTAACATTACGTGCAAAACATGACATCATATGCCCAGTGGCCCATATTGCCACATCTCATACATGAACTTTTCTGCCCCCTTTGATATTTTCCTTTAGTTTTCTCAGTTGTTTTGCTATGCTGTCCTCCTGCATTCGCCTTACCCTTGACTATATAAATTTGTTATCCTTCACCGCATTTATCATCTTTTGTTTTATCCTGATTTACAGCCTTAACACGTTTATTAGTTGGTTCTTCACCGCTAGTAATATAGAGTGCTTCCAAAAAAGTAGGATTGCGTGCACTCCATAATTTGTTTTTTAATTGCAGGGTTAGAAGTATGCATCATGAGTTGATCACAAATATATTCGTCCTGATTACCTGTGAATGCACACTTCACTATTAAAGCTCTCAGACCTGATACGAATTAATCAATATTTTCATCGCTTGCCGGAATGGGAATCCACCAATTTAAAGACAACACTCAACTATGTTTGAAAGTCAGGGCCTGACGAGAGGCGTACGCCGTGGTGGGTGACAGCCCGCTGCGATTGTTGGTGGAGAGTGAAGATAGCCTCAAAGACACCGGGTGGAGGGCCTGATGCGAGGCAGAGCACCTGACGACGCCCTGGCCCAGGTGATCCTGTCCAGGAACCGAAGCAATGAGGCTAGGTGCGAGAGAAGAACTGGGCGGGGCTGCCTGTCGGCTCTGGCTGGAGCTCTGGGGACAGTGGCACTGACATCGATGCCGTCAGCCCGCCACTTCTGGCGATGCCCCTGAGGAGAGGGTGTCCCATGAGGAGAGCGCGTGCCCCTGGGCGGCTGTTGGAATCTAGCCCGACTGAGCTGGCGGGTGTACAAGTAGTCAGCGACGAGGTGGCCTGCCCCTTCACTGCAGCACTGGGGTCCAACCTAGATAATTGCGGACGGCGTGTCACTTGACTGCAGGCCACAGCGCCCAGCTAGGCAGTTTTTTTTATGGCTGGAGTAGCCCCCGACACAGCGCCTGCACCCCCTGCAGCTCAACTCACTCGAAGGGATAAGTAAAGGGCTGCATAGCTCCAAGAGCCCACTGTTTGCTTACTTCCCTCGGGGGGCCCCTGCTACACTACTTACGCCAATTGGACAGAGTCATTGGGAGCTCATCTTCCCTTGAGGCCCATTAGGGTCGGGCCTGGTTCGGATGATGATTACGGGCAGCGGCTCCCTGTGGGGCAGGGGGTAGGTGCCCGGAGCCCCCACCTCCTCACTTTTCTCACGGGGCAAAGCCAAGGCACACCGTGATGATTACGGGTAACGGCGACATTAGGGGCAGGGGGTAGTCCCCCCAGTACAGCACCCGGAGCCCCCACCTGCTCACTTTCCTCACGGGGCAAAACCAAGGGGCACACCGTCTACGGATCCACTGCTTGTTCTCCTCGGGGGCCCCTACATTGCTACAGCTAGTGGCTGGACTGAGGCGTTGGGTGGGGGGGGGGCATTGCCATGTGGGTTCCTGCCCATCTTCCATTGCTGCCCATGGGGACTGGGGCCTAGTGTCTTCTCTGAGGCCCGCTTCGGTGGCTCTACTGCTCAGACTGAAGTTACTCTGACTGCTACACTGGGGCTCGCCATCCCGTTCCTGCATCTCTCTTGGGGGCACAGGTCTGAGTTCCTCAGGGCTGCACTGTATTTTTTTGCCACGCCTTACCACCGCTCTGAACTGATCACAGTTGCTCCAGAGGGGGCGGACACAGCAATGTGCGCCAAGGAGCTTCATCTCCCACCTGGGCAGTGTTGTCTCCTCTGGTGGGGCCTGGCTGTGGTCTCTCCTGTGACACTCTGGTTCGGAGATCTTGGTGGAGGAGAGGTCGCCCCAGGAGACCCTGTCTGCAGGAGAAATCAGTGACACCAGTAGTCCGGAGGGGCGAACGATCGTCCCCCACGACCCATGATGAGTAAGGACAAGCCAGCTCACTTTCATCGAACACTCTCATCCCATATACTACCCCGCAACTCCCTACTCAAAGAATAACGAGGCAAATGGGCGTGACGGATACTGGGGATGCAGTGGACGGCGGCTCGGAGCTCTCTAGGTCAGAACTGTTGGTGGCAATTGAAGGCTCCTAGACTGCGCTGGAATGCAAAATTGAGACGGTGTGAATTAATGTAAACTTCCTACATGTCGATCTTAGGAAAGCTCCAGATAACATTGGTAACATCGCCGATCTACAGGGGGGAAGTGGTTCCCCTAAACGTCGAATGGCGTAGATATGAACACCACCACGAGGGAGCTGGAACAGCGTGCGGATGACGCGGATAGCCACTCCAGGCGCAGTAATATCCACGTCCTGGGGTGCCCAGAGAAAGCGGAGGGGGTCTCCACTGATAAGTTCCTAGAGGAATGGGCGTGGACAGAACATAAGCCATCCGGACTCTTGTGGGGAGGATGCACAGAGATGTTGGGGCCGCCCCCGGGGGGGTCCACAAAGGGCAATCTTCGCAAAAATCCTCATCTACCGGGACAGGGACTGCATCTTCCGAGCGGCCCATGAACAGACACCTCCCCTCTTCGGAAGTAGTAGGATAGCTGTCTACCCAAACTGCACGAAACAGGTCCAGGAGCAGCGCAAATCCTTTCTCGGTGTGAAGCGAAAACTAAGAACACTACAGCTCCAATAATTGCAACTGTATCCAGCACAAATTGAAAGTCCTTTGACAGGGGAAGGCACATCAGGTTCGCAAATCGCAACGGAATTGGGATTCTCCCCATGAGGGGGGGCGCGCCGCTGCAACTCAGCTAGAGATGATCCCAACATTACCCCACTGGAATCACTGTCACTGAGGACAGAACCATGCAGCTCAGCACTGCAGCATTGCAGCACGTGGAGCAGGATGGTAATATACAACCATCAGCTATGGAACAGGCACTGGGGCCTCGAGCCCTACGTTGGACTTTGTGCCAAACACCATGATTGCCCCAGTTGTGGGGACTGGTGGCAATTAAATATGAATATGTAACTTGATGCCTGCTTTCGCATGGTTGTTTAGCTGGGACTGGCCAGGCGCGTACCCACTGGGTTTAGCAGTCCGCTTGGAATAACTGTGAAGAGTGAACATTGGCTTCGCCATGCGCTGGTATGTTCGTGACTCATATCAAGCTGACCGCAGAGACTTGGACGAATATAACATAGCATACTACTGGAGATACGTGCAAATGCAGACTGAGCTCGTAGGGATGAACAGTTAGTTACCCAGGTGAAGTGTATGGCTGACCGGGGTGTTTATTGGAAGACGTGAGTTAGCCGACCCCAGTTCGATCGGTTAGGATTCTGTGAAAGTCCTGGCACACGCATGGACTGGGCAGAGATAGTCAATTGGTTGCACTATGTTTGTCCGTGGGTTGGGGGAGCACTGTTTGTATGGTTTGCGATGTTGGCATTGCTTGTTCGACCTAGTAATTTATCTGCAGCTGGATGGAGTTGCATGGGTGAGAGTGTGGTACACACTACCACAGCAGATATGGAATGGGGGGTGACTGCAGGCTCCTAACCTGGAACGTCCGGGGACTGGGCACTTGCATCAAACTCCACAGAGTACTCCCCTTCCTCAAACACCATAACATTGGCATAGCATGCCTGCAACAAACACATTTATATGACGTGGAGCCTCTAGATTGGTGAAGAAATAGCGGGGCCAGGTCTACCATTCATACTATTCCACTTATGCTAGAGGTGTACTGATATGGGTAGCTCCCGGTGTTTCTTTCTCTCACATAAATGGAGGCGGGTGTAGGTATGTCTTGATCCAGGGCACCCTAGATGGATGAGACTTTAAGATTTTGAATACATACAGTCCCAATACTGATAATCCCACGTTCTTTTTTTTATTTTACAGGACCTGATCACACAGGAGGTCCGTCTGCCCCTATTATGGGTAGAGGACTTTAACTTTATATTGGACCTGGATCTAAAAAAAAAAAAAAAAAAATCTAGATGGAACACCTGCCAGGCAGCCCTCAGGGAGGTCATGACAAACATTGGACTGAGGGATGCATGGTGCCAACAGCACCCCGCTCAGAGGGTATACACCTGCCACTCTGTAGCACATAACACATATAGCAGACTGGACAGGGTATTGGCGGCAGGGTTTCCTAGACTGGAGGACATCAGGATAACTCATCTGGCACGTTGTCTGATCTTTCCCCCGTCAGCTGTACTATGTCGATGAGAGGCATGCCACACCACAAAGATGCCCACGGATATTCTTGAGGATCCAGTGGGCTGCGGTTCACTCTCACAGTCCTTGACAGGCTACTTTGAATCGAACTGGGGCTCCACAGAGTAAATCCACAGTATGGGAGGCTCTTAAAGCTGCACTGTGGGGCACTTGCATGGGATTGACTTGCGGAGTTCAGTGACAGCTGCAAACTGAATTGATCAGGGAGGAGTCTACCCATGCCGAAGCGCAGAAGACTCGCCCATTTACAGCAGACACACTCAGGGAGAAGCATACAGTTTGTGGGCGCATAACGGATGTAGGAAGCTGCCTCTGTATATACTATACCAAAGTAAGGTATAGTGTGCACAGAGTCCAGTGGATCACGAGAGGCTTTACAGAGGCTAAAGTAGATAATACTAATGCTCTCTTTTGTGGTAGTGTGGGCGAGAAGTTAGGCTTATCAGAGAGCTGTGTTAAGCATTTTTTGTACACACAGGCAAGAAATGATCACACACTCAATGACTAAATCTGAGACGAATTGTATGTGAAAATATTACTTTTTGTATGTTTATTACTTAGAACCAAGGGCACTTTGTTGCAGTAAAATACGTTTTGCAATATCACAGTTTTTCAATATACAAAGTGGACACTTAGTGCCTTTTTAAAGCAGCAGTTCAATGTTAACCTATCGATGGATAGCAATAATGCAGTTTCACAGGTAAGTACACGACTTACAAATCCAGTGTTTGGGTTTTATTATCAACACTGGGCAAGGGTCAGGTAAGTGTAGAGATGCACCACCAGCGGCATTGGGGCGGCCAGTTGCAGAGGTCAAATTCGGTCACTGGGCCCAATGTTAATCAATTGAGACTGGGGGCACTCAAAGAGGTGCTGGTTGAAGGTAAGTGAAATCGGAGTTGGGGGTCAATCTCCGGGGGTTAGGACCAGCACTGGGGGGGCCACGAGGCAGGAGGCGGCCGGGTGCAGAGTGCCAACACAGCGTCTGGCGCCCAATACAAATCAATGGAGACTGAAGATTTCGAACGAATGCTGCAGGCTTGGACCAGGAAACTGGACCAAAAAAAAACAGTGGCTCTGGAGGTAAGTTGGGATCCTAAAGAACTCGGAGATACCATTGGTGGAGCTCAACAAGACCAGTGGCTGTAGATGAAGGGGTGTCTTTGGATGTCGGAAATGTCTTACTGAAGCCAGTTGCGCTTGAGGTACCTTTCATGTTGAGGCTGCAGGTTTTGTCGTGGAGTCCAGGAGAGTTCACTCTGGAGTGGACTCGAGCTCAGGACTGCTAGGGAACCTTCTTAGGACTGGTGGGCCACTTCGACTCGGAACGGAGGCATTAGGTGCAGAGGTGGGTCCGGAGGGCTGGTTTGGCAGCTCAGCAGGGCACTGGAGCTCTTGTTGGTTTCTTTGTGGACAGGGCCACTGTCCTCTGGA